>CM057343.1:604008822-604591620 GCA_030015575.1 Agapanthus africanus
TTGTAAATATGTATTTAGGCTATTCTTGGTGGAAGAATAATGCTCAAGTTCAATCCCTGTCGGCATCAATCGACATTTTTAGTTGTTTATGACTTTATGCCTTTGAACATGCTCATCTAGTCATTTGCATTTGCATTTGCATTTGCAAGTGAAAAAATAGCTTAGACTAAAAATGAACGGCTTCTCAGTATATAAAAAATGTGATCATTTGATGATTGTGTTTCGAGTACTCCAAACCTTGTGATTTTTCCATACATAGGGGTTCCAAAACATGAGAAACATGGCGGGTTGTGTGTTTGAGAAATTGGCCTCATATTATAAAATGAAGCCCGGGCTCAATGGATTGGCTCCCTATATAGAATTAATGATTGACAAGCAATTTACAAGAAATAATACAATTAAACAAAGAAACAAGGTTGTTGGCTTCTGCGCGGCCAGCAGCCTTGTGCTTTGCCATTTCTCCGGCTTTTAAAAGCATCGGCAAGAACAATAATGAAGAAATTTCGAATAGTTGTGGATCATTTATTTAAGCGTGTGGTGCAATGGCAACATGACATTTTTAAGATTGCAATAATGGAAGGCATTATTTGATGATAAAGGCTAAGTGGATGGTGGCGGCGGCGGCGGCGGTGTTGGTGGAAGGCAACATCATGGCATCTAGATGTCAGTTCAATGGAAACACTATAGAAGCTTGATTTTTTTTATAATATCATAAGCATGGGATGATTTAAGAGGACGAATGAAGCAAGAAATTGGTTTCATTTAAACTTTCATTAAGCAATTTTCTGCTAGGAAAGAAACACGTGTATTTATGGATACATTTTTTTTGGTGGGGGGGGGGGGGGTACAAACGGTATAAAGATCGGAACAAAGAATTAGATACCTAACAACCAGCCGACGTAGAATTGGGTCAGGAAGAACTTGAGCCCAGACAGGGTCCAGACCATGTGATGTACAGAGACTCATCTCCCACTCGGCTAAGGCTGAGGAAATTATTGTCTCGGCATTGTTGTATGCCTCCTGAATTTCATAAACATATCAGAGCAGGAGCCTAAGCCCAAGCGTTGAAAAACTATAAGCATCATGTCAACTTACAACATCAATATCTAATGAAATGCCAACGAGCTGGCAAAATGCTAGAAGTGGATCAGTTAGGAAAAATGAAAACTGGCTTCCAATAGGCGTTAAATCAGAGGATATTGATGATGGTCTCTCAGGTGAAAGAAGCAAGGCAGCTGCTTCTCCCCTTTCAGCCCCATGAAGCATCTGCACATTTAGTAATAAGATTATATGTAAATAAGTTATTACACACTCGAAGAGCCATAGTCCTTGTTATGTCCAATTGGATATCTAAGCTTAAAAGTCAGTAATGCAAGCCTCTGACATCACAAAGAAATAGTAGAAGATCGAATAAACATCCAAAAGCTTGAGTCATTGTCTTGTGTAAATAAAATTTGCATAGAGAAAAAATACTATGAATAAAAGAGAACCGGAAACTAAGTGTATTATGCACAGAATTGCAAGTAAAGAAAAGGCAGTGATCCTTGCAACTAAAGTATGTGAGTGATTTTTTTTTTCTTTACGTGAACGCATGGAATTCAAATGGCCGACAATAAAAACTACTGCAAGTAAAATTTCATCTAGCTCAGCAAAGCAAGGTGTAACTGCTTCAATTTCATTACGACTGTAACGGTGTCCATTTTTCATGGCATAAAATAACTAGCCTGATAATGAATGCAAACCCAGATGAAAGAATCACAGGTGTAATTTTTCATGCCACTAAGATTATTAGTATATTTAAGCCTTCAATGCTGAGAGAGAGGGGGGGGGGGGGGGGGGGGTCTTCGCATTTCCTCTAAATGTATATATAATAATATCTTATAATTAGCATGCATCTCAGAAAATGAACTTTAGGGAACAGGATGGCCACTGCGAATTTCAAGCCTACAAGGAGCAAGAAGCAAAGGTGTACCACCACGGTCCACCGCTACGCTCCCATTGCAATTAAGATCAGTTGGACCTTATGGGCGTGATGCCTCATATGTAAAGGTACCTGATGATGCTCGATATCGGTGATCTCCCGGATCATGACACGTGGCGGATGACGTGTCCCAGAGCTTGCAAGAAAGGACCTACAGTGGCCGACCAGAGCACTCCTATGCCCGTCCTACAGATAACCTTTGGCTCGTCTCCGAGCCTCCTGCACTCCTAGCCTCCTCGGCCTTCTCAGCTCGTCTCTGGGCTCCAGCAGAACCAAGATAGCTCGGCCTCCCGCTCGTCCCCGAGCTCTCCCGCCGAGCCCATCTTCCTCGGTCTCGTCGACCGACCAACGGCACCACTCGCAGGCGCAACCGCCTCACTCCCGCGAATCTCGCCATGCGCGAGATATCCACCGGCCAAGTCCCGCGTTCCACGCTATCACGATCCCCCATTAACGAGCCTGTCTCGCCATTAATACGGGATCCCGCCCAGCACGCGGGCGTGACGTCGGGAGCGTAACGGCCGGCATGATTCTCGCGCCTGCCTGCCTACTGCCACCACTATTTAAACTCGTCCTTCAAACGGTTCAAGTAGGTCTTTTCCACTCACTAAGCAGTTGCTCTGCTCGGATTTCCTCTCTAACTTGACCGTCGGAGGGTCCTCGGTGGTACAACCACCCCGGGACTTCCTTGCAGGTAGCTCGGCCCAAACAACCTCAAACCCATTGAGATCCACACGCTTCGGGAGCCATCCTCCAACTCCAATCTCAGCCGTCCATCATTGCCAACAGCAGATCTACGAAAGGTAACATCTTGACGTGATCCGAAGCACGTCAGCTGGCGCCATCTGTGGGAAAATCTTGATTCCACTAAAACAAAAGTTCGTCTTCCAATCTCAACCTAATGGCGAGCGATCATCTCGACGATCCAAGCACTGGCTGCCGCCTCCCACACAACGGAGGCGTGAACGAATCTCCTCCTCCAAATACCATCATCGCCCTCGCCGCTCGGATAGATCGACACGCGTCCGTCGTGGACGCCGGACGCGCTCGTCCGTGTCCAAACGGCGGAGCAAGCTCCTCAGGTCGTCGCTCTCCCACCTCAGGACCGGGACCCCTACAGATGGAGAGAAGACTCTGCTCGCGTCAGCACTGCCGACCACCGCCTCGCTACCTCCCACGGCCGCAGATCTCCCGGGCCAATACATTCTGCGACCCGCTGGGCGCCCCATAGTTCAACACCGAGGACCGTCGCCAGAGCGCCTCGCCCCGAGCCTCCTCGCGCCCCTGTCCCTCCTGAGGAGATGTCGGTCAGCTCGCCTGTTCTCAGGCATGACCGACGCCCCCTCCCTCTACGGGGTCACGCGGACGGGACCCGTCACGGCAGCTCAAAGACTACCTCGCCAGGAGATCTGAGGAACCTCATTGAAAGGAACCGGAGCGGCGGCCAGGCACAGGTCTCCATCAGCAGAGGCCAAAGATCAGAATGCGCCGAATCGTCGGGATACCACGGCCGACTTGACGCCCTCGAGAAGAAGATCAAAGGTATGCATCAGGAAGGTCACCGTTCGAGCGACGGGGCTAAGTACGCCGCCGACTCGCTCACAAAACCCTTCACGGAGGAGCTGCTCGCCGTCCGTGTCTCCTCCTGGAACAAGCCCCCGAAGGTCTCTCTCTTCGACGATAAGTCCGACCCGAAGGACCATTTGGATGCATTCACCGCGGGAATGAGCTTCCAAGACGACTCCGACGCCGCCCAATGCCGAGCTTTCCCGGCCATTCTCATCCGCTCCGGACGAGACTGGTTCCGAGGACCCGCGCCACGCTCGATCTCAACTTTCGACGAGCTGGCCACCCAATTCCTCGGCCATTTCGTCGGGAACGGGCGGTAGAAACGGACCGTCGACCATCTCTTCACAATCAAGAGCGGGGACAAAGAGACATTCAAAGCATACGTCACCCGCTTCTACAATGCCCTTCTCGAGATCCCAGAGCACCGGGACGAGACGGTCATTACAGCGCTGAGATCTGGTCTTAGGTACAAGGAGTGGTTACGCTCCTTTGTATTAGCGCAAGCTAAGACCATGGCCGAGGTAAAGGCTTGGACCGAACATGAGGTCTAGCTGGAGTCCGAGGTGAACGCAAATCTCCCCGGGGCAGAGTAAACCGACCAAAAGAAAAGGGCGAGGGAAGAGAGAGGAGACTCGAACGGACAAAGCCCTACTCCCCGAAGTTTCAGGAGTACACCCCGCTCAACGTCTCCCGGACTGTACTGCAAGAGGAAGCTAAGAGCGAGGGGTTCTTCAAGTTTCCCCCGATCTCGCGCATGGCCTCGAAGCACATCCGGGGTCCCTACTGCGGTCTCCACAGGTCGCAGGGCCACTCCACAGAAAGCTGTAAGCAGCTCCGAGACTACATCGAGGAGCTCATCCGTTCGGGACACCTCGCAGCGTACTTGCTAGACAAGCGGCAAGCTGACCGCGAGCAGGAGCAGCGTCCCCCTCACGACGAGCTGACAATCGGCCAAATCATGGTCGTATCAGCGGAGGGTACGTCGGGTACCTACGAGGCTCAGCACCCTACGCTGGTCGAGGAGGCCAATAGACATCCGAAGGGCTCAAGCTGCACAAATAAGAACATCTACTAGCGTGTACTTTTTAAGGCAGTGTAAACCTTTCTTGAGATCTTTTTGTTTATATAATAAAAGGGATCAATAAAACATTGCAAAAAGAAGAATCTTATTCATTCAAAAAGGTGCTATGAGCTCCTCAGCCGTACAACAAAAAAAAAGAAAAATTACAGTAGCGGGAGAAGGGGGTGCAGAGAACATTGCTCGTGGTACTCCGAGGATATCTCCGCCAGCCGAGACCTCGCGGCCTCAGACCTCTGCCCCCGATGCCGCCCGCAAACGCCAGCATCGTGCCTCAATCGGTGGCACTCAAGGATGAGCGCCACCGAGCGGTCCCGCCGACCCGCAGAGATCGGGCAGAAACGCCGCAGAGACCTTAACTTACCGACCGCCTCGTCCCTCAGCTGCTCGGACAAGGGGTTGTAGAGCCCCAACGACGCCCTCCAGACGGAGTACATCAACAGCTGTAGCAGGGAGGAAAGCCGGGGAAGCAGTCGGCCGAAATGATCCTCAATGCGGCCAATCACTAACTGCACCATTTCCTCGGTGCAGTGCTGATCATAGAGGTACACGTCCTCAAAGTTTACGATGTCGGGAATGGTAAAAGGGAAGTCCTTCAGTCTTCCGTTTTGAGTGTGGGGGAAAGGAGTAATCAGCACTCCCTCCGTTTTATAGCCTACAGAGCTCAGGGAGTCCAACAGCCGCTCGTTTCACACACAAATGTACCGCCACGCGGCAGATATCGAGCCTTTCTCGGCGAAATCGAAACGACGCAGCTCCGACGCTTTGCCTCCCCCACGCGTTCATGACACGTGTCACCCGCGACTGTCCCTAAGCCCTCGAAAAGTGGTGAGCAGCTTCCCTGCTCGACCCATCCTTAGCAGGCCTCTCATGGCCCCTCCCGCGCTAAGGATCAAAAGCCATCGCCAAGAGACAACCGGGCCCGCCCTTACTCGGTTATCCCTGGCTGGTAGCTCCCTACCCCACAACGCCAGGGATCAAAGCCCTCGCCAAGAGGCACCGGGCAGTAACCCTGCCCGGTCTATCCTTAAGGATCAAAGCCCTCACCAAGAGGCACCGGGCAGTAATCCTGCTCGGCCCGTCCTTAGTAGGCCTCTTACGGCCCCTCCCGCGCTAAGGATCAAAAGCCCTCACTAAGAGGCAACCGGGCCCGCCCTTGCTCGGTTATCCCTGGCTGGTAGCTCCCTACCCCACAACGCCAGGGATCAAAGCCCTCGCCAAGAAGCACCGGGCAGCAACCCTGTCCGGCCCGTCCTTAAGGATCAAAGCCCTCGCCAAGAGGCAATCGGGCCCGCCCTTGCGTGGTTTCCCTGGCTGGTAGCTCCCTACCCCACAACGCCAGGGATCAAAGCCCTCGCCAAGAGGCACCGAGCAGTTACCCTGCTCGGCCCTTCCTTAGTAGGCCTCGCACGGCCCCTCCCGCGTTAAGGATCAAAAGCCCTCACTAAGAGGCAACCGAGCCCGCCCTTGCTCGATTATCCCTGGCTGGTAGCTCCCTACCCCCCACAGAGCCAGGGATCAAAGCTCTCGCCAAGAGGCACCGGGCAGCAACCCTGCCCGGCCTATCCTTAAGGATCAAAGCCCTCGCCAAGAGGCACCGGGCAGTAACCTTGCTCGGCCCGTCCTTAGTAGGCCTCTTACGGCCCGTCCCGTGCTAAGAATCAAAAGCCCTCACTAAGAGACAACCGGGCCCGCCCTTGCTCGATTATCCCTGGCTGGTAGCTCCCCGCACCACAACGCCAAGGATCAAACCCTCGCCAAGAGGCACCGGGCAGCAACCCTGCCCGGCTCGTCCTTAAGGATCAAAGTCCTCGCCAAGAGGCAACCGGGCCCGCCTTTACTCGGTTATCCCTGGTTGGTAGCTCCCTACCCCACAACGCCAGGGATCAAAGCCCTCGCCAAGAGGCACCGAGCAGTTACCCTGCTCGGCCCTTCCTAAGTAGGCCTCGCACGGACCCTCCCGCACTAAGGATCAAAAGCCCTCGTCAAGAGGCAACCGGGCCCGCTCTCGCTCGGTTATCCCCGGCTTATAGCTCCCTACCACACAACTCCAGGGATCTAAACCCTCACCATGAGGCGACCGAGCAGCTACCCTGCTCGGCCCATCCTTAGCACACCTCTCTGTGCCTCCCACGCTAAGGAACAAAGCCCTCACCAAGAGGCATCCGGTCTATCTACATCTGAGCGATCTCCACTTCGACTTCGGGGCCATGGAGATACCGTCCTCCCACCGGTCTTTGCATACTTGGCAAATGGACAGATTCAACTCGACGTGTGATTGCTAGACGAAGAACCGACCTAACATGGAGGCAGTACTGTGCAAATACAAGTGTTTACCGACAAAGGAAAATACGCACGCAAATACTACTGCAAAAGTAATTTATTCCCAAAATCAAAGTCTTTACAAGGGTATTAGGGGCTCCCCATCCTTACAAAATGCCCGGAGGCCTACAAAATTCCCGATGCAACAAAAGAAAAGAAACAAGAAGACGAGGGGTTCAGGCCTCAAGGCCGGGCGCAACCCCGGGGAGCTCGATGTCCACTACGACTGGGGCTGCGTCTGGAGGATCAGCGCCCATCACAGGAGCTTCAGCGTCGCCCTCGCCGGGAGTCCCTTCCCCGGCCGCGCTCCCGGGGGCGTTCTCCTGCTCGTCATCCCCGCGAGAATATTCAGCTCGGAGCTCTGCATCAGGGAACTCCAGCATCCGAGCCTTAACGGCGTCGAGGGCGTCATGCCTAATGAGGGTAGTGGCTGCGGCTAGGTCGGTGTAAAAATGGTCCTTATAGTTCTCCACCGCCTTCGCCGCCCTGAGCTCGGCTCGCTTCGTCCCCTCTATCGCCGTCCCCAGCTCCTTCCGGAAGATGCTCGCCGACTTCTTCAGGATGACGACGAGCAACTTGGAGTCTTGAAGCTTGGCCTCGGCGGCCTGGACAGCCTCACGGTGCCTGACGACCTCTTCCTTCCCGGCCGCCACCTCGCCCTCGAGGACAGCGACCCTCGCCATCGCCGCCTCCAGCTCCAACTTTGAGCTCTCCTCCAGCGAGGAGAACTCGCCCACGGCTCGCATCGTCGGGGCAATTTTCTCGTCCTCCATCTGGACGATAAGGGCGACTTGCTGGAGGACCTGAAGAAATCAGAGGGGGTCAGAAAGAAAATGGAGGCACCAAATCTCACAAATGGTAAGGCGCTGAGTGAAAAATCAAGTAAGACACGAGCACTAACCTGCACGGCCTCTTGCGCCTGAGAGTCACCCGAGGGACCTTGCTCCCGGCCGATCTATCCATGTCTGCCAGCAAGCTGTCAACAACGGAGAGCCCCGAGGGCACCTCAAAGCGGAGGTCCCCCTTGTCCACCAAGATCAGGGAGGCCGGGGTCCGCAGAACTGTCTGAGGGAACCTCTTGAGAGACGACCTCGGGGAATCGGTCTCTATCTTCGAAGCCTGGGCCTCTTGTTCCCGAACCCGCTTTCGGCTCGGCGCCTGGCTGGGCTCCGGGGCACGGCCCGCACTCGAACGCTGGGGTGGGGCGGCTGCCGGGGGAGCCGAGGCCGACGTCGGGCGGGAGGAGCTGGCACTTCCAGCTCTCGATCCCTTCTTCGGCGTGTGCATGGCCAATCGAAGTTTGCTCAGGTCCATGGGTTCTGCACAAGACAAGGTACAATGGAGTCAGCAACGCAAGTAGAAATAAAAATAAACGCAAATCTAACAGATCGCCTGTAAACTCCTATCTTACCGGCGAACTGGACGGGGCTGAGCCCAACCCAACTAAGAACCCGCTCAGAAAGCAGCACGTCAGCCCGGGGAATAGGCTCCCACTCCGCCACTTTCACTGCGTCGGATCGTTAGACTGACTCTCCCGCCAGCACCTATCCCTAGACCACTGGGTGGGCACGGGCCCATTCCTCACCCTCTGACGACCCAACAAAGAAAAACTTTTTCTTCCAATCGTAGATGGAAGAAGGTACAACGACGACTCCCGACCCGGCAGCGCTTTCCCGTTATTTCCTAAAGGAGATGTAAACCCACCTCGGTTCGCCCGCGCGAGCGCCGGGTGACCTTTGTAAATGAGAGAGGAGGCAAGGGTGGATAGCCTGAAAGGGATTAACTGCAACTTCAAACGGACCAGGAACCCAAAGAGAGTCCTCCAGAAGTTCGGCACTAGCTGGTCCGGGGCTAGCCCAAAATGATTTAGCGCTCTAACAATCTCGGGAGAGAAGGGCAGACGCATTCCGGCCCAAAAGGCTTTCAGGTACAGGGCAATCTCCTTGCCTCGTACCTGATCTACCCTCTCCCCTTCCTCGGCCAAACGCAGCATGTAGCCGGGAGGAATGTGGAAACGAGTCCGAACGGGTGGCGAGCTCATCTTCGTGCCTCACCGTGGATGACACGCCAGGTGCATCTGCGACCTCCACTCGGGGAACCGCCCCCGTTGCGTGACCCCGGAAAGAGGATCTGACCCTAACTCCCCGGGAGGACTCCGACTCAGAAGAAGGAGAAGAAGAAGAGGAAGAATCTACACAGGGCTCCCCAGACACTACTCGAACTACATCTACAAACTCTTCAGAAGAAGACATCTAACTTGATAAAGTGGATGAGTCCTCGAGAGAGAAAACGCAGAGATCCGACCTAAAGAGGAGAGCGCCGAGCTTACAAGATCAAGGACGAGGAAAAATATGAAGAGGTATGGGCCCTGAAGAGAACCCCACCTCTACTTATAGCTGTCGGCGTACACATCCAACGGCGACGGCCACCTCGCGCCAAAACGACTCTTCGCACTCGACGGCCACCATCGCTCCATCTGTCATGCGCACACTGGCCTCACCCCATCGGGCGCGGGAAACTTGCGGCCCGTCACGTCAGCCAACCAGCGCCAGACACGTGGGCCGTCGCTTCGGCAAACGTACGCACGATCCGGCGCATCCCCTTTAATGCAAAGATCTCACCCCTGATTCGCTGACGTCATCAAGAGAATACGACAGATGCCCGGGAACACGCTCCGACGGTATCTACGAAAAGGAGCTCACCTCGGGTAACCCGGCAGACCACTCTCGACCCGACCCGTGAACTGGTCGGGACGAGAGTGGGGGGCTAATGATGATGCTCGATATCGGTGATCTCCCGGATCATGACACGTGGCGGATGACGTGTCCCAAAGCTTGCAAGAAAGGACCTACAGTGGCCGACCAGACCACTCCTATGCCCGTCCTACAGACAACCTTTGGCTCGTCTCCGAGCCTCCTGCACTACTGGCCTCCTCGGCCCTCTCAGCTCGCCTCCGGGCTCCAGCAGAACCAAGATAGCTCGGCCTCCCGCTCGTCCCCTAGCTCTCCTGCCGAGCTCATCTTTCTCGGTCTCGTCGACCGACCAACGGCACCACTCGCAGGCGCAACCGCCTCACTCCCGCGAATCTCGCCATGCGCGATATATCCGCCGGCCATGTCCCGCGTTCCACGCCATCACGATCCCCCGTTAACGAGCCTGTCTCGCTATTAATACGGATCTCGCCCGTCACACGGGCGTGACGTCGGGAGCGTAACGGCCGGCGTGATTCTCGCGTCTGCCTGCCTACTGCCACCACTATTTAAACCCGTCATTCAGACGGTTCAAGTAGGTCTTTTCCACTCACTAAGTTGTTACTCTGTTCGGATTTCCTCTCTAACTTGACCGTCGGAGGGTCCTCGGTGGTACAACCACCCCGGGACTTCCTTGCAGGTAGCTCGGCCCAAACAATCTCAAACCCATTGAGATCCACACGCTTCAGGAGCCATCCTTCAACTCCAATCTCAGCCGTCCATCATCGCCAACAGCAGATCTATGGAAGGTAACATCTTGACGTGATCCGACGCACGTTGATACCGTTTGGATCAAGTTAAGTGAGGAAAGGAAATAAAAATAAGAACCGGGGTTACGGTCTGGGATTTAATTTTATATCATTTAATTATAACTCCACATGTAGCCATATTATATCCTTAGCTCATATGGTTCACATCATCTATCTACTTGAGTATGCACATCGGAAGTTCGGGCCCTCGTAAGTTGTTAGTTCTTGTACTCTTACAAAAGGTAGGGCTGCGGGTCATAATCATTTGCACATATGGCATTTCTGGATCCATTTCCAGGTCCAAAATTTAATCAACTCAACAAATTCCAACCGATACCAACTTAATACATAACGACATAACATGATTTACCTATAAACCAGACAATCTTTTGTTTTTATTTATTATACAAAAAGTAATTATATATTGAATGACTCGGTGCCATGGTTTGAAATAACGGTTGATACTGATCCGACAAGGCCGATTTCGATACAGAAAATAATTGTCCGAGTTTTGAAATCCTTACAGAGTTATATTGGTTTCAGCATTTGATTAGTAGGCTTCTAGTATTGAGTTTTTTAATAGCTCAGTAGGTTTATTAATAGGTTATTGAATTGTAGTGTATTTGACGTCATTAATTAATAAACAATATATCGAAATATTATGCTTATTTTACCAAGTATCAAAACAATTATTTTGGACATGATAAATTGCTTGCCAAATTGTTTATAAGTTGCTTTTAACAATTTATTTAAAGAATTTCATGTTTAAAATTTTAAATTATTTTGTTTTGTCAAATGATATAAAAACCGATATTTCCGATCCGTGATGGCCGATTCCAACCCCAAAAGTAACCGTACCAATACCAAGATTTTTAAACATTGCTTATTATACTAATTATGCATTCTCTTTAACGATCTTTTCAAGCTTATGCTCGTAAGTAGTGGTGGTAGGAGAGAATGGATAACCATAATTTGGAATAGAAGTATAATTAATTTGCATTTTCTTTTAGATAAGCACAAAAAGGTGATGGGTAATATTGTAATAACCTACCATCCTACATACACAACGTAAAAGTCATATTGCCCACGTCTTAATATCTTTACCTGAGTGCTATCATATCTGTTTTCTGCTCCTGTTAGTGTTGAAGTAGCTTTCTGTTAACTGGAAGCCCCAATCTTGTAGGAAGTCAGAAATATGTATTCCAAATTCCAACACAGTATTTAATTTATATCTATACTTACTTTAAGCACATGGATTTAGCACCAAGGGAGAAGATCATTGTGCATATGAAACTACTTGTCAGTTATCACTGGTGTCCTTTTAGACCTAAAATTTTGTTAAGCTTTGGAAGCACGCAATCAATTATCAGGTCACCAGAACTATTTACACATAAGCAACTCTTAAAAATCCATGGGTGCAAATTTTATAATTCATACAATAAAGTCCAGACTAAGTTTTGACGAACCTGCCTTGAATGCTCGGCTATTGTCACTATCAATAATAAGGAAAAGCGGCCTTCGTGTAAATGGAATTAGATCTTCAGGGTAGAGAATGTTTAAGCCTGATATCAGTTAAAAAAGAAATTAATATAAATGCGCAAAACGTGTATTTGCGAATGAATTAGGATAATAATATTTTGGAAAGTCACGTCTCTAACAAAGATTAGCTGTCTAATGAGGCTATGTGAGGAACACACCTCCACTTCCTCGAGGGCCTAAATTTAAATAGCTTCCAGAGTCATCACTTGTTCTTGAAGCAAGACATGGTTTTAAGGAGTTCGATGAAGTTCCATTAGTGTCTTTTTGAAAGGCAAAATTCTGGTCAGCCTTTCCTGCAAAGGAATCATTAGAATCATGTATCAAGGATCATGACAAACTGAAATAACCGATTAAAGCTGTAACCTAAGAACAAAGAGAGAAACCTGAAGCTGAGATATATATTAGCAAAATGCTATCAGAGGATAGGTCTTCAACAATTGTTCCAAGGACCTTCAAGTACAACATATAATAATCAAAATAAATAAATAATATTATTAAAACACAAACTGCATAAGGAAAGAGGTAGGTACATATAAATATACAAGCATAGTATGCTTTCTATCTTTGTTATTTCCATGGTACTTCCTTTTATCTACTTTTCATACCTTACATCTCTTCTATTTGTGCCAGAGTGAGCCAAATTGTAGGACTGGTCAGTGACATTCAATAGGTGGTCAGAAGTGTGGAAGGTTAATCCTATTGCAATTTATGTGTTTCCCCAATATATTTAATCTAATAAAAGAGCAAAGCTATGTTGAATTCAATGAGGCATCACATCGCGTGTTCTCCATGAGGGCACCAGCGTCAGAGCCAATCTTATAGGATTAAATCCTATGATGGCGCCTCACGTGCTCCTCACGCGGACACCAATGTGCAAAGCACATAAATACCCATTATAAGAATTAAATTCTTAAGTAGCGTCCACATGCATAACACGTGAGCGCCGACGTCAAGGTAAAATTAAAATTCTACAATACTCTCTGTTAAACAGAGCCATTGGATTAAAAATCCAACGGAAATGATATATCATTAAAATACAGAATTAAATTCTATTGGGAGAAAACATTTCCCAAATCTTGCTAAAATAAGAAAGATACTATCGGTTGGATCAAAAATCCAGTAATAGAATAAAATTCTATTTTGGAATATATTCCCTCAATTTTTCTAAACAAGAAAGATTGCTCTCTGTAAAACAGAGAACTCTTGAATTAAAAATCCAATAGTGGTTAAAAAATCACCGTTTTACAGAATAAATTCTGTATAGGGGAAAATATTTCCCCAATCTCGTTAAAAACAAAAATCATATTCTGTAAAAACAGAAGTTCTTGGATCAAAGATCCAATGGTGGGTAAAATTCTCCAACTCAATTTTGAGTCCAATTAAATCAATTAGAATCTCTCAATGAGAGATTTTCTCAGAATTAAGTAACAAACTTGCCTTCACTATATAAAGGACCCGAGACTTCAAGTCTCAAAGGAGGAAAAAGGAAAAAAATAAGGAAAAAGAACCTATAAAAGAACTTGGTTCTTAAAAAAAACGGATCCTAGATCTTCAAAAAACGAAGATCTTGACGATCAAAATGCCACTAACGGAGATTTAATCTCTAAAAAAATACTAGCGCCTCACGTGCTCCTCACGTGGGCGTCCCTTTTAACAGCGCCTCATATGAAACACACGTGGGCTCTGAATAAAAATGCTCAGCACTCCCTATGCAGCCGAAAATAGCCAAGTGCTTGGCACTGATTGGGCAAAGCCCAGCGCCGCACGTGCTCCTCACGTGGGCGCCATACAAAAAGTGTTTTGCACTTCATATGCAG
Organism: Agapanthus africanus; assembly: GCA_030015575.1. Taxonomy (NCBI): domain Eukaryota; kingdom Viridiplantae; phylum Streptophyta; class Magnoliopsida; order Asparagales; family Amaryllidaceae; genus Agapanthus; species Agapanthus africanus. The sequence goes on from CM057343.1 coordinate 604,022,628, forward strand.
CCAAAACGGCTTAGTGCTTAGCACTGATTGGACAGCGCCCAGCGCCTCACGTGCATCTCACGTTGACGCCATAAAAAGTGCTTAGCACTTCACATGAAGTCAAAATGACTAAAAGTGTTCAATATTTATTGAGCAGCGCCCATGACTGAATGCTTCACATGACATACATGTGAGCGTCAGAGCTCAAATAAGTGCTTAGCACTTTTACATGAAAACGAAAGTGCTGAACAAACAGAGCCCAAATAAGTGCTTAGCATTTTTGAAAAGAAAAGGGCTAAGTAGACTTAGCACAAATTGGCTAAGTCTCTAAAATTTTCTTGCAGCTGAGGCCAAATGCTCTTTTGCTGGATCTTAAATAAAAATGATCCTTAAAATTTTACTAAGTTGATCTTAATCTCAGATTAGACTAACGCATCCTTAGCAGGAACAAATTGAGCCCAAATGCTCACACATTTAAATTGATCTTAATCTCAAATTAGATTAACGGTCCTTAAATAAAGCTAAGCCCAAATCTAAATTATACGGATTTGGACTAATCTGCGCCCTACGGGCGACGACATAAACTAGTCCCCGTATACATCTACGGGCAACCAAAACAAACAAAAACACACAGAACACGAAATGAACTTCCGAAGTAGGAGAAAGTGATTTATCACAATACGGTAACATAATTAACTGCAGGGGTTTGCGCCTGCAGAGAAGAGCGTCCTCACAACCAAAAACCGCTTATAAAATGAAGGGGAATCTGATAAAGTCTGCTACAACGGTCGCATCTGTCCAAACCTCCGATATATGGTGCCATAAATCAACTTGGTATTTTCGGAGAGGCGGACGGATAAATCCAAATAGCATATGCCACCAAATTCAGGCAAGACGATCTATCTCAGTTCGTCTCTGTTTTCGGCGGTGAACAGATTCTGGCACGCCGGGTGGGACACTTTTCCCCTTTCCACTCCATACTTCGTGTGTCGTGTTTCATGAGCGAAATCGTGGTTCGCAATGGTTGCCCTTGGATTTGAGGTGCTAAAATTTGGTGTCTTGCTCTTGTGCGGATGAAGAAAATCGATAGCTTTCTACTGCACCTCTTGCAACAGCAACACTCGCTCCACCCCAGCTGGAGGAGTGACCTACGAGCCCAACGCGGCCTCCATCTTTTCAATGCCGGTGGGGCAAGTAACGCAAGCCACTACTGGTTGTTCTTTAGGACCATGTTCCCACCAGTGGGTGTCGGTACCTCAGGGCCGCAGGAAGAAACTCCCAAGAGGTCGGTCTTCAATCGACCGGCGACCACAACGGCCCCTCTCAACGGGCCGTCCAAAGCTGACGTCTCAGTCTTCAACAGGCTGGACAAGAATCCAAACGGGCCCACAAAGAGGCTCGTGATACCTGAAGAGGCTGCCCCAAAACGGATAGCCCTCCCAACTCCTGCTACGGGCGAAGACGTCAAAGGTGCTTCCCCTACCAGAAAGTCGGTCTTCGAAAGATTGGCCGGCCCTCCCCAAATTTCAATCAGGACGTCAGTCTTCAGCAGGTTGACGCCAACAGTAGCCCCTCAGCAAAGTCAGGGGCACGAAAAAGCCGCTTCCAAATCTGAGGCGGCCCCGTCTGCAAGACACGCTCGACGTCGTCACTGGCGCCGAGTGAGAAAAGCTGGGGGCAACTCCCCCTCTGGACTTACCCCACCAGCTCCAATGGTAGAAGTTGACGTGTTGTTCCAACCGGGAACAGCTTTAATCTACTCAGGAGGATACGCAAGAACTCTCCAATGGCGGTGCTAAAGAAATCGTCCCCGCCTGCAGAAACCACAACACAGGCAAAGCCGGAGCGCCCCCATCAACGGCTCTCCTCGCAAATTCACAGGGCTTGGCGAAAAGTTCAGGACTACGTGATTGATCAAAACTACTCTCGTCGATCGAAGAAATCGAAGGCTCGGTAAGAGAAAAACTGTCCCTCCGTCATACAGCGAGGGACTTCTTCTGCACAGGTGCCTATTACAACGGCTCCTTCCGACCTCCCACAAAAGGATGAAGCCAGAGAAAATCCCACCGCCGGCGGCAAATTCCAAAGGCGATGGACCCAAACGTCCTAAGTCTGGAGGCATGATCGTACATACGGTCTACATAGCTTCCGGGAAAGAAGAAAGCCGTGCTTCTGTAGGTCACCGGCCGCAAACTCATTCGCTCAGCAAACTCATTCGCTGACAAAAGCTCCAGAAATGCTGATCAAAATGGCAGCAATTACCGGGCAGAAAGAAAGCCCGGACACAATAGCCGAACAGCGCCAGGAGCAGGAGACCGATACAGAGTTCCTGCGAAGGGTACTTGAAAAAAGGACAAGGAAGTTGCTGAGCAGGCTGCTAACATAAAGCAGATGGCTCTCTTATTCCAAGACATGATTGGGATGATGATCAAGCCAGAACCCCCGGCCGAGAATCCGCCGATAATCATCGAGGCTGACAGAGGAGAAACATCAAATCCTCTTCCGGCCTTATCGGCAGCCAAGGAGGAAACAATCTCCAATGCTACTCTTGATGATTATATCGCTCAACAAATACGTCACTCGCTTCTACAACGCTCTCCTGTCCCCGAGCACCGGGATGAAACTGTCATCACCGCACTAAGGTCGAGTCTTAGGCATAAAGAGTGGCTCCGCTCTTTTGCATTAGCGCAACCTAAGAACATGGCCGAGGTAAAAGCTTGGACCGGACGGGAGATCCAGCTCGAGTCGGAGGTGAACTCAAATCTTCCCAGAGGCAGAGAGGAGAAGAAGAGGGTAGACCGACCAGAACCTTACTCCCCGAAATTCCAAGAGTACACTCCCCTCAACATCTCTCAGACCGACCTATTGGAGGAAGCGAAGGGTGAGAGGTTCTTTAAACTCCCACCAGTCAACCATAGGGCGGCAAAACGCCTCCTTGGCCCTTACTGCGCCTTCCATAGGACGCAAGGGCACCCGACCGAGAACTACAAACAACTCCGTAACTATATTAAGCAGTTGATCCGCTCTGGCCACTTGGCGAAGTACCTAAGGAACAAGCGGTAGACGGAACGAGAACAAAAAGACCTGATCCGTCCCGAGGAATTAAATATCGGCCAAATTATGGTCGTAACTTAGGACCCTGCTCGGGAAACCCCGGCCTTACAACGCAGAGAAACTCAAATTGTACAAATGAATGTATTTTCTTCTTTTCGAAGCGATGTAATTCTTTTATTATTATTAAGTCTCCTGAGCTAGAAGAGACTTCTTCCACAAATTTTGTTCTCTTTCTCGGTTCCGAGATCCCTAGGTTCGTTTTCGAAAAAATATGTAAGAAATATTAAGGGGATGAAAGGAGACAAAACACATCAGAAAAGAAAAACTTTATTCCTTAAAAGGTATTATGGGCTCCTCAGCCTTACAAAAAATACGACGAAACTACAATAAAGGGGGCTGGTGATCAATGAAGCACTGTTGATGGTACTCCGAGGAGATCTCCCTCAGCCGAGCCCGGACTTCCTCGACCCGCTCCCTCCGGCGTTGCCTACTGACCCTGGCTGCCACGGAAGCACCGGCAACCCCACCCGCCAGACAAAAAGCAACGACCAGCCTCTTCTGGAAACACTTAAGAAGAAGGCCCACTGATCGGTCCCGCCTGCTCTTCGAGATCAAGCCAAGATGGTAAAGCGAGTGCAACTTCTCGATCGCCTCATCCTTCAACTGCGGAGAAAGGCATTGTGCAGACCCGGGGACTTCCTCCAGACCGCATAAATAAGCACTTGGAGGAGTGGAGATCGCCGGGAAAGAAGACGTCCAAAGTGGCCCTCCACGCGGTCTATCACCGCCTCGTACGTCTGTTCGGATCGGTCGAGGCTATAGAGGTACACATCATCGCGAGAAATGATCTCCCTGATGAGCACACACGGACGTCCAGCCATCTTCAGAAACACAAGGCTAGAAAAAACCAACATGCCTTCGCTATTTATAGCCTCAACAAAAATCTCCAATGGGCCAAGATTCACACGCGCAGCAACGCGGATCGCGGGAAATATTCAATTTCCCAACATAGAACCGCCACGTGGCGACCATGCCGGTCTTCACGAGATCGCTCTTCCTGATTTTACGGACAATGGAAGATTGAACGACGCCCCACGAAGACGCAGGGGAGTCTACGAAGCCCTCATCACGAGGCCACCGAGCAACTTCCTTGCCCGGTCCATCCCTGGCGGGTAGAATCCTACTCATCTACGCCAAGGATCGAAGCCCTCATCACGAGACCACCGAGCAGCTTCCCTGTCCAGTCCATTCCTGGCGGGTAGATTCCTACCCATCTACGCCAAGGATCGAAGCCCTCATCTCGAGGCCACCGAGCAGCTTCCCTGCCCGGTCCATCCCTGGCGGGCATAGTCACAAATTCGTGAATCGGCAATAATTCGGCGAGGTCGAAAATTCGGGTTCGGAGAACTATTCAGAAAAAATCGGCGAGTATTCGGAAAAGATTCGGTAAGTGTTCGGGAAGGATTTCGAGCAAAAATTTAATATAAAATTAATATATGAGACGTTAGATTTTGATCTCGTAAATTATTTGCCGTTTTTTGAATAAATCGCTTTTTTTTGAATAATTCACGAATATTCGGGAATTATTCGCGAATAATTCGGCAATAATTCGGCGCGTCCGGTGATGGCAAATAACTCGCAGATTTAATCGGCAGTCACATAATTCGCGAATTATTCGCGAGTTCGCAGAATAATTCGCGAGTTATGTGACGATGCTGGCGGGTAGATTCCTACCCATCTACGCCAAGAATCGAAGCCCTCATCACGAGGCCACCGAGCAGCTTCCCTTCCCGGTCCATCCCTGACGAATGGATTCCTACCCATCTACGTCAAGGATCGAAGCCCTCATCACGAGGCCACCGAGCAGCTTCCCTGCCCGGTCCATCCCTGACGGGTGGATTCCTACTCATCTGCGTCAAGGATCGAAGCCCTCATCACGAGGCCACCGCACAGCTTTCCTGTCCGGTCAATCCCTGGCGGGTAGTTTCCTATCCATCAACGCTAAGGATCGAAGCCCTCATCACGAGACCACCGAGCAGCTTCCATGCCCGGTCCATCCCTGACGGGTAGATTCCTACCCATCTACGCCAAGGATCGAAGCTCTCATCACGAGACCACCGCGCAGCTTCCCTGCCCGGTCCATCCGCAACGGGTAGCTTCCTACCCCGCAACACTGTGGATCGAAGCCCTCATCGCGAGGCCACCAAGCAGCTTCCCTGCTCGGTCCATCCCTGGCGGGTAGATTCCTACCTATCTACACCAAAGATCGAAACCCTCATCACGAGGCCACTGAGCAACTTCCCTGCCCGGTCCATCCGCAGCTGGTAGCTTCCTACCCCACAACGCTGTGGATCGAAGTCCTCATTACAAGGCCACCGAGCAGCTTTCCTGCTTGGTCCATCCCTGGCAGGTAAACACCTACCCATCTACGCCAAGGATCAAAGCCCTCATCACGAGACCACCGAGCAGCTTTCCTGCCCGGTCCATCAGCAGCTGGTAGCTTTCTACCCCACAACGCTGCGGATCGAAGTCTTCATCACGAGTCCACCGAGCAGCTTCCCTGCTCGGTCCATCCCTGACGGGTAAACACCTATCCATCAACGCCAAGGATCGAAGCCCTCATCACGAAACCACCGAGCAGCTTTCCTGCCCGATCCATCCGCAGCTCGTAGCTTCCTACCCCACAATGCTGCGGATCGAAGTCCTCATCATGAGGCCACTGAGCAGCTTCCCTGCTCGGTCCATCCCTTGCGGGTAAACACCTACCCATCTACGCCAAGGATCGAAGCCCTCATCACGAGGCCACCAAGCAGTTTCCCTGCCCGGTCCATCCGCAGCCGGTAGCTTCCTACCCCACAACGCTGCGGATCGAAGCCCTCATCACCAGGCCACCGAGCAGCTTCCATGCTCGGTCCATCCCTGGCAAGTAGACTCCTACCAATCTACGCCATGGATCGAAACCCTCATCACGAGGCCACCGCGCAGCTTCCCTGCCCGATCCATCCCTAGCGGGTAGATTCCTGCCCATCCACGCTAAGGATCGAAAGCCCTTCTAAAGAGGCCACCGTGCAGATTCCTGCTCGGCAAATCTCCGAGGGGTAGCTTCCTACCCTACGAAGACACAAGTTTAGTAACCACGATAAAGAAGAATCAGTCAATACCGACCTATTCTACCTTAGCTGTTTTTCAACTCATGCTAAGAGGCGTGGTCGTCGACCCGACTCAGAGGAATAGACTGGTACCGACCTTCCAACACTTGGATATCTGTTGATTCATTCTAAGTGAACGATCGCTACCTTGACTGCGGGGAGCGAGAGAGCACCGGCCTTCCTACACTAAGCAATTAATCGAGTTACATTCGACGCGCGATCGTCATCTAAAAAGCCGGTCATCGGATTACGGCCTAACACTCGATTCGAGAAAAAGACTGACGAGCTGAAATACTCGCACAGAAAGCACAAAAGTCATGTGGAGGAAAATTAGCTCAGCTTTATTCATATTCCAGAAATCTTTACAAGGTATTCTGGGCTCCTAAGCCTTACAAAAAGTGTCGTGAGGGTTACAAAATTCAAGAAAAAGAAAAAAAAACAAAAAAGGCTCAGGCTGCAGGCTCTGCCGGGTATCGCCTTGCTCGGCATGCTTCGCCGCCTCGAGCGCCGCCTCGGCCTCCCTCTTGCTGGCATCCCTCGACTTCTTCATTGCGGCGTGGCGCTTACCTAACTCCTCTAGCTTAGCCTGGATGGCTTGGTTGGACCCGCTCAGAAGTCGTTGGGACTCCTTGCATTTGGAGACCGTTAGCGTCTCGGCGGCTAACCGGGTTTCGAGAGCGGTTGTCTTCTCCTTCTCCCGCTGCAGCTCAAGACGCAGATCCTCCTTCCGCGAAGACGATTCCCACGCCTTCCTCATGGCCGGGGCAATATCCTCGAATTCCATATTTACGATGAGGGCACAGTGTTGGAGAACCTGAGAAAAGCAGCAGCAGCAGCGGTTAGAAACATTCAAATTAAGAAAGAGCACTTAAGGGAATCTTTAAAGGAAACGGACACCGACCTGAACCATGTTCTGAACGATGGCGGCCACTTGGGCCTTCAGGGTCCCTCAGGGAATTTTGCCCGCGGCCAATTGCTCCATGTCGGAGAGCAAGCTATCGGCAACGGAGAGCCCCGAGGGGACCACAAAGCAGACGTCCCCCTCCTGCACGGGAATCCCCTCAAGAATCTCAGTGGACGAAGGGTGAGAGATCGTCTTTTCCTCTTGAGATGAATCTCGACACCGTCTTCCTCCCCCCTCGCCAGGGGCGCCGGGTCTCGTGCATGCTTCTGGCTGCCCCGCGGCGGTCATCGGGGTCTCGGGGCGCTGCGGAAGGCCTCGCCGGTGGAGATGGTCTCGGGCCCGAGCTCGGGCCGGCTCAGGACAAGCTCACGCCCCCGGCCTTTTTCTAGGCCGTAGCAGCTATGGCAGCCAATATCTTGAATCGGTCCATTTGTCCTGTGAAGGGAGAATACACGAAAGAGTTAGTGGTGCTAGAAGGGCAAAAGAAATCATTCAAGTCTAAACAGATCGTCCAAAGACCTAACTCACCCATGAAGCGCGCAGGGCTGAGCCCGGCCCAGCTAAGAACCTGCTCAGAAAGCAGGATATCGGCCCGCTGGATCGGCTCCCACATGGATACCGTCCCCACCTCATGCGAGGATGACTGCTTCGCCCTCGGGCAGTCGGCCATGTGCCATTGTGTAGGCACGGGCCAATCCTCGCCCTCGGGTGGCCCGACGAATACAAACTTCTCCTTCTAGTCATGGATAGAAAAAGGAACGACTACCACACCCGACCCAGCCATCCCACCCTTGCGTTTTTTAAAGGAAAAATATACCCAGCTCGGCTCGTTCTTGCTAGTGCCGGGGTGATTCTTATAGCAGAGAAAAGAAGTAAGAAGGGTCAAGCTGAAGGGGATATTCTCAAGTTTCAACCGGACCAGAAACCCAAGGAGGATTCTCCACAAGTTTGGCGCTAGCTGGCCCGGGGAGAAATGGAAGCAACGAAGTACCCCACATACCTCGGTTGGAAAGGGCAGGCGTATTCCCGCTCGGAATGCTTCCAAATACAGGGCAATCTCTTTCCCCTGCACCTGGTCCCCCCGTTCGCCCCCTTTAGCCAAACGGAGCGAATAATTAGAGGGGATATGGAAACGAGCTCGAATCTCGGCAAGCTCTTCCAGATCCCTCAAGACGGAGGGCGCATCGCGGACGTTTCCGATGCGCACCTTAGGGGCCCTTGTCGCCGCCGGACGGCTAGCGACGCGGTAGCCCTGGCTGTTTAGGGCGAGCCCGACACGGAGGAAGCAACAAGAGAACCTTCTTGGCTGTCGGCAGCCAAAGAGACGGAAGAATCTCTAGATTCGGCTCCAACAACTGGAACCTCATCGTCCGACTCAACCCTAATTACTTTTACAGATTCCTCAGAAGAAGACATCTAACCTGATTCAAAAGAATTGGTTCTCCGAGGAAAAAGCACAAGGGATCCGATCTAATGGGGAGCGCTGAGCAATCTTTGACAACGAAGGAAAATTATGACGGAAAGTGTTGGCCCTAGGGAGGTCCCCTCCTATTTATACACTGCAGAAAAGGCATCCAACGGCCCAGATCAATTCCCGTCAAAACGAAGCGTCGCGTCTGCCAGCCGTCGAGTCTCCACGTGTCGAACGACCATTGGGGACATCCCTTCAATCGCAGGCGACAGCGACAGCCTATCGCGTCCACCAACCTGCTTCAGACGCGTGGCCTGTGACCCAACAGACGAACGAGTGAATCGGCGCCCCCTCTTTAATGCGCGATCATTTCGCTGATCCGCTGATATCATCGGAGATACACGCGGAGATCCAAGCACTGGGGGATACGCCGCGTGGGTCCGGAAATCTGAACGACGCAACTGCCCAACACCACGTCGTCCCTGAAAATCCGCACCTAGAATTCCCGGCCACAGACTGAGCGAGACAAACCAAGCAGGCCACTCTCGACCCAACCCATAAATAGGTCGGAACGAGAGTGGGGGGCTAATGATGATGCTCATAAGTGAGAATTCCTCAGATCACGACATGTGGCGAATAACGCATCACCCGCGACAGCTCACTAGACTCCTGGGGGGCTACCGAGGCAAAATCAGTGTGGAGCACTGACGACCTTCCCCGGTTCGTCTCCGAGCTTGCACCCCGCCTCTTACCCAAAAGCGACCTAGCCGCCGAACTGGCGTCCATCATCATGTGCTCGTCTCCGAGCTATTACTAAGCTTCATCGGCCTCCCTGCTCGTCTCCGAGCCTCACGCCGAACTAAGCCTCCCAGCTCCCAGACAAATGAGAACGCGAGGCCCTAGCGCTTCCGCAACGGCTCCGTGTATCTCGCCAAAGCGAGATATCCGCCGCCCCACGTCCCGCGTCGCACGCTGGCGCATCCCCCCATTAGTGGACGTATCCCGCTATTAGTAGGGATCCCGTCATTCACGCTGGCGTAACGTCATGGGCGTAACCGAAGGCGAAGATCTCACGCCTTCTCACTCCATGCGACCACTATAAAAACCCCTCTCGCAGACGACTCAGATAAGACAATTTTAATCCAATAAGCCGCTACTCTGCTCATTTTTCTCGGCTAATTTGATCGTTGGAGGGTCTTACGGTAGCCACCCACCCCGGGACTTCTTTGCAGATAGCTCGGCTTCACCTCAAAATCAATCCATTGAGATCCACATGCCCAAGGAGACAACTTTCAAATCAAATCTCTGTCATTCAACAGCACTCGCTATAGATCGACGGAGGACAGCATCTGAAGGAGATCCGACCTCTATCGATATCCGAGGGGGAAGAGATCTAATATTAAAAACATGATTTGCAAATCTAGTTCACATAAATAAGCCTTCCATTACTTTCGTATCACTGAGCTCTTAGTTATACGCCACTCCTATATTTTTTTGATAAAAATGTCACTGCTATATTTGGAACTAAAAATCTTCAGAAACCACCTTGCATGGAGTTTGCTTCATGTGCTTCCTAGCAAGAAGCTTATTTTGCAATTTATTGGCAGTGTTTGGTCTCATAACAAATTATGGAAAGGAAGTAAAGTGAAGGAGGAAGAGGAAGAGAAAAGATGATAAAATTCTCTTTGGTGTTGGAACCAAGTAAGAATAGCTAGGTTGCATGCCACTTCAATGAGTCAATTTTAGGAATATATTCAATAACGGATAGTCCCTATTTAATGAGCATGTGGGGAAGAGTGAGGCTCAAGAACGTAGAGGTTAGCTGTTCAAATGCAAGTGTAGAAGTCGTTTTGTGAGCTTAATGATTTCAGATGTTGGGTCTGTAAATAAGCTCTCGTCGCTTCTTGAAGAATGTCATATTTGAGCTCGCCATTGACTTCTGTCTGACTCGGTGTCAACATTACGAATCCAACCAACTGTTCATTATGACCCGTCCTAGATTCCAAAGGGAAACATAAGAAGGCCCTTAATATATAAAAGGAACCATAATTGAAAAAGACCTTGGAAAGAGGTATCAACCGAAGGTGTGGATATTGATAAAAGATTATATAGCGGAGCAACGGCTTAGTGGAGTAAAAATGGCTTACTTGAACCGTCTGAAGAAGGGGTTTATATAGCGGTGGCAGCAGGCAGGGCAGGCGCGAGAATCACGCCGGCAGTTGCGCTCCCGACATCACGCCCGCAAGATGAGCGGGATCTCCCATTAATGGCGAGACATGCTCGTTAATGGGGGATCGTGATGGCGTGGAACGTGGGATATGGCGGCGGATATCTTGCGCATGGCGAGATTCGCGGGATGGCGGTTGCGCCTGTGAGCGGTGCCGTTGGTCGGTCGACAAGACCGAGGAAGATGACCTTGGCGGGAGAGCTCGCGGCCGTTGGTCGGTCGATAAGACCGAGGAAGATGACATCGGCGGGAGAGCTCGCGGACGAGCTGGAGAGCCGAGGTATCTTGGTTCTGTGGTAGCCCGGAGACGAGCTGGTAGGCCGTGGAGGCCAGTTGTGCAGGGGGCTCGGAAGTGAGCCAGCATTGGTCGGTAGGACGGGTATATGAGTAGTCTGATCGGCCACTATAGGTCCTTCCTTGCATGCTCTGGGACACGTCATCTGCCACGTGTCATGATCTAAGGAATTACCGTTATCGAGCATCATCAAGTGGGTACTAACCCTCTTATTTGGGCATTCTATCCCTTTATGATAGCTGCGACCCATATTTTAGTCAAGTTATGCTTGCTTTGTTGAAAGCTTGAGATAATAGGATCATTAGAGGGGATCTCTAATACCTTTCTAAGTACCATAATCCACATTCATCGCTATTCCTCTAGCATCAATTAATTAAAGGTTAAAAAGAATATTTTTATAATATCATCTTTTAACTACCCAATTCAAAAACCCAAATAAGTTCTTTTCATTGAATTTTAAATCTCTTTAAGATTAAAACAACAAATCAAAACCTTTTTAATTAACTCGTCTAAAACATGAAACGTAATGTTATTATCTCCATGTGGACGGTCCGTACTCACCGCAGCTAGCTTATGCGATACCGTGTTGATTGCGGTATTTAGGAAACACAAAAACTCAAATTTTTACATCAATCAGCAGTCAAACTTAAATCAAAAAGAACTAGCACCTTTCAAAAAAAATGTCAGTTCAACCACTAAAAATACTCACCCCAATCAAATGCAAGATCGAAGGATGGTAAAGTATAGCTTTGCGAGGATTTGGAGGTAAGGATGAATCGATCATATCTGCAGCAAGGTTTATATCTATCAGCCCAGAGGTACCACTATGATCGATAATAATACCATTATCACTTGGTTCTGCTTTAGGCGTTTCATAAAATGATCCGCTTGGTTCCCATTCTAAGCATTGCAGCATTCTGTAAGTGTCTAGAGTAAGCTCTGTGAACTTGACCTGAAATTACAAAATTATAAGACAAATAAGAAGGAAGCACCAAAGTTACAGCGTGCACTTTACTCGTAATGTTTCAATCAAGAAAAATATGGCAACAAATTTAGCTTGAAATATAAGAAAGTAAACAGGCAAACCTCGTTCTTGTGGTAGCTTGTTAGCAAAGCATCCTTCAGCCTCAACAATCTCCGTGAATGGAAACGTTTAATATAAGGAAGGGATGAAGGATTGGAATCAAACAATAGGTTGTATCTCAAGGGCCTTGTACTTGTAAAAGTGGTGTCGGCTTTCAAAAACCTTACAAATTCCTGTAGCACTTGCTTCCATTCTTTAAAATTTGTGCCCTGAGCAAAAATATTAGTAAAGAATCAGTTAGTAACAATAATTCACAGGTAAAGGAAGATATAGGATATTGCTTGCAGATAGATGGCAGCATAATCTAAGTAAAAATAACGAAAACAATATAACACAATTCAATTGGTTATTTAGGGCAATAGAAAGAAGCAATAAACAATATAAATAAAAAGGAATACTAAATTTAAGGAGGATTAGAAAGTTAATATTCTCAATTCATAAATCACATGTCCAGACAACAACAAAAAACATAAACTTACAATCTTTATATACTATAAGCTACAGTCAGAATTAAAAAGATAATGAGAAAGGATGTGCATCCATAGTTTACCTAAAGGTTACTAACTGAGTCTGTGTGGTTCATGTTCATGGAGGTTAGGTTGCTTTCGGCCTTTTTTTCTTTTTCTTCTTCTTTATTTCTTTTTAACAGCATAGGGGTAGCTTGTGGGGTTGGGGTTTATAAGATAACACGAAGTAAATATCAAGTGTGCAAGAGCGTGGAGAGATATGATGGAATCTGCTCCATTTCGTTGTTGGCTATATTTGTGCTTTAGAGTTGAACATAATTTCACATAGCAAATGTATCATCTTTTCCCCTTCTTGTAGACTTGTCCATAGTCTATGAGAATTTAGAGAATGCCAATTGGTCATTTAGGACTATGACATGCCCCTCTCTTGTCATAAGATTCTCCATGAATTTGTCGGTTATTTGGTGAGACTTGATGTCAGGTCAACAGCCAGTCGTAAAACTTTGCTGGTCTATTGGAGCTTTGCTTTATAGACGACCCAATTTGGATGGGAAAAAGCAATGACGACGACGACGAGGAGGATGATGATGATGAGATAACCTAACATACATATAGTTTCCTATATCTTATATATCTAATAAAAACAATTCGAATGTGAAAGCAAATGGGGAAGTGTTAAAGGCAGCAGATACTAGTGTATTATAATGAAATAAATAGCGCATAAAGGGGTCCCCAATAATATTTGATATTCTATCAAGAAATATAGCAAGTGATGAAAGTAAATAAACAAGAAACAAAGACGAAATAATATTAACTCATTAAAATCCATGGAGGGTAACATGTCTGACAATATGCAAGGCTAAACTTAACGAGTCCAGACATTGTTCAAATAACTACTATAAACAATAGTCCACTTTGTCAAATAACCACTTTAATAGCTTACAACCGGGGGGCCAACTATCTATACCAAGCAATCGGACGATCTAGATAGACCATAAGTTCGAAAGGCACAAGAAATGGAAGGTACCAACGTGAAGAAGATTGGACCCTAGGAGCTTGTGAACAGTGGTACTCCAACACCTTTATTTTATGATCATCCTCAAGAAAAAATTTCCTCAATCAAAACCCTCCACATTCAACCTCAACTTTACACCTCGGTCCAACTCCGCTTCTCCCTTTGGCATCTCAAACTCCCCCTTACTCAGAATTACACCATAGAACACATAAGACAGAAAAAAATCCCCTGCGTATCTCGCATTCAATATAAGTGATTATACAATTGCCCATTTTCTGAATAGTTACTTTCCTGCAAACTGAATTCTTTCATACTCACAGTTCTTGATCAAAGCCCTCGCCCTCTAAACTAAACTCTTCGCTACCTTCGCCTAATCCAACAGCATCACCGTTGTCGTAAAATTCACATGTTCAGCTCCTTGAAGCTCAACAGAACCTCTCTACCCTCTGCTCTGAATCAACACATAAAATCGCCTGATACAACACATAAAATCGCCTCACTCATTCTCAAATATCTGTCATACTAGCAGAAGTCTTCCATCATTGCTTCAGGTAAAATTCTTCTTCGATGCCACCATTCAAATGTTCGTTTTTACGGTAAATTTCCAATTCCCCCTCTGCCTAACCCCGTGCAATTCACTCTCTATCTAGATCAAACTCTTTCATACATGTACCAAGTTTAAATCAAACAAATACACATTTCCCCAAATCCCAAAAAAGATTCAAGCTTTAATCTAAAAAAACAAAGTATCGATCTAAACTCACCGGAAACGAAACCTTGCAATCATCAACCAATCCCCTCAGCCTCTCCACCAAATTCTTCACCACCTCCTTGCGATTCAGCAGCATCGCCACCACGAGAAACCTCGCGTGGAACCTCAGCTCCTTGCACCTCAGCCCCAGCTCCACCTCCCCCTTCTTCGCCTCGAAGTAGCCTCGGCTCAAGATCGCCTCATAGAACACATAGGATTCGACCAGGAACCTCGCCTCGCTGGTCCTGAGGTATTGGTTGTAGTAGAGCTGGCCGATCCTGGAGGCGATCTCGCCGACCTCCCAGCGGTGGAGGCCGGCGGCGACGAGGTCGCGGCGGTTGTCCTGCTGGAAGCGCCAGAGCTTGGTGTAGGTCTTGAAGGTCTTCTGGAGGTAGAGGAGGTGGTGGGGCCCGCGGGCGTGCGGGGGAAGGGACTGCGTCTTCGAGAACTTGCGGTCGGCCGATTCGATGAGGTGCCGGAAGGTGCGGTAGGAGGCGGCGGAGGTGGAGGAGAGGTCGTCGGACATGGCGGAGCAGGTTCGTTTTTTGGGGCTGGGGGAACCGAGGGAACTGGGGTTTTTTTTTGGCCGTGTGGGGGTATTTTTGGGGTTGTAGTTCTTAGATTTGGAAAATGGCAAAAAAAATACATCAAAATTGCCTTCTATTCTTTCTTTTTCTTATGGAAACAATGCTACAAGACCCTTGCTTTGAAAGTCAATAGGTTTAGGTCCCCAGCATAAAATAAACCGTGAAAATCTTTCTAGACTAAAAGATTCTTCTGTTTTAGTCTCTATAGTACATTTGCTATTGTTTTATATCAACACTGCCCTTTCAGGTAAACTACTATATTTAACTCTTAAAATATTATAGTTATCTTTCAAATTACTACATTTTTATTATAAACCACTATATTTATGTTAAGATGCTGCATTTGACATGAAACTGTTGCATTTTTTAGTAAAATTACTATATCTATTGCAATTGACCTGTTTTAATATAAATGCAATACTTTATAACGTAAATCCAGTATTTTGAAAGATAAGTATAGTATTTTAAAAAGTAAATATAGTAGTTTGCCTGAAGGGTGAATGCTGACATAAAACAATAGTAAGTGTATTATAAGGGTTAAAACATAAGAATTTTTATGTTCAAAGGGTTTTTCACAACTTTTTTTAGGCCACGGACTTAGACCTAATGCTTTTAAAAGTTAGAGAGTTAGATCCATTTTTCTCTTTTCTTAATCCATAGGGTTTTATTGGGATGGGACCTCCCTCGGGATCTGGGTCATGCAACGTCAAGGTTAGTTAACTGGGTTTAATATATACCGCCATCAGATCTTATGTGTTTATGAATAGAGTAAATCGTAAAAAAAAAAAACCAAGCACTTCTTCTGTTGTCAGAACCCCCTAAAAAATATTTAGTAGTCAAGAAACCCCTTACATGTGATATCTAGTGGTTGCTTGCTATATCGAGTTCCCTACAATATCTAAGCAGTTGCACGTGATGTCTAAATAGTTTGTATGAATTGATCAGATACAGCAGGCTGCCATGTAGATACTGCAGGAAAAAATTCTAAAATGTTCTTGGCTACCGTTTCGTGGCCATGTGGTTTTTTACACTTGAAAAAATGCTTGGGTTTTTTGGACGTCAATATCCACATCTCAAATTTATAAAAATGAAAAATATCAACTTTTACTAACTCCTTGGCTTCTTTCTTTTATTTAGCCCAGCATTGCTTAATCAAGGACTTTAATGGTCACCCAGCCTTTGTTTAAAGATTTTAACTTTTAAAAAGAAAAATCAAACAATGTGGTCCCTATTAACTACTAAATTGCATTTCTAATCCCTAACAACTATTCTAGATCAAATGCTGAGTCTGTAACAGCAAACAAATCACTCAGCCTTCAGTTTACTGACACGTGGCCACAGAAGAACCCGTGAGTGTACAGTAGGTTGCTGGAAGCGAGCTGACCCCGTACGATGTACGATGCGATCGCGAAATGGACGGTCAGAATTTATCAGGAACCTGCAACAAACATCATCATAAAAGTTTGGGCTGAATTGGAATTTTTGGGAAGGTGTAGTACTCCTTTTTAATTTGTCTCTTTTTTAATTTCTCTCTCTCCTTTTGCATCTTTGACGATTGCTAGGTCCTCAGTTTTTATCTTCAATCAAGGGAAAAGAATTTCATGGTTTGAATTTGGCTTAAATTAATAGGGGTTATATAGGATTAGTTAACTAGAACTATCTGCTAATAATTGATAATGCTGCTTGTATTTTTGTCATAAATCAGAGGTAAGCCCATGTTGTAGGTATATGCATAGTTCAAGGAGTTCGCAAAGTGCTAACTGAGAACTCAACTATCTAGCTTCTTAAACCGCTAATAAAATATAAGCTCAGGTCACTAAACTCCCAACAAGTGTCGTGAAGTCTGAAGAAACCACCAAAAAGTTTTTAAATTACAAGAAACAGCCATGGGTAACGACGACCTGTTAACACTGCTGACTGAACGGCTAAAATGACTTTTCCGCGCTTTTTAATTATATAATTAGTTATATTAGATATTTATTAATTATTTTATATAATTATTAATCGATAGCCATCAGGGGAGGACCACGGCCGCAAAGGAAGACAGCGGTGTTGATAGGATTGGAGACGAGGGAAGAGAAGGCAAAGGAGGAAGATGGCCGGGGAAAGGGGAAGGAGGAGGCAAGCGTTGTCACGTCCCGCTTCCCAAAAGACGGCAATGGCACGTGATGAGACCCGCAACGTTTTTATTATGAGAATGTCATTTCTCAAAACAAATACGTTAAGCGTTTATAAGCAATACAAAAACATGCAAAAATTAATAAGAATAAGAATGGTTGAAATTCAACAGCTTTGTTTACATTCGCTTCCATAAGGATTCAACTGATTACAAGATGTTCGAAACAAAAGTACAAATGCGGGAAAGTACCTAAACAATGGCATACTAGAAATAACCACAGAAAGAAAAACAAGTAGTCTGGCTGAGCGATAAGCCGATCGAAATCCTCTTGACTCGTCTCGATCTTCTTTGTCCCAACGTTGCCCGATGAACATTCCAAGGATAAAAAAAACATGCAGAATATGTATGCAAGAAGATATGAATATAAAATGTAATAAAAATATGTATGCAAGAAGAATCTGAATCTAATGCAAAAGAGGACGGTAAGAGTGTTAATCAGATATGAGTATGTTAAGCTATTTTACACATGAAGGGTATATGAATATGGTTATCTCATTCTAATGTGGTTGTTTGTAATTTGATAAAAAAAAGATATGCGTGTATACGAGAGTGGTCAGTCGTACTGCAGACCAAAAATACAAGACAGTATGAGGCTCCGTTAAACCCCACGGAACAACGGTAAAAGTATATTCAAGAGGTGTCTTTTAGTGGACTCCCGTGCCACGTCATACATTCCTTACCAAGCTGCCCCTTATCCCTGTATAGTTTAATATATAGATTAAGTTTACAGGTCTTGACCGAATACACGAATACTGAGAGTACAAGTTCAGGTTCAAGTTGTGTTCAAGTATTCATATCAAGCCATATTCATGGTTCAGGTCAAGTCAAGTCAAATGTTCAAGTTCAAGTCACGTTTGAGTTTGAGTTTGGGTGCGAGTTCGAGTTAGATTGAAGTTCAAGTCAAGTTCGAATCCTATGTGATTTGATTATATATGATTCGATATTCATGTGATTTAAGATGGCAACCACTGCACATGACCGGTAACATCTGTGTCATTTTCAAGGACAATTGCCAAATGATTACTAGTTTATTTAAACTAGGCATGCACTCACTTTCTCCGGCTCCCAAAGGCCTGGAGAAAAGACACCGCTTAAACACATTGTTTCATAAATACTATAGAGATTAATTTATATAGTCTAGATATTTTAGTGAACTTAGGTTATTTATATAAAATAGTTCATTTGAAAACTCGAGTGTGTTTTATGTAAAATGTTTTATTTTTAAAAATAAACCTTGATAGTGCTTTTGGTAAAATACGTTAATTAGAATGTCGAGAGTTTTAATAAAAATATACTTTAGATTTTTTGGTATTTTAATGATAAAACCTAACTTTTAAAAGTTTATGATATTTTCATGAAAAATCTATCTTTTTGGAAAACTTGAGGTATTTTCTAAAAATTTGCTTTAATTAGTTAGAAAATACTGATCACCCAATTCAACATAAATTGTTATCCTTTCTTTTATTTTAAATTTTATAGAAATTGTTTATTTTTCTTTAAAACTGTATTTTTTCCTTTTGAGGCCGTATTCTCCGTGAGGAGTTTTGCATCTCTCTCCACTAAGCTTAGGATGTGCGATAATCTGCACCAATCATAAACATGTCCCCTAAAGAGAGTTGTAGAGGCGTATTTGCAAAGAAAAGAGTTATAGTTAAAAGTTATTTGTTATAAAAGAGCATTTTGAAATTTGAGGGTATTTTTAATGAAATTTTGTTTATTGGAAAAAGTGGCCATTTAATCGTGCTATGTTTTCATATGTGTGCGTGCGTGGGGTAGGTCATTATCATGTGCGATGTTATCATGTCACAAGAAAGAATAATATCAAACTAGCATAAAGATTATGATATTAAAATGTTAAACATTATATATCCATTAAAAGTGTTTTACTAACATGCAATAAAGTTCTATTAAACTCGTCGAGCAATATCATGTAGGGAAGAGGCATGGTTACAATTTTTTTTTATCAGCGCGATCATTTCATCTATTTATTTTAAAAGTGTAGTTGTGAAGTTTTAGAAAATTTGCATTGACTCGATTTAATCGATTGGAAAAGAAGAGAAATGAATAGAATTTCGTGTACTAGCCTAGGTTATTTGATGACATGGAAATTCGAAAAGATTTGAAAGGAAAGGAAATTAGAGAGACTTACACTCTGTGCGATACGACATAACAACTGTATCGCCGAGCAAAAGAGTAGCGTGTTATCGAGCGGAACTACGGTTTTACTAGGCTTGGCAAGATCTTGGAAGAGAGAAAAGTCGTTCCACGTTGCCGACGTTGCATGGTACGAGCTTGAGATAACAACGGCACGAGGTGAATGCGAGCTTGATTCCTTGAGGGAACGAAAACGCGAAATGAAGATGAGTTTGACTCCTTAAAGGAACTAGATGTCTCGAGAAATTTTAGAGAGTAAAGTTTAAGAGTAATAAGCACAGGAGAAGAAAGCAAGAACTGACTAGGGTATCTATAGGAGAGGAATGAGGTAAGGTGTGTTAAAAAGAAAATTAAAAATGAGTAAAAGGAGTAATTCAAGAGACTGGTGGTTTTTGTATTCATTTGGGAGTTTCGAGGTATTAAACAGAGTTGAGAGGAGGTGAAAGGATATACGTGCAAAATATGGAGACTTTTGGGGCTATTTGAGCCGCCGGTCTCGGCTTGGAGTTGGCCAAGATAGAGGTTTTTGCCTCGGGGTTCGTGCTGGGTGTTTGGTTGGGTTTAAAAGCCACATTTATATATTTCTTTCCTGTTGCAACTTTTTGCATCTCCGTGTAATACTCGTGTAAACTCTTGGCTTCCAAAACGTCGAAAAAAAATAATAAAATATTTAGGGATGATGGGATTCAAACACACAGGCTATGGGATAGCAGTGGAAAGTCTTAATCAATAACCTATAAGGAGTTTCTTGCATTTATTTAACAAATATTAAATATGTCGTAGCTCGAAAAGAAAACGGGTTTAGGAAAAGATCAAAAGGAACCGTTTTGGGTGAGGGCTTAGGTGTTGGATTTTTGCAAGATTATAGAATACGAAAAATAGATAGAGGGATTATATACATGTTACGGAAAATACACAAAACAAAGAAATACAATAGAAAGATAATAAAAAGGTATAGAGATTTTAGGGTTGTTACAACCATGAAAGAAAGACGGAGAAGGCAAGGGGAGAAGGAGGAGGAGGGGTAGACAAGGTGTTGGACGAGGCAAGGGCTGCGGGGGCGATGGTGGCTGTTGGGGTGGGGTTAGGGTCAAGGTTGGAAGGAGGGAAAAATAGGTATTTTAAGAATTTTCTCAATTTTTTTTGATGATATGTCGACTTAATGGCGTGCCACTAACGGTGCTACAGTGCTACGTGTTGCCATTACCGAAGGTAAATTTCATCATTTATAAATTTTTTGGTAGTTTCTTAGAAAGCTGGGAAACGTTTTAGGAGTTTAATAAACTCAAGCCTAAAATATATTCCCTCAACTTCAAAGTCTTGACATACGGAAATAGATATTTGACATAGTATTAGAGCAACCCATATTCAATTTCTACTGGACGCATATTAAATACGGATCAATTTAAAAGCTTTCGATCTGTGAAAATGTGTTAGAATATAAAATATATTCGTCGCATCACAACTTTTAAGTTTTAGTATAGATAAACAAAAGGTTGTATCATTTCCGTCTTATATTCAGGAGATGGAATAATCTTGGAGGGGACACCAGACTCAAATAGATCCATATTTTATGTCAAATATTATAATTTTGATGCTGGTAAAAAAAAAAGAAATTGAGTTAGTATGTGTACCTCCTTTCTTTTATTAATAACTTATATTTTTCATACAAGAAATAGGGAGAGCTATAGACAATTCATCTGTAGCATATGTCCAAGATTTTATATATTTTCACTAAACAACTGCTTTTATATGAAATTGTCAACCGACCAACAGAATCGGTATTCTTATTCGGATCCAAATGTGAAATAATCGTCTTAAATCATCCACGGATATTTTCTAATATATAATGCAAACACAAGAAGCCGTGTGACACTTTCAATTTCAATGCAAACACAAGCGAGGCATGCGGCACTTCCAGTTTCAATAGTAAAAAGGTTAGAAAAAAAGTTGGAAAAAAACTTAATTTTTAAACAGAACATATCATCAGGACTATTTTATAATTAGCCATATAGATAGGATCATTTAAATAACCACCCTCTACTTAGGATCCAAAACCTAGTCAAATAAAAAAGTCAATAGCCGACTATTTAAATGTATGATTTTCTACATCAACTTAGATTAGAATATTTTTGTTTTTTATTCTTTTTATATAGGTTTTAGTTCATGTAAATCAACATGAATGCGTTGGCTATCCATCCAAACATGAAAAGTGATGTTTTTTGCCGAGATTGTAGGAAATTCTCAGTTATGGTAACTAAGATTTTGTTGTCTGGACTTTTAGATTTTCTTAATAAAAGTATAGCAGAAAAGCTTATTTAATATAACAAAACACCTGCCATCCCTGAAATTCGAAATATAACTGCAGAGACGGAGATAAAAACGAGAAGAGTCCTCAATTCAAGAATGGTCCACATCAACGATCTTTTGTCTGTGCGTTGAATGTGAGTAGCACCATCGGTAAAAGATTTAAAAAGATTCGTAGATACGTTTGGTTAAAAAACTTTTTGGAAACTTTCAGTTAATTAGACAGTACATTTTGTTTTCTTTGGAGTATTTTTTTAAGAAGTTGGATGACTTGCATAAATATGACTGTATATATGAGTGAAGAGCAGGGATTTTAATGTTTATTTAGGAGGATTTACTCGTGCATAAAATTAAAATTAGGAGTTTGAAGTTTATATTTGATATGACATTTTTAAAAATTAGGAGTTTATAAATGAAAATGGAGAAAAATAGGATAGTTAAGAGAGAAGAAAAATTAAAAATTAAAAAAGTATTTGACATGACAATTTTCAGCTCAACTCAACAAAATAACCTTCGACTTCAAACTTCCAATTCCGTACATGCCACGTAGGAAATTAAGACTTCGAAATCATGAGATTTACTGACAAAACGAACGCAAAATTTTTTAAGTCTGGGCTAAAATCAGGAGTTGGAACTCCTGATTTTCCGACTCCCAAAAATCAAACATGCCCATAATGTATTTTTAGAGTCTTATTTAGAACAACGAAGTGTCCACATCAATCCTTTTTTAACAAACACATACATGACTGTCGAAATACTGGCCAGTACGTAGAAAATTTGGAGAGGGTATGTTCCGCTCACATTTAAATTATATTAATTATTTAAAAGAAAGAAAGAAAAAATTGATTCTAAGATGGCCTAGATCTTCAACTCCTTTGATGAGAGAAAATCTTTTAAATAAAGTCATACAAAAATGTATATATAGAAATAAGATATTGAAAGGTATTTATTTTAGTTATCAACAACATCGTTACTAATAACAAATAGCAAATATAAAACCTATGTTTATCAACACACTCAAAAAATAAGTCTATTGTTTCAATTACTGCTTTTATTTATAATACCCTGGCTAATTGGAAGTAATTATTCTTAGATAAGGAAGGGGCCAAGATGAGGAGGGCGATACAGGATCAAACTAGTAAAACATAGATTTATTTAAAATCACAGAATCAACAATTCCATTTATTACCGTATATCTTATTGTCTTAATTGGCATGCATGGACCAGCAAAAAAACTGCTATAAATAATTCTCCTCTTTTTTTTGGAACCGGCGTGTAAGCCTCGTTCAAGCACACACCACACCCCCACACACAACACACACACACACGCATCCAGGGGAACCACAAATTTGTCACGAAAGCATTAATTTGTTGTTACTTCTCATCCTGTCGTTTTAACCTCATACTCTCCCCACTCAACACCGCACCAACGCACACAGCACACAGAATCACACAACACACACCTAGAGGACCCATGAATTTGCCCCGAAAACGTTAATTTATGGTTACTTCTTCTTATATGATTCGAATGCCGTAATCTCTCCATTCCTCAAAAGCCAAAGTGCCATACCAACTGAGCAATTGCTGGTTGGTTTAAATAATATTACTCATCTCCGTATCATGTTCCGCAACAAACTGTTTGATGCAGTGCTGATGGGTAAACATTCAACCAATAGTCTAATGCTTACATATCTTCACTGCATATGACAGCTAACAACAGGGTAGGGTTGTCTGCAGTATTCTAAGACAGCAGGGCCCAACAATTTGGACAGTCTATCACAATTATCAAATGGCCCTTTCAAAGATTTTTACAGATGGAAAAAGAATGAAAGCAAAACATTGAGAACAGGAGGATGCCTACTGTATACCTTCTGATTCAAATTTTAAGGGGAATAGATTATCTGACACCTTTTTATCAAGGGCCATTTAAACTTTGAGGACCGTTCAGTGGCCATGTAAACCTTTTTTTTAGAGGAGTTGCAAGTTTTGCATAAAAATAAATGAAAATTTAGAATTCTAATGTTTATTTGGAAAGTGTTATTTATATTTAAAATTAGGAGTTTGAAATTTTTGTTTGGTGTAGGGCATTTTAAAAAATTCAGGAGTTTATAAATGAAAATGGAGGAAAATAAGATAGTTAATTAAAAGAGATGAAGTGTAAAAAAAATTAAAAAAAATTCTAAATGTGACAAACTCCATCTCAGCTCCAATAAAAAACCTTCGATTTCGACACCTAATTTAATACATCACGTGCTACAAAGGAAAGGAAATAAGGACTTTAAAATCATGGGTTTTGTTCATAAAATAAACATAGATTTTTTAACCCTAGACTAAAATCAAGGAGTTGGAACTTCTGATTTTACAAACTCTTGCCAAACAAACATGCCCATACTATTGGTTATAGTGCCCTCAAGTCAATTATTGTAATTGCAGGC
This sequence comes from Agapanthus africanus, assembly GCA_030015575.1. Taxonomy (NCBI): domain Eukaryota; kingdom Viridiplantae; phylum Streptophyta; class Magnoliopsida; order Asparagales; family Amaryllidaceae; genus Agapanthus; species Agapanthus africanus. The sequence continues at coordinate 604,046,626 of CM057343.1, forward strand.
ATGCGACTATGATGATTGAGGGAGGACCTATACGGATAGAACAGTCTTACTCAAAATGATAGTATGCTATCTGATTTGTCTTTATCATCATGTACATGCATTATGTGGTATTATAGATCACTATTACATGTTGATAGAGCCCATAGGATTTTTGCTTGATTACTGTCACACCCGGTTCCCAAAATACGGAATACGAGGGGTTGACAAGGCCAGCCATGCTTCTACGGTCGAGGAAATATTCTTCCATAGTCGCACTTCGGTTTCTACCTTTACGTGGTGATCAGTAATCAATGCACAAGTAATGAGAAATGCAGTAACTAAATCAAAATAAATACAAAGGAACTAACCAGAAGGAGATCAAAAGGGTATAGCTCTGAGTAGCTGATCGAGATGCCCGCGATATCCTCGAGGCACGTCGGGTCCTGGTCCAGGCTAGATACCACTTCTCACTCTGAGCATGCATACTCAGGTCGTCAGAGCGACACGATATATATATATATATATATATATATATATATATATATATATATATATATATATATATATATGGTAACTCGAACAGTGATAATAGATATATAACAGTAAATCAAGACGGTAAAGATGTGAACATGGAGTAACCAATGCAGTGTCTAATGGATCGGGTGAACAGTAAAGCAGTAAAATAGTATGCCAGGTGTGTCAATACAGTAAGTAATGCATGTCCATGTCACTATCCCTATCAGTCTCTAAGTCTCACTGTACAGGTCACTAAGCCTATCGTCAGTCCAAGTGTGAGAGTCAACCACTCGTGAGTGTCCTCCACCCAAGGGTAGGACCCAAGGGCAAGGGACCACAGGCCCAAATAAAACGCATGTTAATAATCATGTAATATCCCTGTAAATCTCCATATATCTCCACATATATATGCTGGCATGAGACTCTCGAGATTCTGTTGAACTCATACTTAAACTACCCCACACCCCGTGGTCTACATCAAACGCCCACTATAGACTCAAATACCAGCCGGTCTATGACGAGTCTACGCGAGAACTGAAGACGGGGTCTCCATCAAGCATGTCTCGACTGATACCCAAGATCAATGGACAGTGTTTGGTGCCTTACCTGTGACACCCATACAAGTGCTTCCATAAGTGTCTCATACCACTTATAGTCACACTTATACGCGCCCCACAGACGTCGACAATGCAAAACATCAATAGGGTTCACTGATTGTGTACAAGTACGTGTCACTTTCACTTATCCATTCATGCATGAACACTAACGTACTTGCCACAATCACCACTAATACCTAACACTGGGTAATGCACATGATCACTAGGTTACCAATGCAATGACATATATATATGATGATGTGATGAGAAAACAGTATGTAAGGCATGATTAAGATGTTACATGTCGGTATCCTACCACTTGCGTAATTTATCATAAATCATACATGCCAAATTTAGCGAAACAATGAACAGGGGATAAGTAGTATATTTGATTATCTATCCAGCAAATTTGGTTTCACTTTAATCGGGTTTCAGAATCACTAGATGGCCATTTCATTTTAAGCGTTCACGGCTGGAAATCCGGTTTCAGAATTGGAAGTCCGGTTCGCGATGCATTTTTATCCCAGTTGGGATCAAAATTTAGTGACGCTAAAGTTGAATGAAATTTAGAGTTTCAAATAGGGTTTTCAACGCAATAGACGGATTCTCAATCGCGTCTATACGTCAGGAGTTATGCACTGTTCAACACTAGGGTATCAGTTCTGGTTCTGTTTGTGACTGCTATACGTCCCGATCTTTTAAATTGCAGTTAAAATAGTAAACGACGATAAAATGAGGTGAAATCACTTGAGTTATTTAGATAAAAGTTTTATATTCAATAAGGTGTAGGGTTCTGCAACATACGAGTTCAGGAAATAAGGTAGTAAACATTACGGGACAGAAAACAATAACCAGATTTGCTCTAGACTGCAGTCCAGAGCCGCTCTCCGAACCAATTATCATCATAATTTCCGTACAGAAATAATTAATAACTTGTACAGGATAATAGGTTGTCGAGTCGGCTTTGATTTGAGCCCTCGAACGCCTCATTTCAATATGTACACAATTAATTGTGATTTTCACAATTTTCAGGTGCGGGAAAATTCCAGTTTTTACGGGTGTAATTGGGGGTGTGCGTTTAAGTTGTTAACAATCATATTTTTCAGTGAAATTTCTACACAGTGTTCATTGCCAGACGGGACACAACATGCAAACAAGTTCCGTTAAATTAAGGAAAGGTTTTCATTCAGATCTTGCGTCGAACACTTATGTTATATAAGGTTTTCATGAATCGCAAACAGGGGATTAATGCGGTTTGATTTATAACGGGAATAATATAGCATGTAGCAAGTAGGGTACTTGCCTGGAGACGTTCTGGAGATGCACGGCAGTGGCAACGGCACGAACGCGCGACGAACAGCGTGGCTAGGGTTCGCGGCCTCGGCTCGCGCTTGGGCTCTTGGACTCGATGTCTCGGTGGGTGCCACGGAGGTGCGCTGGCGTTGCAACGGTTACAACCTTGCTGATGATGACGGGCCCAGAGACTGAAGCCATGGCTTTTTCGACGACGATGACGGCTGGAATAGCGGTGATTGACGATAGAGGCAAGTGCTCGATGAAATGGATAATGTTGGGTTTGAAGCTTGGGCTAGCCTCGAGGCTCGGTCTTGGCTGGAGGTGGTGGCGACGGGCACTGTAGCTCCAGCAGGAAGGAGAGGGGTGAAGAGGAAGGGGTTGTTGAGTCGACGGAGGTGGCCGGTGTTGAGTTGGCGGGGAAGAACTCGAAGCTCGGAGGAGGAGGGAGCTCTGGCGCGGGGTTGCAGGCGCGTGGTGTAAGTGAGGAGGTGATAGCAGTTGGTGGCGGCGGCTGTCACGCCCCGCTTCCCAAAATACGGAATACGAGGGGTTGACAAGGCCAGCCATGCTCCTACGGTCAAGGAAATATCCTGCCGTAGTCACACTTCGGCTTCTAGCTTTACGTGGTAATCAGTAAACAACGCACAGGTAATGAGAAATGCAGTAAGTGAGACAAAACAGATACACGGAACTAACCTGATGGAGATCAAAAGAGTATAGCTCTGGATAGCTGATCAAGATATCCGTGATGCACGTCTGGTCCTGGTCCAGGCTAGATCCACTCCTCACTCTGAGCATGCATACTCAGGTCGTCAGAGCGACACGATAGCAATATATATATAGATGCAGGTGGTAACTCGTACAGTAATAATGGATGTATAACAGTAAACCAAGACAGTAAAAATGTGAACATGAAGTAGCCAATGCGGGTGTCTAAAGGAGCGGGTGAACAGTAAAGCAGTAAAATAGTATATCAGGTGTGTCAATACAGTAAGTGATGCATGTCAATGTCACTATCCCTATTAGTCTCTAAGTCTCACTGTACAGGTCACTAAGCCTATCGTCAGTCCAAGTGTGAGAGTCAACCACTCGCGAGTGTCCTCCACCCAAGGGTAGGACCCAAGGACAAGGGACCACGGGCCCAAAATATAACTCACGGTAATAATCATGTACCCTGTAAATCTCCATATATCTCTGTATATATAAGCCGGCATGGGACTCCCGAGATTCTGTTGAACTCACACTCAAACTACCCCACACCCCGTGGTCTACATCAAACGCCATCCATAACCTCAAATACCGGTTGGTCCATGACAAGTCTGCGCGAGAACTGGAGACAGGATCCCCATCAAGCACGTCCCAACTGATACCCAAGATAAATGGACAGTATTTGGTGTCTTACCTGTGACACCCATACAAGTGCTTCCATAAGTGTCCCATACCACTTATAGTCACACTTATACACGTCCCACAGACGTCGACAATGCAATAGAATAATAGGGTCCACTGATTGTGTACAAGTATGTGTCACTTTCACTTATCCACTCATGCACGAACACTAACGTACTTGCCACAATCACTACTAAAACCTAACACTGGGTAATGCACATGATTACTAGGTTACCAATGCAATGACATATATATATGATGTGATGAGAAAATAGTATGTAAGGCATGATTAAGATGTCATATGTCGGTATCCTACCACTTGCATAATTTATCATAAATCATACATGCCAAATTTAGCGAAACAATGAACAGGAGATAAGTAGTATGTTTGATTATCTATCCATCAAATTTGTTTTCACATCAATCGGGTTTCAGGATCACTAGATATGGCCATTTCATTTTAAACGTTCACTGCTGGAAATCCGGTTTCAGAATCGGAAGTTCGTTTCGCAACGCATTTTAATCCCAGTTGGAATCAGAATTTAGCGACGTTACAGTTGAATAAAATTTAGGGTTTTCAATAAGGTTTTCAACGCAATAGAAGGATTCTCAATCGCGTCTGTACGTCAGGAGTTATGCACTATTCAACACTAGGGTATCAGTTCTGGTTCTGTTTGGGACTGCTATATGTCCCTATCTTTTAAATTGCATTTTAAATAGTAAACGACAGTGAAACAGGGTGAAATCACTTGCGTTATTTATCTAACAGATTCATATTCAATAAGGTGCAGGGTTACACAACACACGAGTTCAGGGAACAAGGTAGTAAACATTACGGGACAGAAAACAATAACCAGAGTTGCTCTGGACTGCAGTCCAGAGCCGCTCTCCGAACCAATTCTCGTCACAGTATCAGTACAGAAACAACTAAGAAATTGCATAGGGTTACAGGTCGTTGAGTCGGCTTTGATTTGAGCCCTTGAACGGATCATTTCAATATGTACACAATTTATGGTGATTTAAACAAGTTTCAGATGCGGGAAAGTTCCAGTTTTTACGGGTGTAATTGGGTGTGTGCGTTTAAGTTGTTAACAATCATATTTTTCAGTGAAATTTCTACACAGTGTTCATTGCCAGACGGGTCACAATATTCAAACAAGTTCCGTCAAATTAAGGAAAGGTTTTCATTCAGATCTTGCGTCGAACACTTATATTATATAAGGTTTTCATGAATCGCAAACAGGGAATTAATGCGGTTTGATTTATAACGGGAATAATATAGCATGTAGCAAGTAGGGTACTTGCCTGGAGACGCTCTGGCGATGCACGGCAGAGGCAACGACACACGCGCGGCACGGCAACGACGGTTCCGGCACGACACAACAGTGGAAAAAGTTCGGATCTTGGCTCGAGCGTGTCGGAGTTGTCCGGGGAACGACTCGTGGTCACTAGAGGCGGAGGTGGTGCTCTGTAGATCTCTACGAGTGCGCTGGGGTTGCCGATGCTCGGCAGCGTCGCTCTGGCGACAGGCAGCAGTGGGGTTCGGAGTGTGTTGGAGTTGGTGGTTTTAGAGAGGGGGAGCAGTAGGGCTTGGGTTTGATGAAGGGGATGATGCTGAGGGTGTATAGGAGTCGACGAAGTGGTGGGGACTCGTTGGCGTCGGGGTGCAGGCGGTGGCCGTGGTCGGGTGCAGGCGAGGTTGGTGGCGGCTGAAGGAGGGTGGAGACAAGGAGCTCGGTGGGTGAAAGGAATGGGGTAGTGAAGGAGCTCTGTTGATTGAGGAGGAGGAAGGAAGGAAGGGGAGAGTCGAGGTCTTCCTCGTCGTCGTTGTCGTCGGCGAGGGTCGAGCGAGGTGCAGTGGGTGTGGGAGTGGTGGTGTGCAGTGAGATTTGAGAGCGAGAATGATGAGGGAGGGAGTTGGAGAGAGGAGAAAGGGGGCGAGGGATCGAGAGGCTCGCGGTCGTGGGGCTTGCATGAACGTGGTCGTGGGCGACGTGGGTTGCGACGTGGGTTGCGACGAGGGAGGCATGCGGAGGAAGAAGATAAAGGAGTGGGAAAATGAAGTGGGGAAGAGAGAGGTTTGAAGCGGGTCGGGTCGGGGCCGGGTGAAGACGGGTTGGGTTAGAGATAGGGGTTAGGGGGTTTGGGCCGGGCCGAGTGAAAAAGGGAAATAAAGAAGATGGGTTGGGCCGAGTATTACAATAAAAATGGGAAACAAAGAGGATGGGCTGGGGTATTGTTAAGATTAATTCATTTGGGAATAAAGGATGTTGGGCTGGGTTTGTATCAATATTTAGTTCCAACTTTCAGTTGGGCTTGGGGAATTAATTTGGGGAGAAATAGTTTAATGAATTGTGTTTTCCTTATTCGTCTGGGCTGAGGAAATTGGGGCACGGGCTAAGAGAATAAAAGAGATAAGGTTTGGGTTTGGGTTAGGAGCAGGGGCTGGAGTTTGATTAAAAGGGAAACGGGCTTGGAAAAATGGAAGGTAAAAATACGATGAGATAGAGTTTGGGTTTGGTGTTTAAAGGGGGTTTGACGGGAATAAAATAATTATAAATAAAATACATACATTTTCTAAATAATTAATATGAAGAATATGGTTAGTGATGTGCACAAAGAACTGGGTATTACAGCGGCTGAAGGGCGAAGTCGCCGGAGATGGGTGTAACTGCGAGAGCTCCGGCAATGGGAGCTCGGGGTGCAGGCGAGCTTGGTGTGCTGGGGGTTTCTGCGGAGGCTAGAAAAGGTGAGGAGAGGGCTTTGGGAGGGCTAGGATGTTTGATGATGGAGGAGGAGTTTGGAAAGAAAGGGGAGAGTCGCAGTCGTCGTCGCCAAGGGGAGCGGGGTGAAGATGGCAGTGGGTTTCTGTGAGAATTTTTGAGAGAGAGGGGAGTGAGTTGGAGAGTGAGAGTGAGAGAGGAGTTGAGACGAGGGTGGGGGTGAGGAATCGTGGCCGAGGTCGTGGGGCACGGTGCGGGCGACGTGGCGTGAGGGGGACGTGGGTTCACTCTAAAGAATGAGTGGGAAAAATCGTAACGAGGGGAAGAAGGAGTGGAGGGTGGAACACGGGCCGGGTCGGGTTAGGAAGGAGGGCGGGTAAGGGGTTAAAGAGTTGGGCTGGGCCAGAGGCAAAAAAAAGGTTTAGTTTTTATTTTAAAGGGAAATGGGCCGGCTGGAATTTTGTAGGCTGGGGAAAATAAGAATTTTATTATTTGCTTTCTTTGGTGTTAGGGCTAAGGTTTTAAAATAGGGAAATTGTATTTTATTTCGTCTTGGCTTGGAGTTAAATAAGAATGGGAATGAATCTTGGGGAACATAAATAGGAAGTTGGGCCGGGTTTTAGGGTAAAATAAAAGGGAGAAAAATAAAAATAGTTTTAGATAAATTAGGGTTATAAAGGGTTTAGGAAAAGAAAATGTGAAATGAGAAGATTAGGAAAAGACTTTAAAGAATTGGGAAAGGGGTGGGCTGAGACATAAAGTAGAAGGGATTGGGATTTAGGTTTAAAGAAAATAAAATAATTATAAATAGAATAAAAAAACAATTTTGTAAATAATATATATAAAGAATACGGAAAGTGATGTACAAAAAGAGCTAGGTATTACAACTACCAGCATTATGATGGCGATTATATATGTGGGAGCTGGGCGGTCTATAAGCACATCCTTAAATGTCCCTAGTCGAGAGAGTATAGAGACTGGGCATCGATACTCCGGAGTAGATTAGTGTGTACTTATCGAGATCCTGACTAGGGGCGGTGGCCGGTCTCACAAGCCATTGGTGTCAGTTAGTCACCTAAGATAGTATACATGTGCTCATTGGGTTATGAGTACACTGGACGGACTCGCCGGGAATATGCTAGTCGGTATTATACATATTGTCATATAGCAGTTCCCAAGTGACATGAATACATGTTAGTCTGTCGATATGAGATCGTCATTTGTCTCGTGTGAGTTCACACTGTGCTTTGATTACTATCCTACCACGACCCAAAGGAGTCGTGCAAACAGGTTTTAGTTGGGTACAGTCCCGAGCCACATGGAGGCAGTGAGCGGATCGTCGGAGATTCGTCTCTCTTGGTATTGGGGGTTGATGTCGCGTAGTGCATGGGTGGCCATCATCAGAAATCCTTGGCCAAGGAGGACGAGAATTACTGATTTGGATCAGTAGTTTCTCAGTTGGTGATGGGTTTCATACCAACACGAAATATCGCGTTATTAGGGGTTTGACTTTATCCACCCTTAGACTCGATATGCGACACTTTTAGGCGAACAGACCGGACTGTACGGAGATTGTCACTGACAAGCTCAGTAGGGGTTCAGATGAGTTTGCTCGTCGGCTTTTCTTTCGCTCAATACCTGAGTGGCCGTTACGTACAGCTAGTGCCGCTGACGTGTCTGTGGTTAAACCCACTGCCAACGTATTGACGAGTTTTTAGAGTCCCACACAGAGGGTTTTCACAGTTCAGGCGATATAATATAGATGACGTATATTGGTACATACATGTGTCCGATTAAATATGTGTACAGGCTACACAGACTTTTATCGGACGGTTGATAATACTAGCGGCTCAGGATTAAGCCAAATTATTAAATCAAGTTTTGATTTAATAATTTATTTATATATATATATATGTATTCTAGTATTATTGTTCACTATTTATTTTCTCTCTTGGCTGTTCGTATTTTTATACGAATACGTGTATATGTATTTTGATACGTATATCGGGTTGTATTCCGTATTTATACGGAATATCTTCTAGAAATTGGACACCTCATTATATTATTTTATTTTTAGAAAATCATTTGTAAATGAGGGGGAGGGTGAGGTGGCATGAGCATGGTGGAGGTATGTAGAGAAGTATGGCTTTAGATTGTTTATTGAAAATAATGTAAGATATTTTTCCATGGTTGAAAAATGAGGGGCCATAATCTCTACATGACATTCAACCATAGATTGATCATTCATTCATTTTCTTTGACACTTAGCCATTTTTCTTGAGTTGCTCATTCCCATGGTTTTCCTCACCTCCTCTTTCTTCTTCTTTGATTGCTTACTTGACCATGAGGCATGAGAGAAAAAAATAGTGAAATATTCCTACATCTCCACTCTCCATTGCTAACAACCATGGAGCGTCGGTTGCTTCGCTAGGCGAAGCTGAAGCTTGCATCGTTTCCCTCGGGTGGATCAACTTCGACTGAGGAAGACCGACAATCAAGCTCGATCCAGGACACCTCTAGGAGCTAAGGATGATGGTAGAAGACCGAAGGACACAGATCATTCGGTATAACAACTTCTAACCTTGTACCTAGTATATATTTTGTAGCTAGTGTAGATTTATGGTTCGATTCTACGATGGGTTCGTTAGCGCCAAGTTTTTCAAACGCCAATTTTTGTTCCGCACCGGCTACGGTAGATGGCCAGGGCGCTTTCGTAATCCAACATGGTATCAGAGCCACCCCATAAACCATTACTAACTAGTTTACACAAGGTTAAGATGTCGATCGACCAATTTTTCCGAATCATTTTTCCATTTCGACATGCCCGCTGCCGATTTTAAAACTTGTTCAAAAAATTATTCAGAGTATCTTAAAAATACGTGCAGGCATTTATAGGGCACCAGAAGAAATTTGAGCACCTAAGCCAATAATTTGGCCGCGGAACCGCCGCGTACCATGCCTATTGGCCGCGGTTCCGCAGCGGTTTTGTGGCAATTTTGCGCCAAATTTATTCTGGAACTCTATTTAATGGAAATATGATTTTTGATGTATGGTTTTGGCCCAGATTTGTTTGAGTGCTGAATTGCATATGGGGCCAATTTGGAAAAGTTTAGTCGATCGAAATTTTAAGTATGTGTTTATCAGTGCATGTGATCATATCTGCGACCGTGAATATCATTGAGCGGTACAACCCAACCAGTCGCTATATGTTCAGCTAGACGGGTTTGCGAACGTGATATTCACGTTGATGTTCTGAGTTGTGCTGATATTGTGGTTGGATTGTCGTGGTGGATAGCCTATGGTGCAATGGTAGTAGTACAGTTCAGATTCATTTGTATATTCAATATTGCGGGGCGAGCGTCCGACATGTGGACAGCCGTCTTTGCTAGATTGTATATTCTTTTATTGGGGCACGACCGGGTTGAGGTCGATGTCGCCATTGTATATATACTTTTCTTTTCTGTACTCGGATTACCCCGCGATGGAGTGCTCGAATAGCCAGGTTCTAGAGGGCAACGGGCCCGTATCTCATGGCGTTGAGACGGAAGGGGCTTTACTCTAGAATTGGCGGGCTATTCGCCGCACTCATAGGAGGTATAGGATGACCTACGGTGGAGTGCTCAAGTTACCGGATTCCGTGAAGTGCTGGGTGGCCCATTCACTTTGTTGATTGGGATTGCCTCACTTTTGTGATTGGCGGGTAACTTGCCGCGCTTGTAGGGGTCCAGGTTTTCTTATCCACACGACTGTCAACGTCAGGTCTCATTTGTGGCTCAAATGAAACCCGAGACTCTAAGATTATCCACCATTATGTATTGCTTGTTGATATTCTGTGATGTTGCTTATATCATGCATAGGACGAATGTTATATATATATATATTTATATATACTAGTAGATGTTGTTTATGTTTTGCATCCGCGCTAGTTCAGCCCCCGCTCTGCCGTTAGTTAAGTAATCTAACGGTGCATGATGGGGCTCCGTGGCGAATGCGGATGGCATATATGTACATTGTATTTTCGTTCCTTTTTCTGGTATGATATGGATTAATTGATGGGACTGCGTTAACTTTGATTAATACAAGGAAAAAAAACCCTAAATGATGTTGTTGGAACCAATTTTTGAAAATTGTTATTACTGACGTTTCGTATTGCTTTGCACAGCGGTATTCGGTTCTGAATATCCAGCACCTCATTCGACGAGGTAAGAGCTGAGATCCCTTCATAGGGAGTGACCTCTTGGGCAAAAGTTTGCGTCAGTGTAATAACTTCACTATAGTCATTTTTTTTGCTTTGCATCGTGGTATTCAGTTAAGAAATTCCTGCACCTTATTTGATGAGGAAAGAGTCGAGATCCCTTCACAGGGAGTGACCTCTTTAGAAAAAGTTTTTGCCACTATATATTTGTAAAACAACTCGGGTTCCTTCAATGATATCAAATTCATTACGTTAAAGGTTTTTCGCCAAAATCCAGCCGTAGCCCTCTGTCATTTCAGATCAGTATTGCTCAGTATTCGTGCTACGTTTGTCATTGCCATTCGCCGAGACGTAGTGTGCGGTAGCTCTGTAATACTTTTCTGTCGCATGGACATGTGGATTAGTTAGGACAGTCGTACGACTTTGTTGATCATTCGTCAAGGGTTGTGCGAGTGGGTTTAACGCGATCACTGTCACGCCCCGCTTCCCGGTATACGGCGAAGTGGACGCGACGAGACCCGCTACGTATATACTCAGAAGTACATATGCTGAGCGTAACTAAGCAATATAAAGTAAATCACAAGAGACGAATGATATAGGAATAACAGCAACTTTTATTAATAACATTCTTTTATACAATGCATGAAAAGGAAATACATCTGAAATGAAAATTGATGCCTAAACAGTGGCATAACAGGAAATGAAAATACAGAAAAGAACAAAATACAATATCTAAAGCTCGGGATCTTCTTGGAACTGCTCCAAATCTTCACCGGTGGGCTCGATCTCAGCTTGGTCCAACGCACCTGACGACATTCAAAGAAGAAAGGAATAGAATGTCGTCAGCGAACAGGTCGCTCGGTAAGTCCCAAGATAAGGGAGAAAAAGACAGAGAGTAAAAGAGAGAGAGAGTAGCTTTTAATGTTGTATTGTATTGTCATATTATAGTAGTATGGTGTTAACGCTGTTGTTGTAGCTTGGTACAGAAGGATGCCAGTGTATACGAGAGGGATCTCTATATGCTAGAGATCAGGGCAAATGGAAGTACAAGGCTCCGTTATACAACCCGGAACAACGGCAATTGGATTCAAGTTAGGTGTCTTAATCTTACCATTTCGTGCCACCTTTAACACCTTCCGTACCAATCTACCCCTTAAACCCCGCGATGTCATGTTTGTATCGTTATCTTGTAAACTTGTAATGATTGCATGATTGACTTGATTGACTGACCGAAACCATGATATCAGGAAACGGTTATAACCGTAGAGTCATGTAAATGGAATACTGGGAAACATATAAAAGGAATATATATCCATGGTTCGGTTCAGTCAAGTTGTATAAACTGGTAATTGTATTCATGAATTCATGTGTTCATATTGAATTGGAAACTTGTAGATTATGGATTGACTTGAATCATATTCAAGTCAGATTGATCAGACTCAAACCCGAGTCAGACAATCAGAAATGTGAAACGAAGTCTTATAATTGCTAAGGTCCTTAGGGTAATTTATAAAACTTGAGGGGTTTTATGTAAAAATTCTTTTGTATAGTTTTCAAAATACAACTCAAGTATTTAATTACCGTATTTATGTACATACAATAATTTAATGATCAAGATAAATATGTATACATGTTCAAATAGCATGAAATGAGTCAAGTATATTATTCGAGTAACTACCATAAACAATGCTGTAAAGAAATATTATGTACGACTAATTAATCAAGTTGAACGAATGCGGAATATAAACAGAAATATGGCTCTAAATGTTTTGCATGCGTGAGTTCCAGTTTCACCTAAATACGACTACCGGTTTGAGAGATATATATGTTTTCGTATCGTCGCGCAAAACAGATCAGAATCTATTTGGCACCGTCACCTATTTTTAAAACGCAGTTTGAGTTAATTTTTATCGGGTTTCAGTTTACGAAAATTATTAGAAAATTGTAGGTATTTTGAATTACTTATCTAAAACACCAAGATTTACGCGATTTGGATTTCTGAAGCTCTAGTATGATCATTTTAAGATCAGCATTTAAAACAGAAATTCAGATTTCTGGACAACAGCTATATATTCTATTGCAAAGCCTATATCAGGTTGTTTCATGCATTCCTAAGTAATATAATATACATAAAATTATAGTTCTATCAATGGTGTATCTACACATCTCAATTTTGTCACAAACGGACATCGGATGTTCGAGTTATGTCCAATTTAAAAACAGTGTGCGAATCGGAACAGATTCTGTCCAGATCCGTTACTTAATATTGTAACGCGGTTTTCTATATTTTACGTCGGTTTTCAGTAAAAATTTAAAACTAATAAAATCTATATATTTCGATGTAGATATCAAAAACACCTGAGTTTGCTCAATTTGGATAACTTTATACCAAGTTATGTGTCTTAGAAGTTGACTGATAACTGCAGTTTTCTGTTTTACGATCAGTGAATAAAAACGATATAATTCCTAAACCGTTATGCGGATCGATCTAAAATTTTTACAGCATGAAAAAAATAATATATTATATCATATGTAAATTTCATGAAATTTCCAGAAGTAAAAATTAATTTCTACAAATTATTTTAAAGGTAAAGATATTGATATGTATACTAAAATCGGCAAAAAGATTAACTAGAATTTTTACGCATTCTTCATCTTTTCTTTTAATAACCAAACCGATTCAATGAGATATCGTAAATATATTGTGGCATGAAATCTATGTTCTCACTACTCATAATAAGCATTTATAGTCATGAACAAAGAATTGAAAACACTTTAATTTGAACAAGAGGTAATAAGATATTATTAAACCATATATAACCATATGTATCTAGACTTATATATATGTATATGTTTATGTTTATTTTTCTCTTAAGGATTACGATATGGATAAAAACGGGTTCACGAGATATGAAAAGAGAAGAATAAAGAGATGGAGGGAGGGAGAGAGAAGGGACTTACATGCACAAGCCGGTATTGTCACCGGGCTTGTCTATCCGCCGATAGCCTCGCGTTACTAGCGAGACCTTCTTGAAGACTTCTTCATGTTCTTCTTCTTGGACTCTAGGTGAAGAGGGAGAAGTAGGGGATAGAAAAATGTGAGGAAGGAAAAAATAGAGGAGGACAATAAAGATGATGTAATGGTGAATTATGTATAATAATATATGCATTCAATATGAGAATTAAAAAAGAAATGAAAGGTCACCATTCATTTTGGAAATGAAAGGTCTCATTTGTAGGTTATGAGAAGAATAAAAAATGATAAAAAATAATTGCAAGAATGGGGATTTGAACATGTGACTTATAGAATAACAATGCAAAGACTTAACCAATGAGCTACAAGTTTATTCATGCACATATTTAATTAGAATTAAATATATGATGTTGCTTAAAAAAGAAAGTGGGCTTTTTAGATGGGCTGTAGAGAATAAGAATAATGGATTTTGGTTAAATATTTATGAAAGGAAAAATAAGAATGAGAAGTTAAAAACTTAAATATAAGAAAAAGAAATTGTACCTAGAAAAATATACATAATAGATTGAGGAATAAAATAATAATAAATTTAAGAGAAAACGGAAAATACCAAGTACAAATAAATACGGTATATTATTGAAGAGGGATAATACAAATGTATAAAGATTTTGGGGTTGTTACATTCTACCCTCCTTAAAAATAATTTCGTCCTCGAAATTACTCAAGAAGGATGATATAACAGAGTAAGGAAACATGAATAGGATGATATCATCTTCGAGCTCCGTCGATTGATACTCTAACCAATTGAGCTAATATGCAAAAGAGATACAAATAGAAACAGTGAATAAGAGATAAGAATTCAAAAGTCTTGAGATAGACTTCAAGGAAACCGAAGGTGTAGTTCAAGATGGATTCAAGGAATATGTAATGTAAAGAATGTTTTAGTTGCTGCGTCTTGTGTTATATTACTTAGGTTGTTCACGCAGACCAGAACTGCATGACAGGGATTCATACAGCTCTGACCTGCATGGGCCACCAACAAAACCTGTCACGCCCCGCTTCCCGGTATACGGCGAAGTGGACGCGACGAGGCCCGCTACGTATATACTCAGAATTACATACGCTGAGCGTAACTAAGCAATATAAAGTAAATCACAAGAGACGAATGATATAGGAATAACAGCAACTTTTATTAATAACATTCTTTTGTACAATGCATGAAAAGGAAATACATCTGAAATGAAAAGCGATGCCTAAACAGTGGCATAACAGGAAATGAAAATACAGAAAAGAACAAAGTACAATATCTAAAGCTCGGGATCTTCTTGGAACTGCTCCAAATCTTCACCGGTGGGCTCGATCTCAGCTTGGTCCAACGCACCTGACGACATTCAAAGAAGAAAGGAATAGAATGTCGTCAGTGAACAGGTCGCTCGGTAAGTCCCAAGATAAGGGAGAAAAAGACAGAGAGTAAAAGAGAGAGAGAGTAGCTTTTAATGTTGTATTGTATTGTCATATTATAGTAGTATGGTGTTAACGCTGTTGTTGTAGCTTGGTACAGAAGGATGCCAGTGTATACGAGAGGGATCTCTATATGCTAGAGATCAGGGCAAATGGAAGTACAAGGCTCCGTTATACAATCCGGAACAACGGCAATTGGATTCAGGTTATGTGTCTTAATCTTACCATCTCGTGCCACCTTTAACACCTTCCGTACCAATCTACCCCTTAAACCCCGCGATATCATGTTTGTATCGTTATCTTGTAAACTTGTAATGATTGCATGATTGACTTGATTGACTGACCGAAACCATGATATCAGGAAACGGTTATAACCGTAGAGTCATGTAAATGGAATACTGGGAAACATGTAAAAGGAATATATATCCATGGTTCGGTTCAGTCAAGTTGTATAAACTGGTAATTGTATTCATGAATTCATGTGTTCATATTGAATTGGAAACTTGTAGATTATGGATTGACTTGAATCATATTCAACTCAGATTGATCAGACTCAAACCCGAGTCAGACAATCAGAAATGTGAAACGAAGTCTTATAATTGCTAAGGTCCTTAGGGTAATTTATAAAACTTGAGGGGGTTTTATGTAAAAATACTTTTGTATAGTTTTCAAAATACAACTCAAGTATTTAATTACCGTATTTATGTACATACAATAATTTAATAATCAAGATAAATATGTATACATGTTCAAATAGCATGAAATGAGTCAAGTATATTATTCGAGTAACTACCATAAACAATGCTGTAAAGAAATATTATGTACGACTAATTAATCAAGTTGAACAAATGCAGAATATAAACAAAAATATGGCTCTAAATGTTTTGCATGCGTGAGTTCCAGTTTCACCTAAATACGACTACCGGTTTGAGAGATATATATGTTTTCGTATCGTCGCGCAAAACAGATCAGAATCTATTTGGCACCGTCACCTATTTTTAAAACGCAGTTTGAGTTAATTTTTATCGGGTTTCAGGTTACGAAAATTATTAGAAAATTATAGGTATTTTGAAGTACTTATCTAAAACACCAAGATTTACGCGATTTGGATTTCTGAAGCTCTAGTATGATCATTTTAATATCAGCGTTTAAAACAGAAATTCAGATTTCTGGACAGCAACTATATATTCTATTGCAAAGCCTATATCAGGTTGTTTCATGCATTACTAAGTAATATAATATACATAAAATTATATTTCTATCAATGGTGCATCTACACATCTAAATTTTGTCACAAACGGACATCGGGTGTTCGAGTTATGTCCAATTTAAAAACAGTGTGCGAATCGGAACAGATTCTGTCCAGATCCGTCACTTAATATTGTAACGCGGTTTTCTATATTTTACGTCGGTTTTCAGTAAAAACTTAAAACTAATAAAATCTATATATTTCGATGTAGATATCAAAAAAACCTGAGTTTTCTCAATTTGGATAACGTTATACCAAGTTATGCGTCTTAGAAGTTGACCGATAGCTGCAGTTTTCTGTTTTACGATCAGTGAATAAAAACGATATAATTCCTAAACCGTTATGCGGATCGATCTAAAATTTTTACAGCATGAAAAAAATAATATATTCTATCATATGTAAATTTTATGAAATTTTTAGAAGTAAAAATTAATTTCTAGAAATTATTTTAAAGGTAAAGATATTGATATGTATACTAAAATCGGCAAAAAGATTAACTAGAATTTTTACGCAAGCTTCATCTTTTCTTTTAATAACCAAACCGATTCCATGAGATATCGTAAATATATTGTGGAATGAAATCTATGTTCTCACTACTCATAATAAACATTTATAGTCATGAACAAAGAATTGAAAACACTTTAATTTGAACAAGAGGTAATAAGATATTATTAAACCATATATAACCATATGTATCTAGACCTATATATATGTATATGTTTATGTTTATTTTTCTCTTAAGGATTACGATATGGATAAAAACGGGTTCACGAGATATGAAAAGAGAAGAATAAAGAGATGGAGGGAGGGAGAGAGAAGGGACTTACATGCACAAGCCGGTATTGTCACCGGGCTTGTCTATCCGCCGATAGCCTCGCGTTACTAGCGAGACCTTCTTGAAGACTTCTTCATGTTCTTCTTCTTGGACTCTAGGTGAAGAGGGAGAAGTAGGGGATAGAAAAATGTGAGGAAGGAAAAGATAGAGGAGGACAATAAAGATGGTGTAATGGTGAATTATGTATAATAATATATGCATTCAATATGAGAATTAAAAAAGAAATGAAAGGTCTCCATTCATTTTGGAAATGAAAGGTCTCATTTGTAGGTTATGAGAAGAATAAAAAATGATAAAAAATAATTGCGAGAATGGGGATTTGAACATGTGACTTATAGAATAACAATGCAAAGACTTAACCAATGAGCTACAAGTTTGTTCATGCACATATTTAATTAGAATTAAATATATGATGTTGCTTAAAAAAGAAAGTGGGCTTTTTAGATGGGCTGTAGAGAATAAGAATAATGGATTTAGGTTAAATATTTATGAAAGGAAAAATAAGAATGAGAAGTTAAAAACTTAAATATAAGAAAAAGAAATTGTACTTAGAAAAATATACATAATAGATTGAGGAATAAAATAATAATAAATTTAAGAGAAAACGGAAAATACCAAGTACAAATAAATACGGTATATTATTGAAGAGGGATAATACAAATGTATAAAGATTTTGGGGTTGTTACAATCAAGATAATGACGGGTTGAACTTGACTAGGACATTTTGATTTGTTGATTATTCGTCAAGGCCACTTGGGTCTTAGGGGTATAAACCACATCGGGAGTTTCAAACATACAGGAAATTTGCCAGGTATGTGCATACCTTTTGGAGTGTGGTGACTTGAGTGGCTTCCATCATGTTATCATGCAATGATAGTTGGGTCCCGATTCCCACTGATGAGTAGGTATTACTCCTCGGGTGATTTTCAGATGATCCCGACTAATTCTCCTTTTAGGGTTTGAAGGAGAATTCGAGAAAACAATGGGAGCCATCATGATTAGATAAAGTGATTAACCAATCTAATTTAGGGATAGAGTGAGGGCAAAGGAAATTGCGACCACTATCATTCACGACGAAGCTGCGTATAACCCTGCCACTCCTACTTCCCCTTTGCATTTCTCCAGAACACTCCGTATCACTACGAAGATTCATATTGCTTGGATATGCCATCGTATAGTTACATACGAACTCGAAAGAACTTGTTTCAGTTCGAGGATGGTTTTCGGTTCAGGAGAAATTGAATAGGATTATTCGGTTGTCTTTTATCTTTACTTTCTCTCAGGTTGCGAGGGCTCCTAGTATTAGTAGAGTACACCTATTGCGCTTATTAGATAGTCTTCTTCCAAACTATAGGCAGGTGCCAATAGGTAGGGAAGGAAGAAAACCAATTAGCCTAAGTGTGGTGTACAGAAGGTAAGAAGTAAAGACATATGAAGGGATTGGAGTGAGGGCAAGAAAATATACGGTTACTGTTATGAATCTGGATAGTGGAAGAGGCATTACTAGGAATACCCGGCCACCCCTTCGAAACATTTTCATGTTTCAGTTTTACTGTGCGGTGTTAATTGAAAACTGTTTTCCCAATTAGATTCTAACTCCAGGGTATGTATTTACCAGATTTGATTCTCACATCTGTATGGCATTACGGATGCTGGGTGGGAGTAAGATATTGGGAATTGGGTGATTAGATCCTCTATATGTCAGAATTATTTGTAATTGGTGATATTTGAGGAAATCACCTGGGTTTTGCCTGACGGCAAATTTTTGGTTTTGAATATCCGTTGTTATGCACCAATTTCAAACTGATATATCTGTACGTTTATTTTATAAAGCGAGATATAAATTTTTGAAATTATGTTTATGACATTTACCTATATCAGTTGATGGTTAGGTAAGAGCATTCAACAGCGGTGTAATTCTTCTTAACCACAGTATAGTTTTCAACCTACGACGCACAGAGTTTGAATTATTGAACTCAGAAGACTTATACAAAGTATTGTATGTTGTCCGATGTCCATTAGGACAAAGGGGTTGGTATTCGTACTATATTCTGTTTACTTATGACTTCTCTAGTTTTAGACAAGTATTTCGTTGAAATACAAAGTCCAGATTTTGAGAAGATATAGGTATAAGAATAAAGTAGAGAACCATATGTTGCAAGTATCAGTATTCTTCAAGGTGATCGAAAATGTAGACACTTGGGTTAGGTATTCCGTTGTAAGTAATAGTTTTGAGAAATTGCTTTTCTTTCTGGCTACTTATACGTGGGTGTATTCCTTGATGAGTAATGCTGTTTGGCCTCCTTCCATTTAGTTGATATGCACTGGAAACGGCTGCATGTATTTTGAATATGGTTTCAATTAAATTAGTGCCTTTGTTTCTATATTGAATATAGAATGGATTCATATCTTAATGATGTTAAGGTATATGGAGTTGTCCGGCTTATTCTTAAAACCAGAATACGGATAAACTCTAGACACGTTTCAGTAATGGCAGTTTGTGGGTTATCCCGGGTTTTGACGAGGGTTAACATTCTACCATTTGGAAGATCAATAGTTATATTGTTCTTGACTCGCCACAGTTTTAGTAAAATGAATTCTTTTCAGAAAACATTAGTGGGAGTATGGTAGAATTGAAAGTTATTCCAGAATCACAAACGATTACTAAAAATTTAATAGAACCTAAACATTCAATTGGATTCGACAATCCATTAGCCACTCCGCAGATTTGGTGGGTAACCTCAGGCACTCGAGAGGTATTTTGGTCTCCTCAAAGACGACAACAGAGAGGTTTTTGATTACCCAAACTTGTCACTACTGCTGTTCTAGACTATGAAATCTGGCAGGAGGATGAGTATAACGTCGTTCTAAATTAGCTTTAGAAGTGCACGTGTATATGACTCTGCCAGAGGGTTATTGTAGTCAGTGGGAGCAGCGGAAGCATAGTGGGCAAGTAGTTTATGTCTATTTATAGACTAAAGCAAGTATAGCGGAGATAGATCATCTAGTTTTGATGTGACAGTCATAGAGTTTGACTTCATTAGAACAACAGATGTACCTGGTAAGAAGGTAGTATGGAGTGATGTCCTGGTATTTGGATGACATGCTCTTGATATGAAGTGATTTTCCTATACTACGATCGGTTATACTGTGGTTGTCCCAAGGTGTTTCTCCACATAAGATCTGGATAAAATATCTGGGATTCTGGTAACTAGATCTATGGTTTTAGATCTAGATTTGGGAAGTGTCCCAATACGGGTACTTGACACTATTCTAAAGTTTTTTAGAATGGACGACTCCTGGCGTGGTGGTGAACCTACAGGTGATGGGGTCACCCTCTCTAAAGAGATGTCTTCTAGACCGATGAGGATAGGGAATTGCATGATTGGCATATCATTTGCTTAGGAAATTGAGTTAATCATAAAATGTCAAGTACCACATCAGATATTGCTTTTGCACTAGCTGCAATAAATATATATATTAATCCAATCCTGGAGAAACATTGGGAAGCAGTTATGAACATAAG
This sequence comes from Agapanthus africanus, assembly GCA_030015575.1. Taxonomy (NCBI): domain Eukaryota; kingdom Viridiplantae; phylum Streptophyta; class Magnoliopsida; order Asparagales; family Amaryllidaceae; genus Agapanthus; species Agapanthus africanus. The sequence continues at coordinate 604,067,365 of CM057343.1, forward strand.
TGGATGTTCTTGGTAAATGGTAACGTCAACCTCCTTAAGGAGGCGGTTATCATTTCTGGCTTCCAAGATGACCTGGATAACAGAGTGGCTGTCAGAATTATAGTTTTCCCTCTTTTGACGGGTAGTATGTTGGACATGTGGTCCAAGCGGATACTGAGGAAGGCATGGCACAGGATACTGATTAAATTCAGTGGATGATACGGTCTAAGAAGTTTGTTGGATTTGGAGTTCATTTGTGAACTGGATCCCATCAGATATCCAGCCAAATTTTAAGACAGGTATTACCCATTTCGGGAGATAGTCTTTTTTCGCGAAGTTGAGATATAGAGAGATAAATACATAAACATTGGAGCGGATCCACTCACTGAGGCTATTTCTCGAACGCAATAGTTTCGCAAACGGGCTTTGCGAGTCTTATTAGTAGAGAAGTTCGGTGTTCGGTATCACACGGGTTGTGAGTATGCGACACCGCAATAATTAGCCTTAAGTGCAAGTGGGAGATTGTTGGCTATAGTGCCCTCAAGTCAATTATTGTAATCGCAGACACGCGATTATAATGATTGAGGGATGACCTATATGGGTAGAACAGTCTTACTTAAAATGATAGTATGCTATATGGTTTTCCTTTATCATCATGTACATGCATTATGTGGTATTACAGATCGCTATTAAATGTTGATAGAGCCCATAAGATTCTTACTTGACTACTAGTATTACGATGGCGATTATATACGTGGGAGCTGGGTGGTCTATAAGCATATCCTTAAATGTCCCTAGTCGAGAGAGTATCGAGACTGGACATTGTAGGGTGTTTTTTATCACCCCATTGAGATGAGAATACGCGTCGCTTGTCAGGCGTATACAGATTCCCCCTGCCTAAGCTAGACCAGGGTTTATTAATTGTGGGGATCTGAATCTCCGGCAGCCGCGGACTAAGCTGCCGTTAATTACCCATCGCTTTTGGAGCGAAGGAACCTCCGATTGATGGGTTAACTAGTCATGCGAACTCAGTATGCAGTGTGCGTGGGTTGTGTTTCGAAAGGGGTTTTTGGATATATCGGGGGACTCGCGGAGTTTACGGGGGTGTGTTTCTAGTGTGGAGTGCAAGGAAAATGAGGAGTGAGGAGCGTCTTAAAGACGCATGCATGGCACGTGGGCGCTGGGCGCCCGCTGGTCACGTGAGCTGCACGCGACCGCTGGACGCCTGCGGGTCACGTGCACGGCACACGACCGCTGGAAACACCAGCGGGAAAAGGGGCTTAGCCCCTGGGTTAGGAGTTGAACTCCCAAGGAGGCTTTGGAGTTGAACTCCTAACATGGATTATGTATAGATTTGGAGTTAAACTCCTAAAAAGGGGGTTGATTTATGGAGTTAAACTCCAACAGATCTTGAATATAGTTAAACTCTTAGAAATCTTTGGATCTTCTTTTGAGCCTCGGATCCTCCTGGAATGGGATTTTTGGAGATGGGTATCCTTCTTCCTCTTCTCTGTTGGCTGGATCTTGGCGGAAAAAGGGGAGGTGAGACTTAAAATCTCCCATTTTAGGGATTTGATGGCAGATCTGAGCTCCCCTTCAAGGGTTTTATGGTGAAAAACAATTTATTTTTGAAAAAGGAAGAGTTAAACTCTTGATTTAATTCAAAAGAAAAGAAGAATGTTTAGAACCTTGAGGAAGGAGGATGAGGTACAAACCCTAGTTTTTTTTGAGAGAAAAAGTTATTATTGATTTTTTTATCATGTTGCTTTTATAGTCTACACATTTTACATATAGCCCATTGAGCTTTGCCAAATGGCACTTATGCCACCCCATGCCTTATGTGCTTATCTCTTTTTGCACATAAGCTATGGGGTTGACAGGCTTTTTGCTTATTTTACATATATTTATTTCTACATATATATATAAAAAAAGAATTACATTAAACCAATTTATGGCTTCATTCCTTTTGTCATGGGGCTGGTCCCTTTGACCTGGGCTAGGGCTCACTTGGCTTGGAGTTGACTTTGATTTTAACTTGGTCAACCGGGATGTAATTTTTGACCCCAACAAAGTGCCCTCCATCAATACATGCACACCAAATATATGGGCTGTGTGCATGAAATTGATGGATCTTCTTTCGCGTGGAGGTTGACTTGATTTGGCTCCCCATTTGACGACATGGAGGTCGATGCTGCCCTTTTTGCGACGTGAACGGTCGGTGCTTCCATTTTTGCGATGTGGACGGTTAGTTCTGCCATTTTAGCGATGTGGACGGTCGGTGCTGCCATTTTTGCGACGTGGATCGTCGGTTCTGCCATTTTAGCGACGTGGACGGTCGGTTCTGCCCTTTTTGCGACGTGGACGGTCGGTTCTTGATTTGATTTGCTCTGCTTCTTGCGGTGTCGGGGTTGAAATTGACTTGCTCTGCTTTCTACGGTGTCAGGGTTGATTTGTTTGATTTGATTTATTTTGGGAGTTCGCTACCCTTCCAGCGGGACTTCTGATCTTAGAAGTGCTGCCGGGTGGGATTTTGATTTGATCTGTTTGATTTCTGCCTTATTTGGCGGATTTTTTTAATTTGAGAGGAACTTAGAATTTAGATTTTGTTTGGCATCATCATTGCTGCACTGGAATAATGGCAGGAGCAACTCATCATTTGCCCCGGGAGGACTTGGGATTTGGTTTTTGGGTCGGCATCAGTATTGCTGCACTGGAATAATACCAGGAGCAACTCATCATTTGCCCCGGGAGGACTTGGGATTTAGTGTTTGGGTCGGCATCGGCACCGCTAACACTGAATCAATGCCAGGAGCGACTCATCATTTGCTGTTGGGAAAACTTGGGATTTGGGTTTTTGGTCAGCATTAGCACAGTTAACACTGAAGCAAAATGCTAGGAGCGACTCATCATTTGCCATTGCCCGTTGGGGAGCGATGGCTGAGGAGACAGGTTTAGATCTCTATCACCTAAGGCTTTTCAATTTTATGAGCCGTAAAGGTCTCATAAAAGCATTTTCTCCCTACGAGTCGAGAGGATCTCGCAGGTGTATTTCTTCCTAAGAATCGTAGGGACTCCTAAGTGTGTTGCTCCTTTGTGAGTCGTAAGGATCTTACACAGGGATTTTCTCCTCACAAGTTCGAGAGGACTTTGCGAGTGTATTTTATCTCTTTTCACAAGTTTGCGCCCTTTCGAGTTTTCACAAACTCGCCGGCAGTCCTGCTGTTTTTACTCACGGAGCCCTTCCGGGTTTTCATCCGTGCCCGTTTTGCTTGTGGACATACTGTTTTTTTATCGCTGGTAGGGCTTTAAAAGTAGTCTCGCCGGTAGGACTTGGGAGAGATAGGGGTTGTTTACGCCCATGGATTGTATGCGGTTTTATAGGATGTATGATCCAAACCGTAGGGCCGGTGTGCTCAATTCGTCTGCAACTTAGAGCATTCACGTATAGTATTTCTCGAGATATCGGCCATTGATGGGTGGCATTGGCCTTTCTCCCTTGGCACTTATTAGTTGGTATGATCCTCCATCGAACACTTTCTCGATGACGTATGGTCCTTCCCAGTTTGGCTCGAATTTTCCTTTGGTATGTCGATTGGGGATGATCGGCCTTTTGAGAACCAACACCAATTCTCCTTTCTTGAAAGCGTGGAGACGGGTCATCTTGTCATAGGCCCGTGACATTTGGGCTCGGTATAGCTCCAGATTTTGCTGCACTGCGAGCCTCCTTTCTTCGAGGGCGTCAAACTCTTCAAGCCGAAGGAGGACGTTTTTCTCTTCCGTCAACTCGTGTTGGACGACCATTCGTAGGCTTGGAACTTCGACTTCGAGCGGGAGGATTGCTTCTACTCCGAAGAGTAGTGAGTATGGAGTGGACTGAGTTAGAGTGCGGTGTGTGGTACGATATTCCCACAACGCCTCATGAAGTTTGAGATTCCAATCTCTCTTGTTGGCTGAAGAATTTTTCCTCAGGAGCTTGCATAGAGTTTTATTGAAGGTTTCGGCTAGCCCATTGGTCCTTGGATTATAGATAGAAGAATACCTCCAGTCTATCTTGTGCTGAGTAGCAAACCTTGCGATTTTGAAGCTCTTGAAAGAAGGCCCATTGTCAGATATGATTCTTCTTGATGTACCGAAGTGGTATAGGATATTATGCCAGAAGAATGTTAGAATATCTTCTGTCTTGACTTCTTTTAACGGGACAGCTTCAGCCCATCTGGAGAAGTAATCAGTTACGACCAATATGAACCGGTGGCCTTTGGATGACGGAGGGTCAAATGGACCAACTATGTCGGAGCCCCAAACTTCGAAGGGCCAGGATGCCACAGTAGGATGCAGTGGGTTGGGATGCTTATGGATGAAATCACCGTGAATTTGGCAGAGATGACATTTTTCGCATGCTCTTCGCAATCCTTTATCATGGTGGGACAGTAATACCCAAGCCGTTTAATTTGAAGCCGCATCTTGGGGCCAGATTGGTGAGCACCGCAAACGCCCGAGTGAACTTCTTTCATGACTTTTTGGACTTCGGCCAATGACAGATACCTGAGCCAGAGTTGGTCATATGACCTGCGGTATAGCGTGTCATTTATGAACACATATCAGATAGCTCTCTTTTTCAGCTGAACCCTTGCAGATTTTCTTCGGGTAGCTTGTCGTATCGGAGGTACTCTATGAAGGGCTCTCTCCAATTGGGCTCATCTTGAATGATCAGAACTTCTTCGGCAGGACTGCTCTTTTGTTCCACTCTTTCCTCTTCTCTTAAAGAGACTGGGGGTAGAATTTGCCGGCTTCTGACCGTGATTAGAATTTCATCTATGTCAGGATCAGCCAGCTCCTTGGCTAAGCGAGTGAGTACGTCAGCTTTTCCATTCAACGCCCTAAGAACTCTCATTAGTTCAATGTGGGTGAACTGTTTCATGAGTTCCACCACCCGGCTTCTGTACCGAGCTAACTCGGGTTTGTATATCTTACAGTTACCGCTTACTTGGTTGACGACAAGATGAGAATCACCGTAGACACGTAGCCGATGGATTTCCATTTCTATGGCGAGCTCCAGACCAGCTAAGAGCTCCGTACTCAGCCTCGTTATTTGTGCGAGGCTCGGTGAGAGCAAAAGAACGTCGTAGGGTTCCTATCGATGGTGTGATGAACAACAAACCTATCCCTGCTTTTGCGGGATGCTTGATTTGCCGGAGCTCTTCATTGATAAGTCTCCATAGAAGTAGAGCTCCCAACATGGCTCCTCATCCTCGAGGTGCAGCACTTGTTCGTCGGGTAACTCGCAATTGAGTGCTGACCTTTCTGATATGGGGTGAGCAGTGAGGAAGTCTGCAAGAGCTTGCCCTTTTACTGCTTTCTGAGGAGTATAAACTATGTCAAACTCAAGTAGCATGACAGCTCATCTTGCCATTCTGCTGGCTAGGCTTGCCTTGGTCATTAAGTGTCTGAGAGGGTCAACCTTGGAGATCAACATAATACGATGAGCAAGCAGATAGCGCCTCAGCTTCTTTACAGTGAACATCAGAGCCAGGCATTGCTTTTCGATCGGGGAATAGTTGTGTTCTGCCCCGACTAAAGTTCGACTGAGATAGTAGATGGCATTTTCTTTTCCCTCCTCATTGTTTTGAGCAAGAAGCGCACCGAGTGACTCATCTAGCGCGACAGTATAGAGAATCAACGATTTATTTGAAATAGAAGCAGCAAGCACCGGAGGGTGCAACATGTACCGTTTGATACTTTCGAACGCTTCTTGACTTTCGGCATCCCAGACAAAAGGAGAACCTTTCTTCATGAGTTTCGAGAAGGGCCTCCATCTTCCCGATAGGTTCGAGATGAACCTTCGTATGTAAGCGAGTTTGCATTGAAAGGATCTTAGCTGCGTCAGACCCTTTGGAGGAGGCATCTCCATGATGGCATTTATCTTTGATGGGTCAACTTCGATCCCCCGATGTCGTACTATGAAGCCCAATAATTTTCCTGATGACACACCAAAAGCGCACTTCAAAGGATTCATCTTCAGATCATATTCCTTTAGTCTGGTGAAAATGGTTCTGAGATCTTGGATGTGATTGGCCTTGGCTTTAGTCTTGACTACCAAATCATCAACATAACATTCGACGACCTTATCGATTAGCTCATCAAAGATATTGGTCATTGCCCTTTGATATGCGGCGCTTGCGTTCTTCAGTCCGAACGGCATCACTTTGTAACAGTATATGCCGATCGGGGTTCGAAATGCTGTATGCTAGACGAGCCATCCATGAAGGTGAACAACTCATAATTTGAGGTGTCATCGACCATCATTTCCATGACCGGTAGCGGGAAGTCATCTTTAGGGAATGCCTTGTTGAGGTCCCTGAAATCGACGCAAACTCGGATCTGCCTATTTTTGTTCTTCACTGGGACGATGCATGCGATCCGGTCCTCATATTTCTCTTCTCTGATGAAGCCAGCATCGATAAGTTTCTTAGTTTCCGTGATGACCTTTTCTTCTAGCTCCCTTCTCATTCTTCGAGGAGCTTGTTTGACTGGTTTGGCATCAGGAGATATAGCCAGCTTATGCACGACCACTTCAGGAGAGAGGCCAGGCATTTCTTTGTACGTCCACGCGAAGTAATCGGCGAACTCATGCAACAGGGCAATTATCTGCTCTTTCTTTTTCTCTGACTAGAGTGAGCTGATATAGGTCGGCCTTGGATTATCAGGCGTCCCCAAATCGATCTCGGTTAGCTCAACAACGGTTGCTTGTCCGCCATCTTCGAGCTCTTGAGGAGCTTCTTCTGGCTCGGCTATCTCGTCATCATCATTTGACCTTTCACTGGCTTCACTAACATGGATCATGTAGCATGCTTTGGAATCAGGCTGGACGAAACCTATGCCCCGTCTATTTGGAATTCGTCCATCGATGAGTGCTCGGAACTGAGACGGGTGCCACAGCTCCTCATAAAACTTCGCTTCGGAGTCCGTTTGATATAACCGTCATCTACACTTTTTAAAATATTTCCACATCTCGGGCGCATATTATCTGGGGTTTAGGACGACTCTTATGCCTCTTTCATAGGGAAGGCACGTGAAAAAAAATCGTCCGGGTGCATGACAGGATTTGATCCATAAAACAGGATGCCCTTCTGCCTATTCTTTCTCCCAGGAATGTAGAAGGTTTTCAGCTGGTATACGGTGGAGACTGACAATGCATTGAGCTATTTGTACACCTGCTCCGACACCCTTATGACGGCTAGGAACCCTTCTGCTATTTCGAAGGTCTCTCGTAGTTTTGCTTGTTGCGTGGGGGCCCGGTCTGCATAGCTGTTGCAAGGTGGGTCCTCTTCCTCCGACTCTTCAGTGTCGCTGCCTAAACGAGGGCGGATTTTACTGTCGGATGGGCCTTCAGTATCAGATTCGTCTGTATCGCTACCGAAATGAGGGCGAGTTTTACGGAAGGATGGACTTCCAGCGTTGGACTCATCAATGTCACTGCCGAAACGCGGACGCACTTGGAGATTTTTGCTTTTGAAAGTGACAGCTGGCTCAGATTTGCCTTTGAGTTTCGGGGCCGCTATGTCCTCGGTCAGTTGTGGCTTAAAATTTTGGGGGTTCACAAAGTACTGAGAATCTTCATATCGGACTTCATGCACACCGAACGGCTGGATGTCTCCGTCAATGCGTCTTTCTTCGCCATTTTTAGTATATTTCATGCATTGATAGAGAGTTGATGGAACAATACCATAATCGTGGAGCCACGGCCTCCCCAAGAGAATTTTATAAGACGTGTCAGCGTCGATCACGTATATCTTAGCTTCGGTTTGCATATCACCAAATTTGATTGGCAGAGCTATAGACCCCAGCACTTGCTGGCAGTTTTGATTGAACCCTTGAATGACAATCCTTTCCCTTGACAGGTGTCAGACGTCCATTAACAAACTCTTCAGAGTCTGCAAGTTCATGATGTTCACTGAAAATCCCGGATCAATCAATATGCGATTAATCCGATCTCCGTCGCTGTACCCAGTCACGTAAAACGGCCGATTATGCTCAGCCATTCCCAGTAGCAAGTCTTCGTTCTTAAACATGACTACGACGGAATGCAGAGCGTACTGGGCTTCTTTCATATTAATTTCCGCAAAGCGAGCCTGATACCGCTCAGGATTTTTTAGAGCATGAATGAGAATATCTCTGAGATCCTTGGACAGGACCAGAGCATCATAGATGCTTAAGAGAGACGGAAGCTTCCGGAGATGAGCCAAGACATTATAGTTCGCTGAGGAAGGACTTGAGTTTTCATGGGCTGGCTCTCTGCCATCTTCTTCATTAACGACTTGTTTTTCTTTTTCTTTTGGGGCGTTGCTCTGATTTGGCGGTAAAGCCCTGCTGGTTTTGAGCTGGTTTTGGTTAGCCTTTGTGGCGAGCTTCTCATTCTCTTCGGGAAAACATAACCCTTCCTCAGAGTTGCTACCAAGGTGGACGACGCAGCAGGTTGCCATAGGGATCATTTCATTGGAGTCTTCTTTTAGCTCTTCCAGAATCTCCGGCGCTTCTCGGGGAATAACTCTTTCAATTGAATCAGAGTTCTTTCCTTTTGTTCATAGTCTTCGAGGGAATCGATATACTTTTGTATGGTTGATCTCCCCGCAGACTGTTTTTTGCGTCGTGCCGCACTTTTCTTCTTCTTGAGCATCTTAGACTTTGGGCCTGATCAAGCCGAATTGGCAGCTAGAATGGTGGGCTTCTTCCGCCCTTCCCATTCTGTCCTAGGCTTTTTCTGAAGTAGCTTTAGCATCTTCTTCGTCTTAGTAGATATGTGCTTACTCCATGGAGGCTGCAGCGAGTCAGATTCATTTCTCGAGGCAGCGGGTTCAGCTGTCTGCTCCCAGATGGCTTCAGCTCCTGTCTATATGAAGTTGGTGGTTGCAACTTGATTGTTTACCAACACACTCTTAGACAGCTCGATCTCTCCAGTCTTGTACTGCTTCTTGACCCAGTTTTTGAAAATATAGCAATCCTTAATCGCATGGCTCACTACTCTGTGGTACGGGCAATACAGGGGATTGTCGGTCATTTTTGCTTCGTGGGGTCTCTTCAACTCCGGCAATTGTAGACCATTGTTCAAGGCATCTTTGAATATCTTGCGGACCTTGTCCCTTCTAAAAGAGTAAATCTTGTTCTTTTTCTCCTCTAGGGAAGGCACTTCTTCTCCCAGCACTAGCTTTCGAGACCGATTGGTTTTGGATTCGCTTGTCTTTCTCTTGTCATCACTGTCGGACGCATTGAAGACATTGGTACTGTTGGAATTCCCGCTTCTACGGTTGTCATCCCTCTTGCTCTTCCAAGTCTTGTCTCTCTGAGAGTCTGGAGTAGACTTTTGCTTCGAGCGTTCCAGCATTTGGACTTTCTTGGTCAGCTCCCGAAACGTCTTAAGGCCTGCTGTGTTGGAGATAGTGCCCTCAAAGTCAATTATTGGATCGCAGGTACGTGATTGCAATGATTGAGAAAGGACCTATACCGATATAACAGTCTTGTTCAAGATGATAGTATGCTATCTGGTTTGTCTTTATCATCGTATATATGCTTTAGTTCACTATTGCATGATGATAGAGCCTATAGGATTCTTGCTTGACTACCAGCAGTATGATGGCGATCATATACGAGGAAGCTGCGGTCTGTAAGCACATCCTTAAAAGTGTCCCTAGTCGTGGGAGTTTCGAGACAGGGCATCGATACTCTAGAGTAGACTAGTGTATACAGTTGAGACCCCGACGAGAGGCAGTGGCCGGTCTCACAAGCCACTGGTGTCAGTTTGATCACCTAAGATGTATACAGGTGCTCATTGGGTTATGAGTACACCGGACAGGACTCACCGGGAATCTGCTAGTTGGTATTATACATATCGTCAGATAGCAATTCCCTGGTGACATGTGTACAGGTTAGTTCATCGACCTGAGATCGTCATTTGTCTCGTGTGAGTTCCCACTGTGCTTAGATTACTACCCTACCACGCTCAAAGGAGTTGTGCAAACAGGTTTTAGTTGGGTACAGTCCCGAGCCACATTGGAGTCAAGTGAGCGGATCGTCGGGGATTCGTCTCTCCCGGTATTGGGGGTTGATGTCGCGCAGTGCACGGGTGGCCATCACTAGGAATCCTCGGCCGAGATAGTGGAGAATTACTGATTTGGATCAGTAGTTTCTCAGGTGGTGATGGGGTTCATGCCGACACGATTTATCGCGTTATTTAGGGGTCTGACTTTATCCACCCCCTAGACTTGATATGCGATACTCTTTAGACGAATGGACCGGACTGTATATACATTGTCACTGTCAGGCTCAGTAGGGTTTATGGATGAGTTCGCTCGTCAGCTTCCCTTCCAATCAATATATAGGCAAACCGTTACGTACAGCTTGTATCTCTGACGTGCTAGGGGTTATACCCAGTGCCAGTGTGTTGATGAGTCATTAGAGTCCCCCACAGACACTTTCCTAAGTTCGGGCGAAACGTTGTAGAGGCCGTATGGTGATATGGCAAGGTTCGGAAAAAGCACGTGCGTTTTCGCACGTGTCGTTTTTCGGGCAGATAATACTGGTAGGCTTTGGTTTAAGCCGGAACCCAGTATTATACTGTGTAGATATAATATTTTTGTCTCAGTTGCATTTGTATTCAGTCGTAATGCAAATGTGGGTATGTTTATACTGATACGGGGTTATCCTGAAATTCGTTTCAGGATCACTTTTGGAAGTTGCCAGTTTCCAGTTTTCTATCAGCCGTATTTAACATTTGGTTAAATACGGATTTATCTTTTCTTGAGATAAGTGTGGAAGCTTCTAGAAGAGGTGACTAGGATGGTGACTAGGATGGTGAGGTGGCTTTGATCATTAATGGTGCATTAATGTGTTGATGACTATGTGTTATGATTCATCACTTGCATTAATGCATTCATACTATGTGTTTTGGTGACTCATTCTTACATGATAAGTATCATTTCTTGTGGTCACCACTCCCTCCTCCTACACTCACCCCCTCCCCTCTATTTAGTGGCCGGCCACCCTTGGTGAGGGTTAAGGTTTTGCTTGAGAGAAAAATATGATAGCTTTGGTGTATGGAAATTTCATTGCTCATTTCATTCCATCACCCGATCCAAAAGGCAACTTCATTAACCGTTCGTCCATAGCTTTGGACGTAACAAGACAAAGTGTTCTACTCATTCTCTACATCATCTTGGTCGTCTCTTTTAGCAAACTTGACGATCGAGTTGCCTCGGTTCAGAGGCGGGAGCCCGTTTAAAGATCCGTCGACGTGGTGCCACCTGGACGACAAGACTGGAGATCGAGGAGATCGGAGCAGCCGCAACAAAGCGTGGGATGATGGTTGAAGACCGAAGGACTCGGATCATTCGGTATAACGTTTCTACCCACTTTGTAGTTTGTTAGTTTAGCTTTAATGGCAGATCCGGGTTACGGTACACGATAGCGCCAGTTGTTAAAAGTTTTTGTTCCGCATTTGGCGTCTGTTAGATAGCCGGGACGCTACCGTGGACTTACAGTGGTATCAGAGCCTCACCATTATGCTATACTAATTTGTGCTAACGCGTTTAAAAGATCAATCGAACGAAATTTCCGAAATCACATTTTTCAAGCACCTGGGTTTCTGTCGATTTTTAAAAGGGCCTAAAAATAATTTTACATATCACAGAAAAGCGTGCAGGTTTTTTTAAGCACACTGGAAAATTTTGGACACGTGTTCCCACAAGATCACCGCGGATCCACGGTCAAACCTTGGGTTTGACCGCGGAACCGCGGCGCTTTTGAGGGAACAGTGCATCAATTTTTCCCAGTAGGCTTTATTTGGAAATTGTGGATTTTTGGTATATTCTTTTGGGCCCAGTTTTTGTTACTGTACAGCAGATGTACGTGGGGCCCATTTCGGGAAATTTGGTCGATCGAAATTTTAAATTTGTTAGTATGCTGTATTTACATTATATCTCCGACCGGGAATGTCATTTGATCGGTAAACCGCGTCTGATTGCTATAGTTCTTTTAGACGGGTTTGCGAATGTGACATTCGCGTTGATGTTCTGTGTTGTGCTGTGATGTTGCGGATATGTCATGGTGGATAGCAGTGTGCAATGGTAGTGCAGTTTGGATTTATTTGTACATTTGATATTGCGGGGCGAGCGTCCAACATGTGGACTGCCGTTACTGCCTGTTTGTATAATATTCTTTTGGGGCACGACCGGGTCGAGGTCGATGTACCCGTTGTACATATTTTTAATTCTGTACTAGGTTTATCCCGCGAAGGTGTGCACGGATAGCCGGGTTCTGGAGGGCAACGGGTCCGTATCTCATGGCTTTGAGAGGCAAAGGGACCTCACTCTAGAATTGGCAGACTATTCACCGCACTCGTAGGGGGTACAGGTTGACCCAAGGAGGGGTGCTCAATTTACCGGATTCCGTGAAGTGCCGGGTGTTCCATTCACTATGCTGTGGGGACTACCTCGCTTCAGGTTTTGGCGGGTAACTTGCCGCACCCGTAGGGGTCTGGGTTTCATTGCACATGCTATCCACACGACCAGGGGAACGTCAGGTTTCAGCAGTGGCTCTGTGAAACCCGGGGATCTCAGATTATCTGTATTGTTCTGTGATGCTTATTACTTTTCTGTAATATTGCATATTATCACGCCTGGAGCGATTATTGTATATTGGTATATATACTATTAGATGTTGTATATGTTTTACACCCGCGCTAGTCCAGCCCCCGCTCTGTCGTTAGTTAAGTAACCTAATGGGTGATGACGGGACCCAGTAGCGAATGCGGATGGCATATACGTACATTATATTTTCGTTCTTTTCTGGTGTGATTGATTGATGAGACTGTATTGATTCTTATCAATGCAAGATAAAACAAACCTATATTTGATGTTGTTGGAACAAATTTTAAAAATGTGTTATTACAAAGATGTTTCCTTTTATTTTGCAAAGCGGTATTCAGTTAGAATATCCTGCACCTCATTCTACGAGGCAAGGGCCGAGATCCCTTCACCGGAAGTGACCCCTTGGGCAGAAGTTTACGTCAGGGTAATAACTTTAATATAGTCGATTACAAGTTGCTTTGCATAGCGATATTCAGTTGGAATATCCTGCACTCATTCCACGAGGAAAGAGCCGAGATCCCTTCACCGGGAGTGACCTCTTTAGCAAAGGTTTTCACCACTATATTTTTATAAAAAGCTATCACGTTCCTTCAACGAGATCAAGTTCATTATGTTAAAGGTTTTTCGCCAAAAACCAGTCATAGCCCTCCGTCGTATCTTATGGATGGTCAGTAGTATTCAAGCTATGTTTGTTGACTTTCGCCAAGGCATAGTGCTTGGTAGCTGCTGGGGTATTCATTTGTAGCATAGATAGATGTGTTGGTTTGGGACAGTCGTATTACCTTGTTGGCTTTCGTCAAGGGTATGTACGGGTGGGTTCAAATTAACCTGGACAATGACGGGCAGAACTTGACATGTGACTTATGATTTGTTGGCTTCCGTCAAGGTCATAAGAGCATGGGGCAAAAATCATATCGGGAGTTTCAAACATACAGCAAACTTGCCAGGCATGCGCATACCTTCTGGAGTGTGATAACTTGAGTGGCTTCCATCAAGTTATCATGCGATGGTAGTTGGATCCCGATTCTCATTGATGAGTTGGTCTACTCTTCGGGTGATCCCGACTAATTCTTCTTTCAGGTTTGGAGGAGAATTTGAGATTACAGTGGGAGGTTTCCTGATTAGATAAAGTGATAACCATTCTGATCTAGGTTAGAGCGCACGCAGAGTGTTTCTTTTCTCTCTCTCTTTGGCAGCGACCTTTGACCGACCCTAGACTATGACTCAGTGACCAAGTTGACCGAACCTTCTTAAAAATACTGGCTTTTGGATTGTCCGAGTTGCATAAGTCATTGCCGCTCCTTCTTTTACCCTTTGTATTTCTCAGAACACCCCGTATTACTACGGATATCCACTTCCATTGGATAGATCCATCGTATGGTTATATACGAACTCGAAAGGACTTCTTCAAGGATGGATCCAGGTTCAGGAGAAATAGAATTAGTTTATTCAGTTGTCTTTTATTATCACCTTCTCTCAGGTTGCGAGGGCTCCTTAGTTTAGGAGAGTACACCTATTACGCTTATTGAATAGTCTTATTCCAAACCATAGGCTGGTGCCGAAAGGTAGGGAATGAAGAAAACCAATTAGCCTAAGTAGGGTGTGCACAAGGTAATATATAAAGACAAGATAAAGGGATTAGAAAGAGGGCAAAGTAAATTGCGACTGTTATCATTCACGACCAAACCGCGTACTTCATCGCTACTCCTATTTTCACCTTTGCTTTTTCCCCAGTTCGGGAGAAATAGAATAAGGTATTATTCAGTAGTCTTTTATCATCACCTTCTCTCAAGTTGCGAGTACTCCTAGGATTAGGAGGGTACACCTATTATGCTTACTGGATAGTCTTCTTCCAAACCATAGGCTGGTGCCGAACGGTAGGGAAGGAAGAAAACCACTTAGCCTAATGATGGTGTACAGAAGGAAATGAATAAAGACAGATAAAGGGATTTGGAGAGATGTCAAAGAAATATACGGTTAAAGTCATGAATAGGATTATGGAAGAGGCATTACAAGGAATACCAGGATACCCCTACGAGACATTTTAATGTTTCAGTTTCACTGTGCATTGTTAAAAGAAAACTGTTTTCCTGATTAGATACTTACTCCAGAGTATGTATTTACCAGGTTTCATTCTCATATCTGTATGGTTTTTACAGATGATGAGTGGGAGTAAGTTATTGGGAATTAGGTGATCATCCTCATTGTAACACCCGAGCCCAATAATACTATTTCTGTTACTGGTTGAGTGTTTGACATTGCTCATTTCATTTATCTTGCTTGTTTGGTTCTTGTTGCAAAATTTTAACCGGCTAAGTCATTTTTGCATGTAACAAATTTTAACACCTAAAGTGAAATTAAAAATATCCGTATTGGCCTACTCGTCACCCCTAGCCGCGTGGTAGCGTCCGAGCGTCGAGTTTTCATCCTGTTCGGTGAAACGGGCGAGTTTGGACGGCTACGCGCGCGTGCAAGTGTGCGAATTGGGGGCATGCTTTTTAATCACAAAACATCTCATTTTAAAATTTGGAACTCGCTTAAAATCCTATAATTTGAATTTCAAATATTTGGGCGCAACCCGGGCGCGATTTGGAAATGTTTCATTTAGCGCCAAAATCCCAATTTAATTAAATATTATAAAACTATAATATATACTAAAACCTTAATCTGTTACTATTATATCCCTTTTTAAATCTCTGATAAATCTTTTAAATTTAACTGTTTCCACGACCTCAGCCAATCACGAGGGGTTTAATCCCTCGTGGGCCCACCTCCCACTCGCTCTCTGTCTCTCTATCTCTCTCTACCTCTCTCTCTCTCTCTCTTCCTCTAATCTCTCTCTCTCTCTCTCTACCCCTATATATTTCCCTCGTCTCCTTCCTCCAGGAAAAACCATCACGAGAAACCCCACGAACCCACGCGAGAACCCTAGCCGCCACCGTGCCCGTCGCCGCCGCAGCCCCCGCGCTGACGACACCACCACCATCACCCTTGCCTCCTCAGCCTCGACCGCAGACCACCTTCCTCCTCCTTCCCGTGCGCCGGCGCCACAACAGAACCCGGACTGCAACTATATCGCTTTCTTCAGTTCGCCGGAAAACGCCGCCGTCGACCCTCGTCGTCGTCACCCGCGCCACCGCCGACCACCTCCTCTTCCCCTACGGCCAAAACCCGGCCATTACCTCCCCTCCTCGCAGCACCACCTGATCCAGCAACCTTTAGCCGGATCTGCCAAGCTCACTGCTCCTCGCCGGCGCCCCATCGCCGTCGACCCCGCCACGGTTGCCACCCTTGCTATCCCTGTAAGCTTCTCTTTACCTTCTCCCTTCGTTTTATCCCCTCGCTGGTCGATCGTTGTCCATGCATTGTATTTTGCTAACTTTGTCGCTGTTTTGACATTTCGCCGGAATCCGGCCGTGCCGACGACTTGACCCGACTTTCCAGCGAGGTACTCCGGTCCGCGTGGTCCCGCTGTTCGTTGTTTGGACTCGATCCGTGACCCGTGCGTCCGTCGCGTGTTTTCCGCCGACGTTACGTTCGTTTTTCCCGGTTCGCGAAACCATCGAGGCAAGTATTACTTGCTACATGCTATGTTATACCAATTGAATGTGTTTGACTCATAAACTTGCAAAACTTAACTAAGTAGAGCTATTTTATAATTTGGACGCATTATGACATATATCATGATACTGTAACCTAGAATCACAATTGCTGCTTTAACCCTAATAACGAAACTACCGGTTAATCATTTTGCTGTTTAAAGGACGATAGCCATACACATGTAGCTCTATTACTTTCTGTTATTGATATTGCACTACCTGGTGATTATTGCACCGCAAGGGTGCTCGAAACTTGTTAATCCGATAATACGACTGCACTATATTGTGATTAAATGAACTAATATTGTCGTTTACTTTATTTCCTGCTGTTATTTCCTTATTCGATGATATACCTGTGGTGAGCACACCCTCGATTGCGTTATATATTGACCTGACCTTGCTACACATGACATATATATACATACCGATGCACCGGACATGGTACCCTTTACTATCGACTTAACCTGATGTACCATGACCTGACCTATTACCTGATCTCATGCCTAATGCCAACAAACCTGACATGGGGTCCTCATGGACCATTCCTGTTGTCTATCCAGACAAACCTGCTTTTACCTGATCCTGTGTTGGCGTTAGTCCTTGATTACTGAATACCTGACTCGACATACATAACTTGGGGGTATGGGGAAATCAAAGGTGAAACCGACTTGTAACTCAACAGTTCGATACCTGTTCTGATCAGTCTTACGGGCTAGGCCAGCCACGGAGTGATGATGCTGACATCACTCACCCATCCTGCTACTTGTTACTGCCTAGCGGCACGTCTCGGATTCAGCCCCGAGAATCTTGACCGTGGTCCCGGGCACGCACGGGATACTATTGAGTTACATCGACGAGTCATCAATTGATTTCAAAGACTTTAGAATAGAAACCCGATAGAACAGTTTAGTTACCCACTGCACACTACCCTGCACTGTTGTTTCATATTATTGCTTTATTCATGTTTATCTCTGCATTGCTTATTACCATGTTCATATTATATTATTGGTTGACATGACGCGCTGACGTCTGGGTTTTGCATGGCCCAGATTCTTTACCACTGTCGCCGACCGAGCAGGAGTACTTCAGCCAGCAGGCTGATTTGTGAGTTCTGTAGTGATTAGTTATTTTTTTTGCATTTTATTTCCAGATGTGAGCCCGCATTATGGGACATACCTTTCTATTATTGTATTGGATCATTTGCTTCCGCACTTATTTATCATTGACTCTTGTTATTATGGATTTGGACATGTGTTAGATAGTTTATTTATCTTGTTCTTGATATCTCTACAGCCGTAATGTGATTGTGGATGGATACTTCCTACCCACAGGTAGCATGGTTGGCTATGTCACGTGCCCAATCTTGCGTACTCTGGGAAGCGGGGTGTGACATGGTTCTTTTGGTATCAGAGACATAGGTTAATTGGGTTGATTCTTTTGTAGTTGGGTATTGTACCCGATACACGAATCAGAATACCCGTGCTTAGGAAAACATGTCCTACCACCTTGACCGTTTTACCATTCTTGAATCACATTCTTCTGGATTATGTCGACGTGCAAACTTACTTTGCATGTTAACTCGAAAACCTGATTTCTTGTTATCTCTAGGACTTAGGCGACTTGGGTGGAGTTAAGTAATTGTGGCTATGATACCGCGGCATAGTTACAATACGGTACTCTATTTAAGTATCTTGGAGTTCTAGCCTTGATTTATATATTGAATCTATCATCATACTAATGTTGGGTGTTTTGATTTCAGGAATATGGCAGATAAGAATTTCAAGACGTATCAGAGGCGCGTGGATGAAGCCGCCATGTTGGGAGTGATACGTGGGATGTTGGAAAATCAGAAGAGGCATACTGAGCTGATCCAACAGCAAGCAGATTCATTTCAGGAGGGTTTGCAGGCCATTCGGCAGTCTGTAAACAACGTTGGAGCGAAACCAGTTGACCGGGTAGGGACCGTGGCAGATTTCAGACGTTTGGGTCCTACTACTTTCACTGGTCTGGAGGAGCCGTTGCCAGCCGAGCAGTGGCTAGTGGACACGGAGAATTTGCTGATTGCGGCACAGATCCCAGAGGACAAAAGAGTTGATGTGGTGCGCATTCAGCTGGTGGATTACGCCCGAGAGTGGTGGCTTGTGGAGGAGACCCGCTTGTCCAAGCCAATCAGTTGGGCGGATTTCTCTAAAAGTTTCCTGGAGAAATTCTTCCCGCGGACTGCACGGGAGGAAATGGAAGAGAAATTTATTGGGCTGAGGAAAAATGGAGCACCTGTGGACGTACATGCAGCGGAATGGACGAGACTCAGCCGCTTCGCTGGACCCTTAGTCGCCAACGAGGCAGACAGGGCACGAAGGTTCTTGCGCAGTTTGGATGTGGACATCCAGAGGCAGATTGTCTCCCTGGGTTTGACCACTTTCTCGCAGGTTCTTACGGCAGCCAGGGAGCAGCAGAGTTTATCGGGAATGAAAGGGAACCTACAGCAGACAGCAGTTGCGGCCAGGAAGCCCGCATTTGTACCTAACAGAGCTCATGGTCGCAGAGGTATTCCAGTGGACCGTCGAGGTGTAGCACCCATGAAGAAGCCTGTGATCGTTGATCGAAGAAAGAGCGTGATTTGTGACTACTGCCGTTTACCTGGGCACGTGCAGAAGGATTGTCGAAGGAGGCTGGGACTTTGTTTAGTTTGTGGAGCGGCTGATCACGCAGTTGGTGCCTGTCCGTCGAAGCTTCGTACGAGGGATGATATGCAGAAGCCTCCGCAGAAACCGTTCCAAGGGCAGAAACAGCTGACTCAAGGACCTAATCAGGCTCGAGCTTTCACTTTGACAGCTGAGGAAGCTAGGGCATCAGGAGAAGTGGTTTCAGGTACTTTACTCGTTCATGGTTTTCCCGCATTGGCATTATTTGATTCCGGAGCATCCCACTGTTTTATGTCATCCAAATTTATAACTACACACTCGATTACCTGCACGACCATGTCTAGTTTTTGGGACATACACACTGGGAATGGGAAAATCATAGCCAGTAGGGAATGTAGAGATTGTACAGTTGTTGTGTGCGGACGGGAGCACTTTGCAGATTTCTTGGTAATAGATACGGGCAGCTATGAAGTTGTCTTGGGAATGGATTTTCTTGGCACTTTCCACGCCCACATTGACTGTAGGGCAAAGAAGGTAATTTTCCAGATTCCCGGACATCCTGAGTTTACCTTCACTGGGGGAAGCAGTTCTGTCGGGCCAGTCGAGTTTAGGGCTAGGCCGACAAACAGTGTTCTTGCAGCTATGGAAGTTGATAGTAATGAAGAGCCGGCAGTTGTTCGCGACTTTATGGACGTATTTGAAGATATATCGGGCTTACCGCCGAAGCGAGACGTAGAGTTCGCGATTGACCTTATTCCTGGTGCAGCGCCAGTATCTAAAGCTTATTATCCGATGGCACCAGTGGAATTGGGAGAAGTTAAGAAGCAAGTTGGTGAATTACTTGAGAAGGGTTGGATTCGAAGCAGCAACTCGCCTTGGGGAGCTCCAGTTCTTTTAGTAAAGAAGAAGGATGGCACGAGAAGGATGTGCATTGATTATCGAGAATTGAACCGGGTGACTATTAAGAACAAGTACCTGATCCCTCGCATTGGAGAACTTTTTGAGCAGCTTAGTGGCGCGAGAGTATTCTCGAAACTGGATTTGCGATCCGGATATCATCAGGTCCGAGTGAAAGCAGAAGATATTTGCAAGACGGCGTTTCGAACTCGGTATGGACATTTCGAGTATCTGGTGACGCCCTTCGGAGTAACGAATGCGCCGGCAATATTCATGGATTTGATGAACAGAATCTTTTCACCATTCTTGGACCAGTTTATTGTGGTATTCATTGACGATATTCTGGTGTACTCGAAGAGTCCGGAGGAGCATGCTGAGCATTTGAAGATCGCACTGCAGACACTGAGACAGGAGAAATTGTATGCGAAGATGAGTAAGTGCGAATTTTGGCTGGAAGAAGTGAAATTTCTGGGGCATGTCGTGTCGGGCGATGGAATCGCCGTCGATCCCGAAAAGATTGCAGCAGTTCGAGATTGGCCTATTCCAAGAAATGTGGCTGAGATAAGAAGTTTCCTTGGTTTGGCCGGATACTACAGGAGATTTGTGGAGAACTTCGCTCGTTTAGCAGAACCGTTGACCAAGCTTACGCGCAAGGAAGTACCTTTTGTTTGGACGGATAAATGTGCATTGGCTTTCGAGGCGTTGAAGAAGAAGTTGATAACCGCCCCTATCCTGACCGTACCAGACAATTCCGGAGGACTGGTGATTCACAGCGACGCATCTGGAAAGGGATTGGGATGTGTTTTGATGCAGAATGGGAAGGTCGTAGCTTATGCATCAAGACAACTGAAGACCCATGAGAAGAATTATCCGACTCATGACTTGGAGCTTGCGGCCGTGATCTTCGCCTTGAAGATTTGGAGACACTACCTTTTGGGCGAGAGAGTCGAAGTTTTTACAGATCACAAGAGTTTGAAGTATGTGTTCAATCAGAAGGAGTTGAACATGAGGCAACGCAGGTGGTTGGAGCTGATGGCCGACTACGACCTTGATCTTAAGTACCATCTGGGAAAAGTTAACGTCGTGCCGGATGCGCTTAGTCGGTTACCAGCGATTCAGGTATTGACTGCACAGAGGGAGATCATTGCGGATTTTCAAAGATTTGACTTGGAGGTTGTGCTACCACGCTCTACGGGACAGTTGATGTAGTTGCAAGTACAGTCGTCCTTAGTTGAGAAGATTAAAGCGGCACAATCGCAGGATCCCAGACTGCAAAAGTTTCGAGAGCAGGTTGAAGCCGGACTACGAACAGATTTACTGGTCCACGAAGACGGTTCGTTGAGGTATGGTAGCCGTGTGTGTGTGCCAAAGGGGGATGTGCGTGAAGAGCTCATGAAGGAGGCACACAGCTCAGCTTACTCTGTACATCCAGGAGGGACAAAGATGTACCGAGATATTCGACAGCATTTCTGGTGGGAAGGTATGAAACGGGAGATTGCTCGCTTCGTGGCTAAGTGCTTGGTATGTCAGCAAGTCAAGGCTGAACACCAAAGGGTTGCTGGTTTGTTGCAACCACTTCCGATTCCTCAGTGGAAGTGGGAACATATAACCATGGATTTCGTGACGGCTTTACCGCGGAGTCCAAAGGGCAACAATGCAGTATGGGTGATCGTTGATCGGTTGACCAAGGCAGCTCACTTTATTCCTTTTCGGGTTGGTCAATCGACAGAGACTTTGGCAGAGCGATACATGCAGGAGATTGTAAGACTGCATGGAGTACCGGTGAGCATCGTGTCCGATCGGGACACTCGGTTCTTGTCACACTTCTGGAGGAGTTTACAGGAAAGTTTGGGGACCCGATTGAAGTTTAGCACAGCTTATCATCCTCAAACTGATGGACAATCGGAGAGAACGATACAAACTCTTGAAGATATGTTGAGGGCATGCATGTTGGACTTCAAGGGTTCTTGGGAGGATCACCTACACTTGGTGGAGTTTTCTTACAACAATAGTTTCCAAGCGACTATTCAGATGGCTCCGTTTGAAGCTTTATATGGTCGTAAGTACCGTTCACCTGTTTGTTGGGATGATGTTGGTGAACGAAGGTTACTAGGACCAGATTTGGTGGTACAGACGGTCGAGAAGGTGAATACAATCAGGAAGCATATGAAGGCAGCTCAAGACAGACAGAAAAGTTGGGCTGACACGTCAAGAAGACCTCTAGAGTTCGCCGTGGGTGATTTGGTATTCTTGAAGATATCACCGACTAGAGGAGTGATCCGTTTTGGGAGTCGGGGCAAGCTTAGTCCTCAATTCGTTGGACCCTTCGAAATATTGGAGCGTGTTGGAGAGGTAGCGTACCGTTTGGCGTTACCACAGTCCTTGGCAGGTGTGCACGATGTGTTTCATGTATCTCAACTACGGAGGTATGTTCGAGATGAAACCCACGTCTTGGATCATTCGGAGTTAACTGTACGAGAGGACCTAACTTTTGAGGAGCGACCGGTTGAAATCAAGGATCGAAGGGAAAAGGTTCTTAAGAACAAGGTTATCCCTCTTGTGCTAGTTTCTTGGGGTAATCGATCGCATGGAGAATCCACTTGGGAGCGAGAAGACGAGATCCGGCAGAAGTTTCCTCACCTTTTCCTGTAGTTAGCTATCTTGTATTCTTGGAATTTCGAGGACGAAATTCTTTTTGTAGTTGGGTATGATGTAACGCCCGAGCCCAATAATACTATTTCTGTTACTGGTTGAGTGTTTGACATTGCTCATTTCATTTATCTTGCTTGTTTGGTTCTTGTTGCAAAATTTTAACCGGCTAAGTCATTTTTGCATGTAACAAATTTTAACACCTAAAGTGAAATTAAAAATATCCGTATTGGCCTACTCGTCACCCCTAGCCGCGTGGTAGCGTCCGCGCGTCGAGTTTTCATCCCGTTCGGTGAAACGGGCGAGTTTGGACGACTACGCGCGCGTGCAAGTGTCCAACTTGGGGGCATGCTTTTTAATCACAAAACATCTCATTTTAAAATTTAGAACTCGCTTAAAATCCTATTATTTGAATTTCAAATATTTGGGCGCAACCCGGACGCGATTTGGAAATGTTTCATTTAGCGCCAAAATCCCAATTTAATTAAATATTATAAAACTATAATATATACTAAAACCTTAATCTGTTACTATTATATCCCTTTTTAAATCTCTGATAAATCTTTTAAATTTAACTGTTTCCACGACCTCAGCCAATCACGAGGGGTTTAATCCCTCGTGGGCCCACCTCCCACTCACTCTCTGTCTCTCTATCTCTCTCTACCTCTATCTCTCTCTCTCTCTCTTCCTCTAATCTCTCTCTCTCTACCCCTATATATTTCCCTCGTCTCCTTCCTCCAGGGAAAACCATCACGAGAAACCCCACGAACCCACGCGAGAACCCTAGCCGCCACCGTGCCCGTCGCCGCCGCAGCCCCCGCGCCGACGACACCACCACCATTACCCTTGCCTCCTCAGCCTCGACCGCAGACCACCTTCCTCCTCCTTCCCGTGCGCCGGCGCCACAACAGAACCCGGACTGCAACCATATCGCCTTCTTCAGTTCGCCGGAAAACGCCGCCGTCGACCCTCGTCGTCGTCACCCGCGCCACCGCCGACCACCTCCTCTTCCCCTATGACCAAAACCCGGCCATTACCTCCCCTCCTCGCAGCACCACCTGATCCAGCAACCTTTAGCCGGATCTGCCACGTTCACTGCTCCTCGCCGGCGCCCCATCGCCGTCGACCCCGTCGCGGTTGCCACCCTTGCTATCCCTGTAAGCTTCTCTTTACCTTCTCCCTTCGTTTTATCCCCTCGCTGGTCGATCGTTGTCCATGCATTGTATTTTGCTAACTTTGTCGCTGTTTTGACATTTCGCCGGAATCCGGCCGTGCCGACGACTTGACCCGATTTTCCAGCGAGGTACTCCGGTCCGCGTGGTCCCGCTGTTCGTTGTTTGGACTCGATCCGTGACCCGTGCGTCCGTCGCGTGTTTTCCGCCGACGTTACGTTCGTTTTTCCCGGTTCGCGAAACCGTCGAGGCAAGTATTACTTGCTACATGCTATGTTATACCAATTGAATGTGTTTGACTCATAAACTTGCAAAACTTAACTAAGTACAGCTATTTTATAATTTGGACGCATTATGACATATATCATGATACTGTAACCTAGAATCACAATTGCTGCTTTAACCCTAATAACGAAACTACCGGTTAATCATTTTGCTGTTTAAAGGACGATAGCCGTACACATGTAGCTCTATTACTTTCTGTTATTGATATTGCACTACCTGGTGATTATTGCACCGCAAGGGTGCTCGAAACTTGTTAATCCGATAATACGACTGCACTATATTGTGATTAAATGAACTAATATTGTCGTTTACTTTATTTCCTGCTGTTATTTCCTTATTCGATGATATACCTGTGGTGAGCACACCCTCGATTGCGTTATATATTGACCTGACCTTGCTACACATGACATATATATACATACCGATGCACCGGACATGGTACCCTTTACTGTTGACTTAACCTGATGTACCATGACCTGACCTATTACCTGATCTCATGCCTAATGCCAACAAACCTGACATGGGGTCCTCATGGACCATTCCTGTTGTCTATCCAGACAAACCTGCTTTTACCTGATCCTGTGTTGGCGTTAGTCCTTGATTACTGAATACCTGACTCGACATACATAACTTGGGGGTATGGGGAAATCAAAGGTGAAACCGACTTGTAACTCAACAGTTCGATACCTGTTCTGATCAGTCTTACGGGCTAGGCCAGCCACGGAGTGATGATGCTGACATCACTCACCCATCCTGCTACTTGTTACTGCCTAGCGGCACGTCTCGGATTCAGCCCCGAGAATCTTGACCGTGGTCCCGGGCACGCACGGGATACTATTGAGTTACATCGACGAGTCATCAATTGATTTCAAAGACTTTAGAATAGAAACCCGATAGAACAGTTTAGTTACCCACTGCACACTACCCTGCACCGTTGTTTCATATTATTGCTTTATTCATGTTTATCTCTGCATTGCTTATTACCATGTTCATATTATATTATTAGTTGACATGACGCGCTGACGTCTGGGTTTTGCATGGCCCAGATTCTTTACCACTGTCGCCGACCGAGCAGGAGTACTTCAGCCAGCAGGCTGATTTGTGAGTTCTGTAGTGATTAGTTATTTTTTTTGCATTTTATTTCCAGATGTGAGCCCGCATTATGGGACGTACCTTTCTATTATTGTATTGGATCATTTGCTTCCGCACTTATTTATCATTGACTCTTGTTATTATGGATTTGGACATGTGTTAGATAGTTTATTTATCTTGTTCTTGATATCTCTACAGCCGTAATGTGATTGTGGATGGATACTTCCTACCCACAGGTAGCATGGTTGGCTATGTCACGTGCCCAATCTTGCGTACTCTGGGAAGCGGGGTGTGACACTCATTATATCGGAATTCGTTGTAATTTGTGAATTTGAGGAAATCGCCTGGGTACAGTTTTCAACCTACGATGCACAGGTTTTGAGTTATTCAACTCAGCGGACTTATACAGAGTATTGTATGTTGTCCTGTGTCCGTCAGGACAAAGGGGCAGGTCCTCGTACTATGTTCTGTTTACTTACGACTTCTCTAGTTTTTAGACAAGTGTTTCGTAGAAATACAATGTCTAAGTTTTGAGAAATTATGGGTATAAGAATAAAGTAGAGAACCAGATGTCGCAAGTATCAGGATTCTTCAAAAGGATCGAAGATGTAGATTCTTGTGATTAGTATTCAGATGATAGTGATGGTTTTGAGAAACTTGTTTCTCTTTCAGGTTACTCATAATTGGATGGATTCCTAAGTTGAGTAATGCTGATTAGCCTTTTCCCATTAAGTTGTTATGCACTGGAGACAGCTGCATGATTTGAATCTGGTTCCAATTAAATTAGGGCCTCTGCTTCTATATTAGATATAGAATGGTTCATATCTTAACTATGTTAAGATACGGGGAGTTGTCCAGCTTATGCTTAAAACCAGACACTGTGATAACTCAAGGCACGTTTCTGTAATGGCTGTTTGTGGGTTGACCCTGGCTTTGACGAGGGTTGACATTTCTACCATCTGGAAGATCAATAGTGATATTGTTCTTGACTCGCCACAGTTTTATTAAAATGGAATTTTTCAGAAAACAGTAGTGGGAGTATGGTAGAACTGGAAGTGATTCTAGAACCGCAAACGATTACGGAAAATTTAATAGGACCTATATATTCAATCAGGTTTGACATTCCAATAGCCACTCCGCAGATATGGTGGGTAACCTCAGACACCCGAGAGGTACTCCGGTAGCCTCAAGGACGGTGACAGGGAGGTTCTTGTTTACCCAGACTTGACACTACTGTTGTTCTAGACTATGAGACCCGGCAAGAGGATAACTATAGCGTCGTTCTAAACTAGCTTTAGAAGTGTACGTAGATATTATTTGCCAGAGGGTTGTCGTAGTCAGTGGGAGCAGCGGAAGTATAGTGGGCAAGTAGCTTATGTCTATTTATAGACTTGAGCAGATATAGCGGAGATACGATCATCTTATTTTGATGTGATAGTCATGGGTTTGACTTCATCAGAATAGGGGATGGATCTGTTAAGAAGGTAGTAGGGTGTGATGTCCTGGTATTTGGATGACATACACAGAGTAGGAAGTAAAATTCCTATACTACGATCGGTTATACTGTGGTCATCACACAGTTGTTTCTCCACAAAGGATATGGATATAATATCTGACATTCTGGTTACTAGATCTACGGTTTTAGATCTAGATTTGGGTAGTTTCCCAATGTGGGTATTTTTGACAGTATTCTAATAGTATTTTAGAATAGATGACTCCTGGCATGGTGGTGTACCTGCAGATGATGGAGTCACCCTCTCTAAAGGTGTCTTACAGACTAAAGGAGAGAGGGATGTACATGATTGGCAGATCACTTGCTTAGGCAATTGAGTCGATCATGAGATGTCAAGTACCACACCAGATGTTATTTTTGCACTTGATGCGATAAGTTTATATTAATCCAATCCTGAAGAAACATAAGGAAGCAGTTATAGAATATAAGTGCATGTTCTACGGATTTGATCACGGCAGCCTCCTTCGGGAGACGGTTATCATTCCAGGCTTCTAAGGTGACATAGATGACAGAGTGATTGTCAGAATTATAGTTTTTCCTCTGGCGAGGGACAGTATTATGGACAGGTGGTCCAAGAGGATACTGTGGGAGGCATGGTGCTGGATACTGATTAGGTTCAGTTATCAAAACGGTCTAAGAAGTTTGGATTTGGAGTTCATTTATGGACTAGGTCTCATCAGATATCCAGACATATTCTAAGATAGATATTGCTCGATTCGGGAGATGGCTTTCTCCGCGAACTTGAGATTTAGAGAGATATAGAAAGAAACATCAGGGCGGATCCACTCACTAAGGCTATTTCTCGAACACAAGAGTTTTACAAACTAGCTTTGTGAAACTGATTAGTAGAGGATTGGATGTTCGGTATCATACGGGCTGTGAGTATGCGACATCACAATAATTAGCCTTGAGTGCATGTGGGAGATTGTTGGAGATAGTGCCCTCAAAGTCAATTATTGGATCGCAGGTACGTGATTGCAATGATTGAGGAAGGACCTATACCGATATAACAGTCTTGCTCAAGATGATAGTATGCTATCTGGTTTGTCTTTATCATCGTATATATGCTTTAGTTCACTATTGCATGATGATAGAGCCCATAGGATTCTTTCTTGACTACCAGCAGTATGATGGCGATCATATACGTGGGAGCTGGGGTTTGTAAGCACATCCTTAAAAGTGTCCCTAGTCATGGGAGTTTCGAGACAGGGCATCGATACTCCAGAGTAGACTAGTGTATACAGTCGAGACCCCGACGAGGGGTGGTGGCCGGTCACACAAGCCACTGGTGTCAGTTTGATCACCTAAGATGTATACAGGTGCTCATTGGGTTATGAGTACACCGGACAAGACTCGCCGGGAATCTGCTAGTTGGTATTATACATATCGTCAGATAGCAATTCCCTAGTGACATGTGTACAGGTTAGTTCATCGACCTGAGATTGTCATTTGTCTCGTGTGAGTTTGCACTGTGCTTAGATTACTACCCTACCACGCTCAAAGGAGTTGTGCAAACAGGTTTTAGTTGGGTACAGTCCCGAGCCACATTGGAGGCAAGTGAGCGGATCGTCGGGGATTCGTCTCTCCCGGTATTGGGGGTTGATGTCGCGCAGTGAACGGGTGGTCATCTCTAGGAATCCTCGGCCGAGGTAGCGGAGAATTACTGATTTGGATCAGTAGTTTCTCAGGTGGTGATGGGGTTCATGCCGACACGATTTATCGCGTTATTTAGGGGTCTGACTTTATCCACCCCCTAGACTCGATATGCGATACTCTTTAGACGAATGGACCGGACTGTATATACATTGTCACTGTCAGGCTCAGTAGGGTTTATGGATGAGTTCGTTCGTCAGCTTCCCTTCCAATCAATACATAGGCAAACCGTTACGTACAGCTTGTACCTCTGACGTGCTAGGGGTTATACCCAGTGCCAGTGTATTGATGAGTCATTAGAGTCCCCCACAGACACTTTCTCAAGTTCGGGCGAAACGTTGTAGAGGCCGTATGGTGATATGGCAAGGTTCGGAAAAATCACGTGCGTTTTCGCACGTGTCGTTTTTCGGGCAGATAATACTGGTAGGCTTTGGTTTAAGCCGGAACCCAGTATTATACTGTGTAGATATAATATCTCTGTCTCAGTTGCATTTGTATTCAGTCGTAATGCAAATGTGGGTATGTTTATACTAATACGGGGTTATCCTGAAATTCGTTTCAGGATCACTTTTGGAAGTTGCCAGTTTCCAGTTTTCTATCAGCCGTATTTAACATTTGGTTAAATACGGATTTATCTTTTCTTGAGATAAGTGTGGAAGCTTCTAGAAGAGTTGACTAAGATGGTGACTAGGATGGTGAGGTGGCTTTGTTCATTAATGGTGCATTAATGTGTTGATGACTATGTGTTATGATTCATCACTTGCATTAATGCATTCATACTATGTGTTTTGGTGACTCATTCTTACATGATAAGTATCATTTCTTGTGGTCACCACTCCCTCCTCCTACACTCACCCCCTCCTCTCTATTTAGTGGCCGGCCACCCTTGGTGAGGGTTAAGGTTTTGCTTGAGAGAAAAATATGATAGCTTTGGTGTATGGAAATTTCATTGCTCATTTCATTCCATCACCTGATCCAAAAGGCAACTTCATTAACCGTTCGTCCATGGCTTTGGACGTAACAAGACAAAGTGTTCTACTCATTCTCTACATCATCTTGGTCGTCTCTTTTAGCAAACTTGACGATCGAGTTGCCTCGGTTCAGAGGCGGGAGCCCGTTTAAAGATCCGTCGACGTGGTGCCACCTGGACGACAAGACTGGAGATCGAGGAGATCGGAGCAGCCGCAACAAAGCGTGGGATGATGGTTGAAGACCGAAGGACTCGGATCATTCGGTATAACGTTTCTACCCACTTTGTAGTTTGTTAGTTTAGCTTTAATGGCAGATCCGGGTTACGGTACACGATAGCGCCAGTTGTTAAAAGTTTTTTTTCCGCATTTGGCGTCTGTTAGACAGCCGGGACGCTACCGTGGACTTACATGCTGTACACAAGAATGGGACCATCCAATTGCTGAGATTCCTAATGAGGAGGCTGACAGACTGGACCTGCTCTAGCGGCGGTTCGCACTTAACAGTGAGGTTGCGCCACCAAGTAATAAAGTCCATGTTGCTTTCATTCTTTCCCGACTTGGTACTTACAAGGTCAGCAATGGAGATTTTGTCACCAACACTCATGAATCTTTGCCGAAACAGAGACTCCATTTGGGCAAAAGTAGTGATGGACCCATCTGGTATGCCCGCGCACCAGTCGAAGGAGACACCGGTCAGGCTGTTGACGAATTGACGAAGAAGAAGTGCGTCGTTGCCCCCTGTATTTCCGCACGACGCTTTAAAGTGGGTGACGTGCTAATTCGTATTTCCCATCCCGTCAAATCTTCCGAACTTAGGAATGACGTAGCCGCTGGGGAATTCAATCAGATCGTACTGTGCGGGATATGGCCGCCCACTACTGCCAATTTCTTTCTGAGCTTCGGCTTTGGCCACCAATGTTTTAACCTTGTTGGTGACCAAATCCATTATCCGATCTTGTGTTAGCGGGATGGTGCTATCTGGGGCCAATGCGTCCCCAGAAGCAGAATGTAGTCGGCTTTCATTTGGCTCGCGCAATCTTGGACCTAAGGGGACATGCATCGGTTGCTTCAGGTTATCATCACCCGGCTCATGAGTAGAGACTTGTGCTTGATTGGGAGGTGTCCGGGCAATTTGAGCTGTGAGCTGCATCACAACATTCATCAGGTCGTCGATTTTTGAGTAAAACTTGGCCATTTCTTTATCTTTGATCCTGAGCTGTTTTTGACGCTCTTGAAGCAGCCCTTTCTCTGCGGTCTTGGGCCAGAAAGTCAGCTCTTTCTCGCTGTCCGAGCTTGACTCTACATGGATTGAGGGGTCTTTCTGCCTATCATCCTCATAGAGAGGGTTTTCATCATCCAGCGGAGATGGCTGATCTTGGGAAGCGACAACTACATTCAAGCCAGATTGGGCTTGGGATGTGGTGGCTCCATCCTTGCTTTTGCTGCGCAGGTTGTCGCTGGGACGCGTGCCCGCCATATAAACCGTATGGATAACATATCTGGCCATCATTTCATTATTGGTAGCCGATTTTGTGGACCACTGTCTTGGCCTTTCTGTTTTGGTAGCGGACAATCGATTGAAGATGGCTGGCCCGACCGGATTCATGAGTTATGCCGGCGCCTCTTTTCTGGATCCGCCTCCTTGCTTTCGCATGGTACAGAGTGCCTGATAGACTCTTGAAGAGACAGTGTCATCCTTTCTCTATTGGGGCTGGGACACGTCCCTTTGTAGTATTGTTCGGACCGATATCTTCTTGATTCTGGCTGTCATGGCATTTTTATGAACCCACTTCAGAGATTCAAAGGAATTGCTGACTTTTATGGCCGACTCAGCCATCGTCATGGAGTAACCCTGCTCTTGGAACATCACAAGATTCCACATGGCCGAAGTCCTGGCCCTCCTGTTGGCTCGATACCTGAGTCGCTTCTGCCTTAACTTTTTTGTTTTAAGCACTTGGAAGACTTTGGCTCTTTGGGAAGATGCCGTAAACCGATTGACAGAGAGCTCAGAAAAGATGCTTGCTCGCGCAATTGTTAAGGGCACCATCTGAGCTTGCTAGAGCTGCTTTGTCGCCCCGTTAGTGTTGACGGCCTTTCCCCCAGTTGGAACAGTGGAGAGCCGTTCGAATACGGATTTGCATTTGGGGTGGGATGCTCTGGCAACCATTACGTTCGGCCTCCTTCCCCTTGAGGTCGGTTTAGCCGCTTGGTTTGTCAGGACCTCATCCGGATGAGCGCTTCCAGCAGGGTTGATGACGACGGAACCAAATTGACGGGGTGGCTCCTCCCATTGCCGGCTGAGACTGACAGGGAGAACCACACGAGCATTGATCTTAACCACGTACGAGATTGGGGTCGCGTTGACAGCTGAATTCATCTTAGGAGACATCGTCGTTGAAAGTTGATTACTGCACGAAAAGAAAACTACTTCAGTACAGACATCGGTATATATGCTAAATGAGTTCGCATGAACACTTGACCAGAGATATGGGAGGAGAGAAAGGTCCCATCGGGCGTGCCGGAATCTGTAGGGTGTTTTTCTTCACCCCATTGAGATGGGAATACGCATCGCTTGTCAGGTGTATACGGATTCCCCCTGCCTAAGATAAACCGGGGTTTATTAATTGTAGGGATCTGAATCTCCGGCAGCTGCGGACTAAGCTGTTGTTAATTACTCTTCGCTTTTGGAGCGAAAGAACCTTCGATTGACGGGTTAACTAGTCATGCAAACTCAGTATGCAGTGTGCGTGCGTTGTGTTTTGAAAGGGGGTTTTGGATATATCGAGGGCCTCGCAGAGTTTACGGGGGCCCCGCTACCCGGATAGCTGGCTGGGGGTCAAGGGGGCTAGCAGCCCCCTTGCGGGATGCGGGGCAGCGCCCCGTTAGAAAGAATTTTTTTTCTAACGGGGGACATATTTCTGGTGTGGAGTGTACGGAAAATGAGGGGTGAGGAGCGTCTTAAAGACGCATGCATGGCACGTGGACGGTGGGCGCCCGTGGGTCACGGGCGCAGCACATGACCGCTGGGCGCCCGCGGGTCATATGCCGAGCGCGTGGGCGCTGGGTGCCCGCGGGTCACGTGCGCAGCACGTGACCGCTGGGCCCCCGCAGGTCACGTGAGTTGCACGCGACCGCTGGACGCCCGTGGGTCACATGCGCGACACGCGACCGCTGGAAACACCAGCGGAAAAAGGGGCTTAGCCCCTGGGTTAGGAGTTGAACTCCTAAGGGGGCTTTGGAGTTGAACTCCTAACAGGGATTATGTATAGATTTGGAGTTAAACTCCTAAAAAGGGGGTTGATTTATGGAGTTAAACTCCAACAGATCTTGAATGGATTTAAACTCCTAGAAATGTTTGGATTTTATTTTGAGCCTCGGATCCTCCTGGAATGGGATTTTTGGAGATGGGTATCCTTCTTCTTCCTCTCTGTTTGCTGGATCTTGGGGGAAAAGGGGAGGTGAGACTTAAAATCTCTCCTTTTAGGGATTTGATGGCAAATCCGAGCTCCCCTTCAAGGGTTTAATGGTGAAAAACTATTTATTTTTGAAAAAGGAAGGGTTAAACTCATGATTTAATTCAAAAGAAAAGAAGAAGGTTTAGAATCTTAAGGAAGGAGGAGGAGGTACAAACCCTAGTTTCTTTTTTGAGAGAGAAGTTATTATTGATTTTTTTATCATATTGCCTTTATAGGCTACACATTTTACATATAGCCCCTTGGGTTTTGCCAAATGGCACTTATATCACCCCATGCCTTATGTGCTTACCTCTTTTTGCACATAAGACATGGGGTTGACAAAATTTTGGATTTTTGCTTATTTTACGTACATTTATTTCTACACACACACACACACATATATATAAAAGAATTACATTAAACCAATTTATGGCTTCATTCCTTTTGTTATGGGGCCGGTCCCTTTGACCTGGGCTTGGGCTCACTTGGCTTGGGGTTGACTTTGATTTTGACTTGGTCAACCGGGGTGTAATTTTTGACCCCAACAGGCATCGATACTCCGGATTAGACTAGTGTGTACTTATCGAGACCCCGAGGGAAGGTGGCCGGTCTCACAAGCCATTGGTATCAGTTAGTCACCAAAGATAGTATACAGGTGCTCATTGGGTTATGAGTATACTGGACGGACTCGCCGGTAATATGCTAGTTGGTATTATACCTATTGTCAGATAGCAGTTCCCAGGTGACATGAGTACAGGTTATTCTGTCGACCTGAGATCATCATTTGTCTCGTGTGAGTTCTCACTGTGCTTTGATTACTACCCTATCACGGCTCAAAGGAGTCGTGCAAACAGGTTTTAGTTGGGTACAGTCTCAAGCCACATGGAGGTTATGAGCGAATCGTCAGGGATTCGTCTCTCCCGGTATTGGGGGTTGATGTCGCGTAGTGCACGGGTGGCCATCACCAGAAATCCTTGGTCAAGATGGACGAGAATTATTGATTTGGATCAGTAGTTTCTCAGCTGGTGATGTGCTTCATACCGATACGAAATATCGCGTTATTAGGGGTCTGACTTTATCCACCCCCAGACTCTATATGCGATACTTTTAGACGAACAGACCAGACTGTACAGAGATTGTCACTGACAACTCAGTAGGGGTTCGGATGAGTTTGCTCGTCGGCCTTCCTTTCGCTCAATACCTGAATGGCCGTTACGTACAGCTAGTGCCGCTGACGTGCCTGTGGTTAAACCCACTGCCAGCGTATTGACGAGTCTTTAGAGTCCCACACAAAGGGTTTTCATGGTTAAGGCGATATGATATAGATGACGTATGTTGGTACATACAGGTATCCGATTAAATATGTGTACAAGCTACACAGACTTTTATCGGACGGTTGATAATACTAGTAGCTTAGGATTGAGCCAGATTATTAAATCAAGTTTTGATTTAATAATTTATATATATATATATTTATATATGTATTCTTGTGTTATTTTTCACTATTCATTTTCTCTCTTGGCTATTCGTATTTTTATACGAATACGTGTATATGTATTTCAATACGTATACCGGGTTGTATTATGTATTTATACGGAATATGTTCTAGAAGTTGGACACCTCATTATATGATTTTCTGTTTAGAAAATCATTTGTAAATGACGTGGAGGGTGAGGTGGCATGAGCATGGTGGAGGTATGTAGAGAAGTATGGTCTTAGATTGTTTATTGAAAATAATGTGAGATATTTTTCCATGGTTGAAAAATGAAGGGCCATAATCTGTACATGACATTCAACCATAGATTGATCATTCAATCATTCTCTTTGAAACTTAGCCATTTTTCTTGAGTTGCTCATGCCAATGGTTTTCCTCACCTCCTCTTTCTTCTTCTTTGATTACTCAATTGAGCATGAGGTATGAGAGAAAAAGATAGTGAAATATTCCTACATCTCCACTCTCTATTGCTAGCGACCATGGAGCGTCGATTGTTTTGCTAGGCGAACCTGTAGCTTGCATCATTTCTCTCGGGTGGATCATTTTCGACGAAGGAAGACCGGCAATCAAGCTTGATCCAGAACACCTCTAGGAGATAAGGATGATGGTAGAAGACCAAAGGACACGGATCATTCGGTATAACAACTTCAAACCTTATTGCTAGTATATCTTTTGTAGCTTTATGGTTCAATTCTATGATGGGTTCGTTAACACCAAATTTTTTAAACGCCAATTTTTGTTCCGCACAGGCCACGGTAGATGGCCAGGGTGCTTTCGTAACCCAACACATACTGGATGGAGTTATCCTCAAGGATGTTAGGTATTTTATTGAAATAATTTTTGAAATTGATACTTATTTTAAAAAATAAAGTATTTTCCAAAATCTTTTCCGATGAAAAACAATAATAAGATAATATAAACTATGAATTGAAAAGTTTAGAATCCGAACCTGTAAATATCAGGTATGCAGTTGACCGTACTGCCCTAAAAACGTATAACCACCCTCCGTACAGGTTTTGACAATATACATGTTTCTAAGATACAACATTTTCGGCCCGTCCGATTTCACCGTTGAGTACGAATCATAAGGAAAGCTTGATATTGATATAGTTGTCAATTAGTATCCGGTGAATAAACATAAATCAAGAGATTTCTCAAATCGAAAATTTGTATGGAAGACTTGTGAAGGAATTGCTCTCCGTTTGCACAAAGTTGCAAACGAAGAACAACTCTAGGCTTTGATTTTAATTGAATCGATAAAGGGATTCATCTTTTTGTTGTTTGTTGAAGTCTATTTATAAACTTCATAAGTAACTGTTAACTTCCAACAATTGCCCTGAAAAATCGCTTCTCAATCGCCAAAAACGGTTGAGAGCACCCCTTCGGTTTGAAATTTAAACTTAAATAACCGAAAGCAACTGTCATGAGGAGACGTCTGCAGTTCAAAATTTCCTTAACTAGACGTCTGTAGTTTAAATTTTCCCTTAAGGAGACGTGTGCTAAGACGTCTCTGAGAGAGAAAAAGAGATTTGAAATTTGGAAATTTCCTTCACAAGACGTCTGTATCCTTTACATCTTCACAATCTTTAATTTTGAATCTTTTAATAATCTGATTTAATAAATCCATCAAAATAAAAATAATCAATATTAAATTTTTTATAAAATATAACAAGGTAACCAGTGCATCGGCAAACTGATTCGTCTCGCGGGTTACAAAGCGGAAGGTGACTTCATCGAACTCCTTGATGAATTCTTCCAGATGATTATGATATGGGATCAACTTCTCGTCTTTTGTCTGATATCGTCCGTTGATTTGATAAATGATGAGGCTATAGTTTTAATCGGAAATGATATAACATTCTCCCACAAAGGTTCAAAATTATAATGTATAGTATAAATACTTTTAATTTAAAAAATGGAATGATATAAGAGAAATAATCAAAACAAAATAAAATGGATAGTAGCTTATTGTGCATAAATGCAAGTGTACAAAACTTGAAGAAGTATTTTAGTGTTGACTATGTCTAACCGAAGGATGATAGTAGTCAAAATTTTGACCTTGAAAACTATTCCTTTGTGCCGGTCATTTATATGCTACACACACAATAAAAGACATACGATATCTTAGTATGCATGTGTACGTTATTAATGGCCATGCACAAAACCTTAATTCTCATGAAGCAACTAGAGATTAGTCTAAATCTCCTAACCGCGGCTTCACGGCGCTTCACTTAGATGATATCTCAAATGGTACCAAGGTATGAGAGATAGCTCAACAAAGATGTTTTTGACATTATTAAAAATATACACTTATCCCAACGTCACCGATAGAGTACATTCCTTCACTATAAGGATGAGTCGGAAATAAATCCTTAATAAAATTTGTACTCTTCAGATCACATCAAGAGTTTTGTTTTTCCCATTGGAAACCTCTATCGTGGGATCTCCAGTTAAAGAGATTGGGTTCCCGCTCTTGGTGATATATAAATAGGCTTTAAGCCCACCCCGAGATGAAAATAAGACTTGGTTCTTATTAAGACCCTCAGTCAAATTATCCGCCAAATTTTTCTGAGAATATACAAATAATATTGATACAACATTATTATCCTTGTGTTATTTTATTGCCGCATATCTCATTAATAAATGTCGATTCTTTTTCCTATTGCAATTTTCTTGATTTAATAAATCTAATAAAGATCTATTATCACAGTGTGCACTTACGAAAAATATAGGTTTTGGAACACAAGATAATTGCGAGATTAAATGTTTGATCCATTCCGCTTCTTTACAAGCAGTATCCAACGCAATTAATTCAGAATCTAGTGTGGTCCTAACAATAACAGTTTGTTTTGTAGATCCCCAAGTGACGGCTGCACCACCAAATAAGAATACATAGCCACCGGTGGATTTCACATCCAGTGAATCAGTTACCCAGTTGGCGTCGCTGTATCTTTCGATTATATTAGGAAAACCGAAATAAAACAAACTATAATCTAATGTTCCTTTTTGGTATTTAAAAATTCTTTCAAGCGCACACCAATGATCTTTATTTGGATTACTAGTGTATCTGCTAAGTTTAGAGATAGCATAAGAAATATCGGGTCTAGTACGATTAGCAACATAAAGTAAACCACCAATAATTTGTGCATGTTTATTTTGTAATACAAGTTTACCACTATTTTTAGTGAGATGTAAGTTTGAATCAAAAGGTGTGGAAATATATTTGACATCAAAATAATTAATTTTCTTAAGCATTTTCTCAATAGCATGCGATAAAATTAAAACTATACCATTATCATATCTAATTAGTTTCATACCAAGAACAAGGCCCGCATTGCCTAAATCTTTCATGTCAAAGTTAGAAGTTAAGTATTTGCTTTACATGATTTATTATTTTAAGCGGTGTACCAAATAATAAAATATCATCTAGATATAAGCATAAAATAGCATACTTATTTTCAAATTGTTTATATTAAGCACATTTATTATATTGATTAATAATAAAACCATAATTTAAAATAACTTGATCAAACTTTATATGTCATTGCTTTGGAGCTTGTTTAAGACCATAAAGTGATTTAATTAATTTATAAACTTTATGTTCTTAGCCTTTGAAAATAAAACCTTTTGGCTGCTCCATATAATTTTTTTCTTCTAAATTTTCGTTTAAGAATGCAGTTCTAACGTCTATTTGATGAATTAAGAGATCATTAATGGAAGCAAATACAATAAAAACATGCATAGTAGTTATATGCGCAACAAGAGCAAATGTGTCGAAGAAGTCAATGCCTTTTCTTTGTGTACAGCCTTTGGCAACCAACCTAACCTTATATTTTTCTATAAATCCGTCAACTCTAAATTTTCTTTTGAAATTCCATTTTCATCCTATAGCCTTATTCTCTTATGGTAAAATAGTCACAGCCCATGTATTATTTTGCATAACAGAGTTTATCTCACTTTGAATGGTTTCTTTCCAAAACGGAGCTTCGTCACTAGATATAAGCTCGGCATAACTGGATGGCTCTCCTTCAATCAAATAAAGTGAGCATATGCTCACCAAAATTCTTTTCTTTCGTAGTTACCTTTGATCTTTGAAGTTCGGGTTCGGGTGTAGAATGTAAAGGTTTTAGTCTCATAAGGTTCATTAGAATGAGAAAATTCATCTAAGTTAGAGGGTGTTATAGGTAAATGGTTGCTAATGTTTGGTTTAAAAGGAAAATACTCTTCGAAGAAGGTTGCGCCGCGAGATTCTAAAATGGTATTGTTGGATATATCTGGTATATTGGATTTAATCACTAAGAATCTATATGTGTTACTATTTAGGGAATAACCTATAAATACGGAATCTACAGTTTTGGGACTTATTTTCCTCTTTTTAGGTTCGGGAATTGATACTTTTGCTAAACAACCCCAAACTTTAAGATAATTAATATTAGGTGGTCGATTTTTCAAAGTTCATAAGGAGTACGGTTACCGAATTTCTGAGGTATTCTATTTAGAATATAACATGCGGATAAAAGGGTTTCCTCCTACAAACTCTTAGGAACACCGAGACTTAGTAATATTGAATTTACTTATTTATTAATGTTCCATTTTTACATTCCGCTACGCCATTAGACTGAGAAGAGTAAGGTGCAGTCACCTCATGCCTAATTCCATGCTCTTCACACAATGTAGTAAATTCATTAGAGCTATATTGACCCCACGATCCGACCTAAGAATTTTAATTATTTTATCTTTCAGATTTTCAATCTCGGATTTATAAATTTTAAATTTATTCATAACCCAATCCTTTGTTTTAATAAGATGTACACAGCAGAATTTGGAATAGTCATCAATAAATATTACAAAATATTTATTGCCACCTCTAGTCGGAGTACTAGTAGAGTCACAATCATCCGAGTGTATAAGTTCTAATAAATTGGTATTTTTATACACATCT
Organism: Agapanthus africanus; assembly: GCA_030015575.1. Classification (NCBI taxonomy): domain Eukaryota; kingdom Viridiplantae; phylum Streptophyta; class Magnoliopsida; order Asparagales; family Amaryllidaceae; genus Agapanthus; species Agapanthus africanus. The sequence continues at coordinate 604,106,350 of CM057343.1, forward strand.
TTAAAAGGTTTTTTGGTTTGCTTGGTGTTTCCCCACTATTTAACCTAATAAAGAGCAAAGCTCTGTTGGAACTCAATGAGGCAGCACCGCATGTGCTCTCTACGAGGGCGCCAGCGCCAGAGCCAATCTTATAGAATTAAATCCTATGGTGGTGCCTCATGTGCTCTTCACGCGGGCCCTAGTGTGCAAAGCACAAAAGAATCTATTAAATAAGAGTTAAAACTCTCATATAGCGCCGCACGTGCTCCTCACGCGAACGCCAGTGTGCAAAGCACAAAAAATCTATTAAATTAAACAAGAGTTAAAACTCTCAGATGGCGTCCACATGCACAACACGTGAGCGCCGTCGCCCAAATAGAATTAAATTCTACTCTCTGTTAAACAGAGCCGTTGGATTTTTGATCCAACGGAGATGATAAATCATCAATATACAGAATTAAATTCTGTTGGGAGAAAACATTCCCCAAATTGGATTATAGAATAAAATTCTATTTTGGGATATATTCTCTCAATCTTTCTAAACAAGAAAGATTACTCTCTGTAAAACAGAGAACGAACCCTTGGATTAAAAATCCAATGGTGATTAAAAATCACCATTTCACAGAATAAAACTCTGCATATGGAAAATATCTCCCCAATTTTGTTAAAAACAAGAAAATATGTTCTGTAAAATAAGAACCCTTGGATAAAAGATCCAATGGTGGGTAAAATTTCCCAAATCAATTGGGAACTCTTAATGAGAGATTTCTTCAAAGCTAATTAACAAACTTGCCTCCACTATATAAAGGACCGAAGACTTCAAGTCTGATATAGAGGAACCCCCCATAAGCTTCTAAAAAAAAGAGACGGAAAGCTTCAAAAGGAACAGAGAATTAAATTCTCAAGGAAGAAGATCTTCCTCCTAAAAAACTCTAAGTAAATAAAAAATAGAGATCAAAACATCTCATTTATCTATTGAAGGGTTTAACCCTTTTAAAAAAACTTAGTTCTTTCTCTGGATCTGAGATCCGCGAGTCAGGTCTCCCACAAGTTGAGAATTTAATTCTCATCGGGAAAAACTTGTTCTTGAGAGTCAAAGATTCAGAAAAGAACCAGAAATTGAGTTCCTAAAAAACAAAGGCATACAAGAAAAACCTGGTTCTTACAAAAGAACTTAGTTCTTAAAAATGAAGCTTGATCCTAAATCTTCAAAACAAAGATCCTATTGATCATTAATGGGCAAAATGCTATCAGCAGAGGAGAAAAGCGCCTGGGTCTCAGCGCCGCACGTGTTCATTACGTGGGCGCCGCACGTGTTCCTCACGTGGGCGCCACAGAAGAGTGCTTAGCACTCGCTAGGTAGTGTCCGGCACCGCACGTGTTCCTCACATGGGCGCCACAGAAGATTGCTTAGCACTCACTAGGCAGCGCCCAGCGCCGCACGAGTTCCTCATGTAGGCGCCACAGAAAGGAAGAGTGCTTAGCACTCACTCGGCAGCGCCTAGCGTGCTCCCCACGTGCACGCCGCTAAAGAGAAGAAAAGAGTGCTTAGCACTCTCAAAGTAGTCAAAAACGGCTGGGTGTTCAACACTCATTGGGCAACGCCTCACGCGCTCCCCACGTGGACGCCATAAAGAGCGTCTAGCACTCTATATGAAAACAAAAGGAGTAAAGTGTTCAACACTTATTGGGCAATCCCCATGAATGAAAGCTCCACAAGATTATATGTGGGCGTCAGAACTCATATAAGTGCTCAACACTTTTTGCATAAAAAAAGGGGACTGATTAAACATATCCCAAACAAGTGCTTAGCACTTTTTCAAAAAAAAAAGGGAGACTAAGCAGACTAAAGCCCAAATTGGCTAAGTTGCTAAAGTATTGCAACTGAGTCCAAATGCTCTGTTGCTGGGTCTTAAATAAAAAAGATCCTAAAATGTTGTTAAGTGGATCTTAGTCTCAAATTGGACTAACGTATCCTTAACAAAGAAATCAATCGAGCCCATATGCTCTCGATTTCCAAGGTCTCAAATATGACCAAAAATTCCTAAGCCTACAACAAACCCTTTTCCCTCAAATACGGGATTTGGTTCAAGGGTACATCTTTTAACACCTCTGATACATATCGTTGTAATTCTCCAACGTCTTCATAGAGGTGGCGGGTCCCGACAACCAATAACTTCTTCATGCATTGACGTGCATGCCTCAAATTGGATCGTGCCCCAAATTAGGCACATTCCATATCTCCATTGTTCACTCTGCCACATAACAAATACACGTGCGCATAGGGTGAATGATGGACCAAAATGTCCCTAAACTAATATTCGCCTCTAAAATGGCGATAAAGGACCGAAACGTCTTTAAAACTAACATTTTGCCTCAAACACGGTGATAATGGACCGCGATGTCCTTAGACTAAAATAATCGAGCCCAAATGCTTATACATTTAAGTTGATCTTAATCTCAAAATATATTAACGATCCTTAAATCAAACCAAACCCAAATCTAAGAATATACGGATTTGGACTAATCCACGCCCTACGGGTGACGACAAAAATTAGTCTCTGTATACAATTCACGGGCAACCAAAATAAAACAAACATACACACGACACGAAGTGAACTCCGGAGCAGGAGAAAGTGGTTATCGTGATGCGGTAACGTAATTAACTGCAGAGGCTTGCGCCTGCAGGGAAGAGCGTCCTCATAATCAAAACCCCTCACAAACGAGAGGGAATTTGACGAAGTCCGCTACAACGGTCGCATCCGTCCAAACTTCCGATACACGGTGCCATAAATCAACTTGGCATCTTCGGAGAGGTGGATGGATAAATCCAAATAGCATCTGCCCCCAAAATTCAGGCAAGACGATCCATCCCAGGTTCGTCTCTGTTTCCGGCGGTAAACAAATTCTGGCACGTCCGGTGGGACCTTTTCCTCTTTCCACTCCACACTTCGTGTGTCGTGTTTCGCGAACAAAATCGCGGTTCGCTATGGTTGCCTTTGGATTCGAGGTACTAAGATTTGGTGTCTTGTTCCTGTGCAGAAGAAGGAACATCAATGGCTTCCAACTGCATAACCTGCAACGGCGATTCCCATTCCGCCCTAACTGGAGGAGTGACTTACGGGCCCAATGCGGCCTCCATCTTTTCAATGCCGGTGGAGCAGGTAACGCAAGCTACTGCCGAATTGTTCTTCGGGACCATGCTCCCACCATTGAGCATCAGTGCCCCCAACGTCGCAACCCGATGTTCCCAAGAAGTCGGTCTTCCACCGAATGACGACCGCAATGACTCCTCTCAATGAGCCGTCCAAAAAGGGGGTCTCAGTCTTTAATAGGCTGTGCCAAAGCTCAAGCGGGCGCGCAAAGAAGCCCGTGATTCCCGAAGGGGGCACCCCAAAAAGGATAGCCCTCCCAATTCCTGCTGCAAATGAAGCCGTCAAAAGTGCTTCACCAGTCAGGCGATAGGTCTTCGAGAGGCTGACCGTCTCCAATCAAATTTTGCTAAGGACGTCGGTCTTTAACAGGCTGACAACTGCTGGAGCTCCTCAAAAAAACCAGGGGAAATCCATAGCCGCTTCCAAAACTGAGGCGGTCCCGTCTGCAAGACACACTCGACTTCGCCACTGGCGCCGAGTGAGAAAAGCTGGGGGCAACTCCCCTTCTGGATTCACTCCGCCGGCTCCAATAGTGGAAGTTGATGCTGCTGTTCCAACTGGGAACAACTTTGATCTGCTTAGGAGGGTGCGAAAGAGCTCTCCAACCACGGTGCTTAATAAATCTCCCCCGCCTGCAGAAGCCATAATGCAAACAAAACCAGAGTAGTCCTACCAACACTCTCCTCCCAAATTCACAGGGTCTGGCGGAAAGTCCAAGACTCTGTAATCGACAAAGACTACTCTCGCTGACTGAAGAAAATGAAGGTTAGGCAAGAGAAAGACCATCCCTACATCATACAGAGAGAGGTGTCTTCCATACGGGTGCCTGTTACAACGGCTCCTTCAACTTCGACCACCCATAAAAGGAGGCCGGAGAAAATCCCATTGCCAGCGGAAAATTCCAAAGGCGCTGGACCTAAACGCCCCAAGTCTGGGGGCATGATCGTATACACGGTTTACATGGCTTCCAGGAAAGAGGAAAGCCGTGCTTCCGTGGGTCATCGGCCACAAACTTGGTCGTTGACAAAAGCTCAGGAGCAACAACAAAAGCTTCAGGAAATGCTGATCAAAATGTCAGCACTTACCGGGCAGAAAGAAGCTCGGAATCGGTATCTAAACAGCGTCAATAGCAGGAGACCGATACTAAGTTCCATCGAAGGGTTCTTGAAAGGAAGGATAAGGAGGCCGCAGAATAAGCTGCTAACATAAAGCAGATGGCGCTTCTGTTCCAGGACATGGTTGGAATGATGATCCAGCCGGAACCTCCAGCCAAAGATCCACCGATAATCGTCGAGGATGACAGAGGGGAAATATCAAACCCTCTTCCAGCTTTATCAACAGCTAAGCAGGAAATGATCTCCAAGGCTGCTCTTGATGACTAAATCGTACAATAAATACGAGTTCATCAAGCGAATGAAGCGGCCGGCCAAACTGTCAGAATTGGGCGACCGTACCCAGGCTGGTATGACCAAATCAAGTACCCGTCGGAATATACGATCCCCAAATTCTATGTGTACAAGGGGACATGCAACCCCCATCAGCACGTCGCGCGGTTCAGAGTTCTGTGCAGCAATACTGGAGGTGACGGCAAACTGTTGCTTCGCCAGTTCGTTGACAGCCTGTCAGAGACGGCCTTTGAATGGTACTCAAAGCTCCCAAATGACTCCGTGAAAATATTCACAGAAATGGAACTGCTGTTCACACAGCGGTTCGCCAGTGCAAGCAACCGCACCCCGATCACGGTATTAATCAATGCCAGGGTAATGCCGGGAGAAACCTGGGTTCAATATGCGATCCGGTGGCGGAATTTGTGGTCAAAGTGCGAACAACGCATCGAAAAATCCTCTGCCGTGGACATGTTCATCAGGGCCCTAGATCCGCAAACAACAGTGTCCCAGTTCATGACGTTTTTCAAGCCGACTACCTTCCGGGCCCTGATCGACAAGCTGGCCCAAATGGACCAGATGGGCCATGAGTCTTCCTCCTAAAAAATGGACCCTCGAAATGCCAAGGGTATAGGGAAAGCGGTCTTCTTTGCCAACACTCAACAGCAACCGAGTGATCCGAAACCGGTTGCTCGCCAAAACAACATGCGTCCGCGCCTATCCCTGGAAGAAAGGCTAGGACGCACTTACTCGTTTTCGCGTGACAAGACGAGGAGATTGTTCGAGCTGGCAGTGCGCAACAAACTCATCACATTGCCAGACCCACGGCGTCCACCGCAACCCGGCGACGTCAACAACCCTAACTACTGCTCCTATCACAGAATGGTGAGCCACCCAATTGAGGATTGCCACGTCTTCAAGAACTGAGTCGAGGACCAGTATCAACAGAGGAAATTCGCGCTGTCTGAGAACTGGAGGGTGAACCCGCCACAGAAGCACACTCCCAAAAAGGTGGATGCACCGGGGGCATCATGCTCGCTCGTAGAAGAAGCTCCATGGGAAGTCGTTCTCTCAGCTAAAACTAAAAGAATGCTAAAGGATCTCCAGCAGTCAGGTGGAGAAGCCCATTTGAACCGGAAATCATTGAAGGGATGCTGAAACCGCGTCCTGTACCGAAAACCATCGACAAAGGGCAAAATCACCAAGTCAAGCCTTCAAAGTCTTCGAAGAAAAAAAAGACCAAGAAACCTGTGCAACCTGCCGAGTATGACGACAAACGCATAGACCTACAAAGGTACATTGACGTGCTGGAGGAGTGTAACCAGAAGGCGTGGACACCAGTTACCCTCGAAGAGTTCCTTAAGCATATTCTTGAGAACGAAGAGAGTGACAACGATGAGGAAAATGACTCATCAGAAACCGAAGACTATGTAGCAAGTTTCCACATGGTTTCCTATTTGTCATTAAATGACGAAGAAGCTCCCTCAGCGTCAGAAAACAACACAGAGGAACTGGGGGTAGGACTGGCGCCAAAATCCCCGGAACTGCCAGAAGAAGACCCGATCGATAGGCTATTAAACGAAGCCTTTCGGAAAAGCAAAGCCGACCGAGAACGCGAAACAGCCATATACGAAAAGGCTAAGCGTCAACGTCAGGATAAAGAAGCTGCGGCGAGAATGAGTCGTAAAGTACTCCAACCAAACCGAAGCACACCTGCCACAAATAAGAGCAGGATCAAGGCAGAGAAGCGGTTCACCAAAACCTTATCAGTGGGAATGAAGCTGCCACCTCTCATAGGGAACACTCCCAGGGTCATACGCCTCGACGGAGAAGATTCACATCCAAACTATTGCCTATATCATCGTAGGATTACCCACCTCACCGAAGAATGCAGTGCCTTCAAGAAGTGGTGGTAAGGATATGTTGCCCCATAAAAAACACTTCAAGAGGATGAAGCGCTGTAACAACTCCAATTCTTGTGTACATAAATTTGATTAAAAGTTAATGTATACTTGGGGTATTTACAATTCCTGTGAGTACTATAAGAATTTGATTTACTTTTGAACAGCAAGAAGGAGCTTGTAGCTCATTGGTAAGACCTTGCACTGCTGAACCAAAACACCAGAGTTCAAATCACATCAGCCACACATTCTTTTTATTTAAAATTCTTTTAATCTTTTAGAAGCCCAAGAGTCTATACGTGCACAACCCGTAAAACTAAGAGTCACAGCCTAAACAAACATTTTGCACATACTGCAGGAGAGATGGGCATCTGATGAAAGACTGCCGGCGTGCAAATCGTCTTTGCTTAGTCTGCGGCTCAGCTACTCATGATATTGGGTCTTGTCCTCGTAGAAAAAACCTATATGCTGCACCCAGGCCAGTAATTAGTTACCCGCATCACCCAGCCATTCAGGCACCTGCTCCGAGACTTGCACTACCTGCTCCACCTACTCGTGGACCGACTGCACCTCCTCCTCGTCAGTTCCATCAAGCTCAAAGGAACCCACCTCAAGGACCAAGGAGCGGACAGAGGAATGCTCCTCCAGCAAGGAGGAATGTGCCGAGGCGACAGGCTTTCACGATGACTGTGGAAGAGGCTGAAGCCACCGGCCAAGTCATTACTGGTAACACTTCCCTTTCAAATTCTCTTTCAGTTCATAGACATACCTATATATCTTTTCCTTTATACCTAAAACATATCCCACATACCTTAGGTACAATCTTAGTAGCCTCACTCCCTACACTCAAAATCAGTGATACTGGAGTATCTCATTGCTTTATGTCGCAATGATTCGTCCGAAATCATGCGATTCCAGTTACACTTCTTGTATACAGCTGGAATGTCAGTTCAGGAAACGGCGTTCTAAAGGCAACAATAGGATATAGCCTGTGTCCAGTGGTCGTCTGCAGCAGAGAATTCTATGCTGACTTCAAGGTGCTAGACATACCAAACTTTGATGTGGTTCTAGGTATGGATTGGCTCGGAACCTTGTATACTACCATCGACTGTCATCAAAGGAGGATGGTATTCGAGATTCCAGACTATCCAGTCTTCTATTTCAAAAGTGGAGATCTTACCCTGGAGCTAAGTACATACAAGGCGAAGCCAAAGGAAGCAATGATTGCAGCAATTCAAGCGGAGGAAGGACCAAAACCAGAAGTGGTTCGAGAGTTTGATGATATGTTTCCTGACGATATATCAGGTTTGCCTCCCGATCAAGCTCTTGAATTCAGCATTGATTTAGTACCAGGAGCACAACCAGTGATCAAAGCACCGTATCGACTAAGTCCGAAAGGTTTAAAGGAGGTCTGAACTCAGTTGGACGAATTATTGGCGAAAGGATGGATTCGTCCCATCACTTCAAGTTGGGGAGCTCCAGTACTGCTTGTGAAGAAGAAGGAAGGTTCATATCGAATGTGCATTGATTATAGAGCCTTGAACGAAGTAATGATAAAGAACAAGTATCCGCTACCGTGTATCGACGATCCGTTCGATTAGTTAAGTGGATCTTGTGCTTTCTCCAAATTAGATCTTCGTTCGGGTTATCATCAGGTGAAGGTCAAGGAATCTGATATCCACAAAACGGCTTTCAGAACTCGTTATAGACATTACGAATTTCTTGTGATGCCATTTAGAATGACCAACGCACCAACGATATTTATGAACCTAATGAATCAAGTTTTCTGGGAGTACCTAGACCGGTTTGTTGTCATCTTTATCGACGACATCCTGGTGTATTCAAAGAGTCGGAAAGAACATGCCGAGCATCTACGAATTGTCCTGGAAACTCTATGACAACATCAACTCTACGCCAAGTATAGAAAATGCGAATTTTGGCTAAATCAAGTTGGTTTCCTCGGACACATTGTATTGAGCGAAGGAATCTATGTGGATCCAGCGAAAGTTTCAGTAGTAAGCGAATGGCCGACACCAAAGTCAGTGGAGGACATTCGAAGTTTCTTGGGTCTAGCTGGATATTACAGAAGGTTCATTGAAGGATTTTCCAAGATAGCAACACCCTGACCAAGCTCACACGTAAATATGAAGACTTTGTGTGGTCAGAAGCATGCGAACAAGCTTTTATAGAACTCAAGTTGAGGTTGACATCAGCGCCTATTCTCGTCATACCGGACCAATCTAGAGGTTTTGAAGTGCATTGTGATGCATCCGGTAAGGGATTAGGATGTGTTCTACATCAGCACGGAAGAGTTGTGGCTTATGCTTCAAGACAGCTGAAGATTCATGAGCGTAATTACCCGACGCATGATTTGGAGTTGGCGGCCGTAATCTTTGCTCTTAAGATTTAGCGCCATTATCTTCTTGGTGAACGAGTGAACATATACACAGATCATAAGAGTTTAAAATATGTGTTTACTCAGAAAGAGTTGAATATGCGGCAGAGACAATGGTTAGAACTCATGGTGGACTTTGACATCAACCTGCAATATCACCCGGAAAAGGTGAATGTAGTACCTGATGCCCTTAGTCGCCAACCATTATCGATGAATCTCACCGCCCAGTGGAAGCCTCAACAAGATTTGCATTAGATGGAGATTGAAGTGGTCATGTCAGGTAACGCTTCAAGTTTGATGAGCTTACAAGTTCAATTTACCATTATCAATTAGATCAAAGCAGCTCAAGTAAGTGATGCCAAGTTGCAAAAGATCAGGGAACAAGTAGAGAATGGACTCAGAACAGACTTCATCATCCATGAAGACGGATCTTAGTCCATTGACTTGCCATTGCTGCTTCATCTCGAGTGTGTTCCCACTCCACTTTGATTACTACCCCACCACGCTCAAAGGAGTCGTGCAAGCAGGTAGTAGTTGGGTGTAGTTCCGAAGCACTTGGAGACGGTAGCTATCAGATAGGATTCGTCTCTCCCGGTATTGTGGGTTGATATCACGCAGTGTTCGGAAAGCCATTACACAAAGTCCCTGGCCAGGGCAGTCGAGAAATACTGGTAAGGTACTTCGGTTGTTTCTCATGGTGTATTGGGCTCTCCTCTGACACGACTTATCACGTTGTTAGGGGTCTGACGTTTACCATCCCCCAAGGCGAATATGTGAGTATTTTAGACGAACAGACCGGAATTTACAGAGATTGTCACCGATAGGCTCAGTAGGAGTCCGGGTGAGTTTGCTCATCGACTTTCTTATCGACAGATATCTGGATAGCCGTTACGTGCAGCTAGTACCACTGATGGCTTGTGGTTAAACCCACTGCCAGCGTACTGTCGAGTCTTTAGAGTCCCACACAGAGGGTTTCCCTGCTTTAGGCAATTGATGTAGACGTTATATGGTTTTACGACTGGGCTTCGATCACGTACGTGTACTTGTACACGGATGCTGATCGAGCAGACAATACTAGTAGGCTTTGGTTTAAGCCGGATCCCAGTATTGTATTATTGGATTATTATCGTCTCAGTGTATCCGTAATTTTCGGAATACGGATACGGGTATGTATATACGGTGAGAGGGGTATTCTTTTGTTTTGTCAAGGCATGTTTCTAGAAGGTGTCACTCCATTATTTGTATTATCCATTTTCCAAATGTATTAATGAGGTAGAAATGGGGGAGACTTTGGAGGCATGGTGTAGAGTATGGCCATGGATATTTTATTTGGTTTGGGATCACTATTGAGGCATGGGTGCTATATTCTATTGTTTTTCTATCCATGGTTCAATAAGTGAGATGATGAAATATATATAAGCCATTCTCTACACTTAGCCTTCTTGATGCTTGATTTATTTTTGCTCTCCTCTCTTGCTCTCTTGAGTTCCTCCATCTCCATCTTCCTCAAAGACTAAACCCTAACCTTCACATGTGTTGTGAGCCAAGGGTTTAGTGAGATAAATAATCCTTTAGACTTTCTACATTTCCTAAGCTAGTTGGTTTAGCGAACTATCTACCTTAGTTTTCTCATTTAGAGATTGAAGCTTGGAGAGCATTCTCTCGCGGTGGATCATCTTTGATGCAAGAAGGCCGATGGAGCAAGTCCGATTCGATCACCGAGGAGCCTTGGAGAGGAACACTCGAACACCCGAAGGACCGTATCTTGGAGGTATAACATTCTAACAGAGTAGTTAAACCTCTAGATAGGTTAGCTAGTTAAGGCTTTAGTAAACATTCTGGAGTTTTAGCCAGTGTTACGTAGTCAAATATTATCGTTTTGAAAATTCTGCCTCCCCGCGAACCGCGGGGCGCACGATATCGGTTTACAGTAGTATCAGAGCTTATAAAACCTTAACTAGCTAGTTAGCAAAGTCCCAAAATTACATCCGAAAAACCTGTTTTCTATCGATTTTAGAAACTGGTCCAAAAATCTTTTCAGGGGCCTTAAAAATATGTGCAGGGTTTTTGGAGACTACTGGAGAAAATTGTGTCCCTGAATCCCCAAGACCACCGCGGAAATGCAGCCAAACCATGCGTTTGGCCGCCGTTCCGCGGCCGAGTCAAGGGTGACTCGGCCCGATTTTCTATAGTGTGTCTATATTGGTGATTTGTGATATTGGGATATTTTGTTTCCGCCCAGGATCTTTTGTGTACAGTGTTGTACTTGGGGTAGATCCAAATTTGGTTATTGATCGAAATTCTAAGTATTTTAGCTAATCGGATTTTCTGTGTTTGATATATGTGTTCATAAACCTCCGCTAATTGCTAGACGTCGATTAGTTGGGGGTTGCACATTGTTGGGGTAAAAATTTACACCCCGGTTGACCAAGTCAAAATCAAAGTCAACCCCAAGCCAAATGGGCCCAAGCCCAGATCCAGTGGGCCCACGCCCGGGTCGAGCCCGAACATGAAGCGGCCGGCCTCCCACCGCGCCAAGATAAAAATTTTGTAATAAACAATTTTGTTGTATTTATTTTATTTTTATTTTATGGACAAATGTAAGAAAAATAGGCATAAAGCCAATTTTTTGTAAAGCCCATGGCTTATGTGCAAAAAGAAATGGCACATGAGCCATGGGATAGGCAAAATGCCATTTTGTGAAGCCCAAGGGGCTATGTGTAAAGTGTATGGCCTATAAAGGCAAAGATAATGAAATATCTAAACAACTTTTTTTCTCTCTCTCAAAATTTTCTTCAGATCTGAGATCTTTTCTCCTTCTTCAAGGTTCCAAAACCTTCCTTTTTCTCTTGAATTAAACCAAGAGTTTTACTCTTCTTTTTATAAAACAAATTAGTTTTTCACCACAAAACCCACAAAGGGGAACTTGGATCTATCATTAGATCTCAAAAAGAAGAGATTTTTAGATCTCACATCTCTTGAGCCAGCCAACAGAGGAGGAAGAAGAAGAACCCATTTCCCCAACCAAGACATTTTCTTTTTTTCAGGAGTTTAACTCCACGGTTTCTGGGGCTAAAAGCCATCTTTTCCTCGCCGGCGCGTTAGCGCTCTAGCGCAAAACACCCACGTGCCGACACATGGCGCATTTGCGCTCCAGCGCACTGCGCGCGAGCACAAAGCGCCCACGTGCCGACACGTGGCGCGCGCGCTTACGCTCCAGCGCGCTTGCGCTCCAGCGCACAGCGCTCATGCGCAAAGCGCCCACGTGCCGACACGTGGCGCGCGCGCTTGCGCTCCAACACGCTTGCGCTCCAGCGCGCAGCGCTCATGCGCAAAGCGCCCACGTGCCGACACGTGGCGCGCGCGCTTGCGCTCATGCGCAAAGCGCCCATGTGCCGACACGTGGCACGCTTGCGCCTGAGCGCACAGCACCTAAGCGCACAGCGCTCAAGGCGCTGGCCCCACGCATCCCTTGGATGCCTTTCCCCCCTCTTTTTGTGTACATACATACATATATACATATGTATACAAATTGAGTTCGCGATAGCGGGACCCCCTTGACCCCCAGCCCGCTATCCGGGTAGCGGGACCCCCGTAAAAACTCTGCGTGGTTCCCGATATATCTAAAACCCCCCTTTCAGAACAGAACACACGTACACTGCACATTGAGTTCGCATGACCAGTTTAACCCGTTAATCGGAGGTTCCCTCGCCCCAAAGGCGAGGGGTAATTAACGGCAGCTTAGTCCGCGGCTGCCGGAGATTCGAATCCCCACAATCATTAAACCCCAGCCTACCCTAGGCAGGGGGAATCTGTAGTACGCCTGAGACGCGTGCGCGTATTCCCATCTCAATGGGGTGACAAAAAACACCCTACAGACTCTGGCACGCCCGGTGGGACCAATCTCTCCTCCCATATTTCGGGTTAAACGTTCATACGAACTCAATCAATATACATATCGATTGCCTATACTGAAATGATGTTCTTTTTTCCATGCAGCAATCAACCTTCGATTACAATGTCTCCCCAGACGAATTCAGCTTCCAACATGACCCCGATTCCGTACATGGTCAAGATCAACGCTCGTGTGGTTCTCCCCGCGAGCCTCAGTCGACAGTGGGAGGAACCGCCCCGCCAGTTTGGCTCCGTCATCATCTACCCTGCCGGAAGCGCTCATCTGGCGGAGATCCCAGCGGAACAGGTGGCCAAGCCGGTCTCAAGGGGTAAGAGGCCGAATGTCGTGATCGCCAAGGCACTACAACCGAAACTTAAGATGGTATCTGAACGATTCTCTGGTGCTCCAGCGGGGTGCAAGAACTTCGGTACAAAGGCCAACATCAAATGTTGCGGACGAGCTCAGGCGATGACTCCAACAAATGCACAATTGAGCGTATCTCCAAGGCCCTCCATCGCCCGGTCTGCGGCGTCTTCCCAAAGAGCCGAAGTCTGCCGGGTGCTTAGAACAGAAAAGTTAAGGCAGAAACGGCTCAGGTATCGAGCCAACAAGAGGGCCAAGGCTTCGGCCAAAGGGAATCTTGTGAAGTTCCAAGTACAGGGTTGCCCCGCGACGACGGCTGAGTCTGGCATAAGAATCAACAATTACTTCGAGCCTCTGAAGTGGGTTCAGAAAAATTCCATGACTGCCAGAATCATGAAGACAGCGGTCCGAACGATTCTACAAAGAGACGTGTCCCGGCCCCAACAGAAAAAGTATGACACCGTCTCTTCAAGAGTCTATCAAGCACTCTGTGCCGCACGAAAGCAGCGGGGCAGACCCAGAAAAGAAGCGCCATCACCATTCAAGAAACTGGTTAGGCCAGCCGCCTTCAATCGACTACCAGCTACCGAAACAAGGGGGTCAAGACAGCGATCCGTGAAATCATCCGCCGACAATAAAAAGACGGCTGGATATATTATCTATACGGTCTATATGGTGGGCGGGCGCCCCAGCGACAACCTTCGCAGCAAAAGCAAGGATGGGGCCACCACATCCCAAGCCCAATCTAGCCTGAATGTGGTTGCCGCTGCCCAAGAACAGCCACCCCCGCTGGATGAAGAAAACCCTCTCGATGAGGATGATAGGCAGAAAGACCCCTCGGTCCATGCAGAGTCAAGCTCGGACAGCGAGGAAGAGCCAACTTTCCGCCCCAGGACTGCGGAGCAAGAGCTGCTTCAAGAGCTTCGAAAACAGCTCAGGAGCAAAGATAAAGAGATGGCCAAGCTCTATTCGAAGATTGACGACTTAACGAACGTGGTGATGCAGCTTACGGCTCAAATTGCTCGAGCACCTCCCAATCAAGCACAAGCCGCTACTAATCAGCCGGGTGATAACAATCTGAGGCAGCCAATGCCTGTTCTTTCGGGTCCAAGACTGGTCGAGCCACATGAAAGCCGGCCACACTCTGCTTCTGGGGACGCCTTGGCCCCAGATAGCACTATCCCGCTAACACAGGATCGGATAATGGATTTGGTCACCAGCAAGGTTAAAACATTGGTGGCCGAAGCTGAAGCTCAGAAAGAAATCGGCAGTAGTGGGCGGCCATATCCTGCGCAGTACGATCTGATTGAGTTCCCAAGTGGCTACGTTATTCCTAAGTTCGGAAGATTTGATGGAACGGGGAATGCAAATCAGCACGTTGCCCCCTTCAAAGCATCATGTGGAAATACAGGGGGCAATGACGCGCTCCTTCTTCATCAGTTTGTCAATAGCCTGACCGGCGTCGCCTTCGATTGGTATGCGAGTATACCGGACGGGTCCGTCATTACCTTTGCCCAAATGGAGTCCCTGTTTCGGCAAAGGTTCATGAGTGTCAGTGATAAAATCTCCATTGCCGACCTTGTGAGGACCAAGCCGGGGAAGAATGAAAGCAACACCGACTTTATTGCCCGATGGCGTAATCTCACGGTCAAGTGCGAACCGCCGCTGGAGCAGGACCAGTCCGTCAGCCTTCTCGTTGGGAACCTCAGCAATTGGATGGTTCCATTCTTGTGTACAGCAGGCCTCAAGACATTTCAAGAGCTAACCAAGAAAGTCCAAATGCTGGAACGCTCGAAGCAAGAGTCCCCGCCGGATTCTCAGAGAGACAAAACTTGGAAAAGCAAGCGGGACGACAACCGTAGAAGCGGGAGTTCCAGCAGTACCAATGTCTTCAATGCGTCCGACAATGAAGAAAAGCGAAGGGCGGCCGAATCCAAAATTAACCGGTCTCGAAAGCCATTGCTGGGAGGAGATGGGCCCTCCCTAGAGGAGGAAAAGAACAAGGTTTACTCTTTCAGAAGGGACAAGGTCCGCAAGATATTTAAAGATGCCTTGAATAACGGCCTACAATTGCCGGAGTCAAAAAGACCCCAAGAAGAAAAAATGACCGACAATCCTCTGTATTGCCCATACCACCGAGTAGTGAGCCATGCGATCGAGGATTGCTATATCTTCAAGGACTGGGTCGAGAAGCAGTACAAGGCTGGAGAGATCGAGCTGTCCAAAAGCATGTTGGTGAACAATCAAGTTGCAACCGCCAACTTTATACAGACAGAAGTTGAAGCCTTCTGCGAGCAGACAGCTGAACCTACTGCCCTGACAAACGAAACTGACTCATCGCGGCCTCCGTGGAGTACGCACATATCTAATAAGACGAAGAAGATGATGAAGCTACTTCAGAAAGAACCCAGGACGGAATGGGAAGGGCAGAAGAAGCCTACCAGTCCAACTGCCAATGCGGCTCCATCAGGCTCAAAATCCAAGAAGCTTAAGAAGAAGAAAAGTGCAGCTCGGCGCGAAAAAGAGTCTGCAGGGAGATCGACCATTCAAAAATATATCGATTCCCTCGAAGAATATGAACAAAGAGAAAGAACATTGATTCAATTGAAGGAGTTCTTCCCTGTACAAGCGGCTAAAATTCTGGAGGAGTTAGAAGAAAACTCCAATGAAGAGATCCCAGTAGTGACCTGCTACGCCATCCATCTTGGCAGCGACTCCGAGGACGAGCTCTGTTTTCCTGAAGAAGACGAGGAGCTCGCCACAAAGGCCAACCAAATCCAGCTCAGAAGCGGCAGGGCTCTACCGCCAAATCAGGGCAACGCCTCAAAAGGGAAGGAAAAACAAGTCGCTAATGAAGAAGATGGCAGAGAACCGGCTGATGAAAACATAAGTCCTTCCTCGGTGGATTATAATGTCTTGGCACATCTCCGGAAGCTTCCGTCTCTCCTGAGCATCTACGACGCCTTGGTCCTATCTAAGAAGCTTAGAGATGTTCTCATTCACGCTCTACAAAACCCCGAGCGGTATCAGGCTCACTTTGCGAAAATTAATATGAAAGAAGCCCAGCACGCTTTGCATGCCGCCGCAGTCACATTTAAGGATGAAGACTTGCTACTGGGAACGGCTGAGCATAATCGGCCGCTTTACGTGACCGGGTACAGCGACGGAGATCGAATTAATCGCATATTGATTGATCCGAGGTCCTCAGTGAACATCATGAACTTGCGAACTCTGAAGAGTTTGTCAATGGACGTCCGACATCTGTCAAGGGAAAGGATTGTCATTCAAGGCTTCAACCAAAATTGCCAGCAAGTTCTGGGGTCTATAGCTTTGCCAATCAAATTTGGGGATTTGCAAACTGAAGCTAAGATATATGTGATCGACGCCGACACATCTTATAAGATTCTCTTGGGGCGGCCGTGGCTCCACGATTACGGCATCATTCCGTCAACTCTCCATCAATGCATGAAGTATACTAAAAATGGCGAAGAAAGACGCATTGACGGAGACACCCAGCCGTTCGGTGTGCATGAAGTACGATATGAAGATTCTCGGTACTTTATGAACTACCAAAATGCTAAGCCACAACTGACTGAGGATAGACCGGCCCCAAGACTCAAAAGCAAATCTGAGCCGGCTATCACTTTCAAAAGCAAAAAACGCCCAAGTTCGCCCCCGTTTTGGTAGCGACACTGATGAGTCCGATACTGGAAGCCCATCCTTCCGTAAAACTTTCCCTCGTTTCGGCAGCGATACGGATGAATCCGTCACTGAAGCCCCACCTAGCAGTAAAGTCTGCCCTCATCTTGGCAGCGACACTAAAGAGTCAGAGGAGGAGGACCTGTCGTGCAACAGCGGTGCAGATTGGACCCCCACGCAACAAGCGAAACTACGAGAGACCTTCGAAGTTGCAGAAGGGTCCCTAGCCGTTACAAGGGTACCAGAGCAAATGTGCAAAGAGCTCGATGCATTATCAATCTCCACCGTGGACCAGCTGAAAACTTTCTACGTTCCCGGGAGGAAAAGTGGACAGAAGGGCATCTTGTTTTATGGGTCAAACCCTGTTGCGCACCCGGACGATTTGTCTGTCGCGTGCCTTCCATATGAGAGAGGCATAAGAGCCGTCCTCAATCCCAGATACTATGCGCCCGAGATGCGGGAATACTTTAAGAAGTGCGGATACCGGTTATATCAAACGGAGTCCGAAGCAAAGTTTTACGAAGGGCTATGGCATCCACCCCAGGTCCGAGCACTCATCGATGGACGAATTCTAGATAGACGGGGCATAGGCTACATTCAACCTGATTCCAAAGCGTGCTACATGATCCATGTTGGTGAGGCCAGCGAAAGATCAAATGATGACGACGAGATAGCCGAGCCAGAAGAAGCTCCTCAAGAGCTCGAAGATGGCGGACAAGCAACCATTGACGAGCTAACCGAGATTGACTTAGGAATGCCCGATAATCTAAGGTCGACCTACATCAGCTCGCTCTTGTCAGAGGAAATGAAAGCGCAGATAATTGCCCTACTGCATGAGTTCGTCGACTGCTTCGCATGGACATACAAAGAAATGCCTGGCCTTTCCCCTGAAGTGGCCGTATATAAGTTGGCTATATCTCCTGATACTAAGCCAATCAAACAAGCTCCTCGAAGAATGAGAAGGGAACTAGAAGAAAAGGTCATCGAGGAAACTAAGAAGCTCATCGATGCCGGCTTCATCAGGGAAGAGAAATATGCGGACTGCATCGCATGCATAGTCCCAGTGAAGAAGAAAAATGGGCAGATCCGAGTTTGTGTCGATTTCAGGGACCTCAACAAGGCATGTCCTAAAGATGACTTCCCGCTACCGGTCATGGAAATGATGGTCGATGACACCTCAAATTACGAGCTGTTCACCTTTATGGATGGCTCGTCTGGATATAATCAGATCAAGATGTCGCCTGAGGATGAGAAGCACACAGCATTTCGAACCCCGATCGGAATATATTGCTACAAGGTAATGCCATTCGGACTGAAGAACGCCGGTGCTACATATCAAAGGGCAATGACTAATATCTTTGATGACCTAATCCATAAAGTCGTCGAATGCTATGTTGATGATCTGGTCATCAAGACTAAAGCCAAGGCCGATCATATCCAAGATCTTAGGACTGTTCTCACCAGACTGAGGGAATATGACCTAAAGATGAATCCTCTGAAATGCGCTTTTGGCGTGTCGTCGGGAAAATTCCTGGGCTTCATAGTCCTACATCGAGGGATCGAAGTTGACCCATAAAAGATAAAGGCCATCATGGAGATGCCCCCTCCGAAGAGTCTGACGCAGCTAAGATCTTTTCAAGGCAAGCTCGCGTATATATGGAGGTTTATCTCAAATTTATCGGGAAGATGTAGGCCCTTCTCAAAGCTCATGAAGAAAGGAGCTCCTTTTATCTGGGATGCCGAATGTCAAGCAGCGTTCGAAAGCATCAAACAATACTTGTTGCACCCTCCAGTGCTGGCCACTCCCATTCCAAATAAACCGCTAGTACTCTACACTGCCGCGCTAGATGAGTCACTCGGTGTACTCCTTGCCCAGAATAACGAGGAGGGAAAGGAACATGCCCTCTACTACCTCAGTCGAACTCTAGTTGGGGCGGAACACAACAATTCCCCAATCGAGAAGTAATGTCTGGCTCTGATATTTGCTGTGAAGAAGCTGAGGCACTATCTGCTTGCTCATCGGGTTATGCTGATCTCCAAGGTCGACCCGCTCAAACACTTGATTACCAGAGCGAGCCTAGCCGGCAGAATAGCAAGATGGGCTGTTATGCTACTCGAGTTTGACATAGTTTATACTCCTCAGAAAGCAGTAAAAGGGCAAGCTCTTGCAGACTTTCTCGCTGCTCATCCCATACCAGAAGGGTCGCCGCTAAATTGTGAGTTACCCGACGAACAAGTGCTGCACCTCGAGGAAGATGAGCCATGTTGGGAGCTCTACTTCGATGGGGCCTCATCAATAAGGAGCTCCGGCAGATCAAGCGTCCCGGAGGTAAAAGCGGGGATAGGATTGGTGTTCATCACGCCATCAATGGAAACCCTACGACGTTCTTTTGCTTTCACCGAGCCTCGAACGAACAATGAAGCTGAGTATGAAGCTCTGATAGCTGGTTTGGAACTCGCCATAGAAATGGAAATCCTTCGGCTACGAGTTTACGGTGACTCCCAGCTTGTCGTCAACCAAGTAAGCGGCGACTATAAGATATACAAACCCGAGTTAGCTCGGTACAGAGGCCGAGTGGTGGAACTCATGAAATGATTCACTCACATTGAACTAATGAGAGTCCCTAGAGCGTTGAATGGAAAGGCTGACGTACTCGCTCGCTTAGCCAAGGAGCTGGCTGATCCTGACATGGACGAAATTCTGATCACAGTCAGGAGCCGACAAATTCTACCCCCAGTCTCTCTACGAGAAGAGGAAAGCGCGGAACAGAAGAGCAGTCCTGCCGAAGAAACTTCGATCATCCAAGACGAGCCCGATTGGAGAGAACCCTTCATAGAGTACCTCCGATACGACAGGCTGCCCGAAGAAAAATCTGCGAGGATTCAGCTGAAGAAGAGAGCTCTCCGATACGTGTTTGTAAATGACACGCTATACCGCAGGTCATATGACCAACTCTGGCTCAGGTGCCTGTCATCGGCCGAAGCCCAAAGAGTCATGAAAGAAGTTCACTCAGGCGTTTGCGGTGCTCACCAATCTGGCCCTAAGATGCGACTGCAAATTAAACGGCTTGGGTATTACTGGCCCACCATGATACGGGATTGCGGAGAACATGCAAAGAAATGTCAGATCTGCCAAATCCATGGTGATTTCATTCACAAGCATCCCAATCCGCTGCATCCTACGGTGGCGTCGTGGCCCTTCGAAGTCTGGGGCACCGACATTGTTGGCCCAATTGATCCTCTGTCATCTAAAGGCCACCGGTTCATACTGGCCGCGACAGACTACTTCTTCAGATGGGCTGAAGCTGTCCCGCTAAAAGAAGTCAAGACAAAAGATATTCTGACATTCTTCCAGCATAATATTCTATACCGTTTCGGTACACCAAGAAGAATCATTTCCGACAATGGGCCTTCTTTCAAGAGCTTCAATGTCTCAAGGTTCGCTACCCAGCACAAGATAGACTGGAGATATTCCTCCATCTATAATCCAAGAGCCAATGGGCTAGCCGAAGCCTTCAATAAGACTCTATGCAAGCTCCTGAGGAAAAATGCTTCAGCCAACAAGAGAGACTGGAATCTCAAACTTCACGGGGCGTTGTGGGCATATCGTACCACACACCGTACTCCAACTCAGTCCACTCCATACTCATTGCTCTTCGGAGTGGAGGCGGTCCTCCACCTTGAAGTTGAAGTTCCAAGCTTAAGAATGGCCGTCCAACATGAGTTGACGGAGGAAGAAAACGTTCTCCTTCGACTTGAAGAACTCGATGCCCTCGAAGAAAAGAGGCTCGCGGTGCAGTAAAATCTGGAGCTATACCGAGCCCAAATGTCACGGGCCTATGACAAGATAACCCGTCTCCGCGCTTTCAAGAAAGGTGAATTGGTGTTGGTCCTCAAAAGACCGATCATCCCCAATCGACATGCCAAGGGAAAATTCGAGCCGAACTGGGAAGGACCATACGTCATCGAGAAAGTGGTCGACGGAGGATCCTACCAACTAATAAGTGCCGAGGGAGAAAGGCCCATGCCACCCATCAATGGCCGATATCTCAAGAAATACTACACATGAATGCTCCAAGTCGCAGGCGAATTGAGCACATCAGCCCTACGGTCTGGATCAGACATCCTGCAAAACCGTATACAATCCACGGGCATAAATAACCCCTATTTCTCCCAAATCCTGCCGGTGAGACTACTTTTAAAGTCCCACCAGCGGCCAAAAAAAGAGAAAAAGGAAGAAAAAGAAAAAAAAGAAGAAGAAATAAACGGTATGTCCACAAGCAAAACGGGCACGGATGAAAACCCGAAAGGGCTCCGTGAGTAAAAACAGCAGGACTACCGGCGAGTCTGTGAAAACCCGAAAGGGCGCAAACTCGTGAAAAGAGATGAAATACACTCGCAAAGTCCTCTCGACCTTGTGAGGAGAAAACCCCTGCGTGAGATCCTTACGACTCACAATGGAGCAACACACTTAGGAATCCTCACGATTCCTAAGGAGAAAATACACCTGCGGGATCCTTACAACTCGTAGGGAGAAAATGCTTTATGGGACCCTCACGGCCCATAAAATTGAAAAGCCTTAGGTGATAGGGACCCAAACCTATCTCCTAAGCCATCGTTCCCCAACGGGCAACGGCAAATGATGAGTCGCTCCTGGCATTTCGCTTCAGTGTTAGCGGTGCTGATGCCGACCAAAAACCCAAATCCCAAGTCCTCCCAAGGCAAATGATGAGTTGCTCCTGGCATTATTCCAATGCAGCAATGCTGATGCCAAACAAGATCCAAATTCCAAGTCCCCAACCCCAAAGTGGCGAATGATGAGTCGCTCCTGGCATTATTCCAGTGTAGCGATGCAGACGCCAACCAAATTCCAAATCCTATACCCCAACGGCGAATGATGAGTCGCTCCTGGTACCACATTCCAGTCCAGCGATGCAGACGCCAACAAAGCCCTGAAATTTTTCCGGCCCTACGGTCTGGATCATACATCCTGCAAAACCGTATACAATCCACGGGCGTAAAACAATCCCAACCTCTCCCAAGTCCTACCGGTGGACCACATTCAAAGTCCCAAAAAAAAAAATCCCAAATCCTCTCGGGGCAAATGATGAGTTGCTCCTGGCATTATACCAGTGCAGCAATGCAGATGCCAAACAAAAACCAAAATCCCAAAATCCTCTAAATGACAGATGATGATTCGCTCCTGGTACCATATTCCAGTATAGCGATGCTGATGTCAACCTAAATCAAAATCAACAAGTCAACTTTCACTCCGACACCGCAAAAAGCGGAGCAAGTCAGAATCCAATCTCGACACCGCAAGAAGCGGAGCAAGTCAAGTCTACCCCTGACACTGCAAGAAGCAGAGCAAGTCAAATCAAGCACCGACCGTCCAAGTCGCTAAAAGGGCAGCATCGACCGTCCACGTCGCAAAAAGGGCAGAACCGACCGTCCAAGTCGCTAAAAGGGCAGCATCGACCGTCCAAGTCGCAAAAAGGGCAGCATCGACCGTCCACGTCGCAGAAAGGGCAGAACCGACCGTCCACGTCGCTAAAAGGGCAGCATCGACCGTCCAAGTCGCTAAAAGGGCAGCATCGACCGTCCAAGTCGCAAAAAGGGCAGCATCGACCGTCCAAGTCGCAAAAAGGGCAGAACCAACCGTCCACGTCGCTAAAAGGGCAGAACCGACCGTCCACGTCGCTAAAAGGGCAGCACCGACCGTCCAAGTAGCTAAAAGGGCAGCATCGACCGTCCAAGTCGCAAAAAGGGCAGCATCGACCGTCCAAGTCGCAAAAAGGGCAGAACCGACCGTCCACGTCGCTAAAAGGGCAGCATCGACCGTCCAAGTCGCAAAAAGGGCAGCATCGACCGTCCAAGTCGCAAAAAGGGCAGCATCGACCGTCCATGTCGTAAAAAGGGCAGTGCCAGTTTCCCAAAAGGTGGGAACCGAATCAAGTCGCCTCCACGTGAAAGAAGATCCATCAATTTCATGCACACGACCCACATATGTGGTGTGCATTTATTGATGGGGGGCAATTTGTTGGGGTAAAAATTTACACCCCGGTTGACCAAGTCAAAATCAAAGTCAACCCCAAGCCAAATGGGCCCAAGCCCAGATCCAGTGGGCCCACGCCCGGGTCGAGCCCGAACATGAAGCGGCCGGTCTCCCATCGCGCCAAGATAAAAATTTTGTAATAAACAATTTTGTTGTATTTCTTTTATTTTTATTTTATGGACAAATGTAAGAAAAATAGGCATAAAGCCAATTTTTTGTAAAGCCCATGGCTTATGTGCAAAAAGAAATGGCACATGAGCCATGGGATAGGCAAAATGCCATTTTGTGAAGCCCAAGGGGCTATGTGTAAAGTGTATGGCCTATAAAGGCAAAGATAATGAAATATCTAAACAACTTTTTTTCTCTCTCTCAAAATTTTCTTCAGATCTGAGATCTTTTCTCCTTCTTCAAGGTTCCAAAACCTTCCTTTTTCTCTTGAATTAAACCAAGAGTTTTACTCTTCTTTTTATAAAGCAAATTAGTTTTTCACCACAAAACCCATAAAGGGGAACTTGGATCTATCATTAGATCTCAAAAAGAAGAGATTTTTAGATCTCACATCTCTTGAGCCAGCCAACAGAGGAGGAAGAAGAAGAACCCATTTCCCCAACCAAGACATTTTCTTTTTTTCAGGAGTTTAACTCCACGGTTTCTGGGGCTAAAAGCCATCTTTTCCTCGCCGGCGCGCTAGCGCTCGAGCGCAAAGCACCCACGTGCCGACACGTGGCGCATTTGCGCTCCAGCGCACTGCGCGCGAGCGCAAAGCGCCCACGTGCCGACACGTGGCGCGCGCGCTTGCGCTCCAACACGCTTGCGCTCCAGCGCGCAGCGCTCATGCGCAAAGCGCCCACATGCCGACACGTGGCGCGCGCGCTTGCGCTCCTGCGCGCAGCGCTCATGCGCAAAGCGCCCACGTGCCGACACGTCGCACGCTTGCGCCTGAGCGCACAGCACCTAAGCGCACAGCGCTCAAGGCGCTGGCCCCACGCATCCCTTGGATGCCTTTTCCCCCACTTTTTGTGTACATACATACATATATACATATGTATACAAATTTATACACACACGTACTCCACGACACTGTCCCTGTTAGAAAAAAATTTCTAACGGGGCGCTGTCCCGCACCCCGCAAGGGGGCTGCTAGCCCCCTTGACCCCCAGCCCGCTATCCGGGTAGCGGGACCCCCGTAAAAACTCTGCGTGGCTCCCGATATATCCAAAACCCTCCTTTCAGAACAGAACACACGTACACTGCACATTGAGTTCGCATGACCAGTTTAACCCATTAATCGGAGGTTCCCTTGCCCCAAAGGCGAGGGGTAATTAACGGCAGCTTAGTCCGCGGCTGCCGGAGATTCGGATCCCCACAATCATTAAACCCCAGCCTACCCTAGGCAGGGGGAATCTGTAGTACGCCTGAGACGCGTGCGCGTATTCCCATCTCAATGGGGTAACAAAAAACACCCTACACACATATCTGTGATCTATGATGGTTTGTGTATATGAATTTTATTGGATCGTCGTGGATGAATAGCCGGGGGGATATGAGAAGATTGTTTTCTTTTTTTTCATTCTTGTAATTTGTAAAAGTGATGTAATATTATTTTACGGGGCACATCCGGGTTGAGGTTATAGCCATCGATGTATATTATTTCTTTTTGCTGTTTCTGCTCCTAGGATAGACCCAAGGTGGGGTGCACAAACTACCGGGTTCTTTGAAGTGCCGAATGGCCTACTCATTTTATTGAGGGAGATTGCTTCACTTCGGGAATTTGGCAGGTAGTCTGCCGCACCCGTAAGGGTCTGGGGTGGGGTTTGGCTATTCATCACGACTGTGGAATCCGTCTTTCGTTACAGGCTTAAACGCGGAATTCCTAGTATATCCAATATATTCATCTGTGATCTGGAATGCCTATTATTGCGTGAGACGAATGGCTATATATATATATATATTATATAAATAAACGCTGCTTATGTTTTGCACCCGCGCTAGTCCAGCCCCCGCTCTGGCATTAGTTAAGTAATCTAATGGTGTAAGACGGGGCCCAGTGGCGAATACGGATGGCATAAGCGTACGTTGTATTTTCGTTTTTTTTGCTGCAATGATAGGATGTAAATGATGGGACCGCATTAACAAAGATTAATGCAAGATAAAACAAACCAAAGCTTAATCGTTGGAACAATTTCAAAACCACTCGGTTTTCTTCAAAAAGCAATTTTAAATGCGGAGCCGAAACCACTCCTTTTAAAAAGCTATCATGGTTCCTTCGATTATATCAAGCTCATTACGTTCACGGTTTCGCCAAAACCATCCGTAGCCCTCCGTCATTTTATATGAATAATCAGTAGTATTCAAGCTATGTTTGTTGACCTTCACCAAGGAATAGTGATTGGTAGCTGCCGGGTATTCATATGTAGCATAGATAGATACGTTGTTTTGGGACAGTCATACTACTTTGTTAGCCTTCGTCAAGAGTATGTACGGGTGGGTTCAAATTAACCTGGAAAATGACGGGTAGAACTTGACATGTGATTTATGATTTGTTGGCCTTCGTCAAGGTCATAAGAGCATGGGGCAAAAATCCACATCGGAAGTTTCTAAGGTACCGAAACTTGCTAGTGTTGCATACCATTTGGAGTGTGATAATCGTGGTAGGCTTCCTTCTTGGTTATCACACAATGATATTTGGATCCCGATCCTACTGTGAGTATGCGCTACTCTTAGGGAGATTTTTCACTAAACGATCAATACTATAAACCAAGTAGGTGTCTAGAACGGTGTTAGCGGGGTTACGCCTCCAGGGAAAAGAGGTTATGTAATTAAGGAACTTCGTGAAAGCATTGGAAAACCTCTCTCGAAGTACCGATACCAGCCTGACTGAAAGGTTAAGCATGAATTGTAAAAGTGAGATTAATCCTGACTAATTCTTCTTTTATGGTTTGAGGAAGGATTCGAGGAAATAGTGGGAGCCATCCTGTTTAGATAAACTAATAACCAATCTAAACTTGCAAGAGTATCATGCTAAGTGTTTCTTCTCTCTCTCCTAATTGCAGCGACCACAATGACCGGACATAGGTTATTAGCTAATAATTTGACTGAGCTGAACTATATTGATTGACTACGGTATATCCAGATAGCACTTACCTATGACAAGCTGGAATACCTCTTTACTACAAAACCCTCCGACGTCCCAGGTCCAAGTCCCACCGTCGCGGATATGGATATCCGTATGACATGGGAAAAGGATTGTGCGAGAGCCAAGTGCCTCGTGTTAGCCTCAATAGATAGTGAACACCAGAGGCAGCACAAGAAGATGGAATTTGCTTACATCTTCGTCCATACCAAAGTTTTATATGGAGAGCAATCTCGTATCACAAGATATGACACCTCGAAGATATTGCTTCAAGCGAGGTTGGCTGTCGGGTCATCTGTAGGGGATCACGTCCTTACAATGATTAGCTACTTTGAAGAGCTCATAGACCATGGGACTACGTTGGAGAACAAGTTGTGTATCGACTTGATTCTACAGTCCCTACCATCTACTTACGCCCAGTTTATCTTGAATTGCAAAATTCAAGGGAAGGAAGTTACACTTCCAAGTCTCAATTTATTGAGGAGCTCAGAGGGCACCCTGAAGGAATCCAGAAAGACACCCGCTCTGCTTATTGGGGAATTTTCCCCTTCTAGATCCATGGCGAAAGCCAAGGGAGAGAAGAAGAAGGCCTCCACCAAGCAGATAAGCGGTGTCAGTAAGGTAGAGGGAAAGGACAGGGCATAAGTTTCGGGGCTAGTAGTAGGGAAG
Organism: Agapanthus africanus; assembly: GCA_030015575.1. Taxonomy (NCBI): domain Eukaryota; kingdom Viridiplantae; phylum Streptophyta; class Magnoliopsida; order Asparagales; family Amaryllidaceae; genus Agapanthus; species Agapanthus africanus. The sequence continues at coordinate 604,132,979 of CM057343.1, forward strand.
GAGGCATGTCTTTGTAGTCTCGGGAAAGCGCATTGTCAGAAGGACTGCAGGCTTGGAAAGCCAGAAGCCAGGATTCGAAGCACGTTGTGGCTTCGTCTTCGAGTGTGTTTGTAATTGAAAACTGTCTATTTATTAACTCTACTTCCTGGGTACTAGATACCAGATTGGGATCTCATATCTGTAATTCATTACAGGCTTTGAGAAACCATAGAATTATCAAGGCAGGTGATATGACTCTCAGAGTTGCTAATGGAATGAGAGTGGACGCTGAATCCGTAGGGGAATATCACCTAGGATTGGCAAGTGGGCAGATATCGATTCTACGTAACCGTTTGTATGTACATAGTCTGGCCTGTAATATCATATCTGTATCTTTACTTTCTAAAGAATGATATGATTTTACATTTGTAAGCAATGTAGTACACATCCACCTAAATCAAAATTTGATTGTGTCAGGTACATTAGATAACGGCATATACGTATTGAATCAAGGTCAGGTTTTCAGTGTCCAGAACACACTTAAAAGAAAGTCTCCGAAATTAAATCAGGATTTCTTGTGGCATTGTAGATTCGGTCACATCAATGAAACACGGTTGACGGAGTTACATAAGGAGGGATATTTGGATCCGTTCGACTATCAGTCATATGCAACTTGTCAATCATGTCTCAAAGGAAAGGTGACAAAAGCTCCGTTCACTTGACACGGAGAAAGAGCGAGCGAGCTCTTGGGACTCATATACAGCGATGCGTGTGGTCCAATTTCCATACATGTGAGAAGTGGTTATTCCTACTTCATTACTTTTACGGATGATTTCTCTAGGCAAGGACATGTATTCTTGATGAAACATAAATCCGAGGCCTTTGAGAAATTCCGGGAATACAAGAATGAAGTGGAAAAACAAACCGGTAAAAGTATCAAGACACTAAGATCTTATCGAGGTGGTGAATACTTAAGTGCCGAGTTCCTAGGCTACATAAAAGAGAATGGAATTCTCTCTCAGCTTACTCCTCTATACACACTTCAGCACAACGGTGTATCAGAAAGACGGAACAGAGATATGGTTCGTTCCATGATGAGTAATGCTGAGTTACCGCTGTTTCCCCAATAAAAGAGCAAAGCTCTGTTCAAAACTCAATAGGCAATGCCTCACGTACCTTCCACGAGGGCGCCAGCGCCAGAGTTAAAAACATTTATATGAGCAGCGCCCATGTATAAAGCACACAAAACTCAAGAGGCAGCGCCTCACGTACCTTCCACGAGGGCGCCAGCGCTAGAGTTAAAAACTCATATATGAGCAGCGCCCGTGTGCAAAGCACACAAAACTCAAGAGGCAGCGCCTCACGTGCCTTCCATGAGGGTGCCAGCGCCAGAGTTAAAAATTCTTACTGGCGCCGCATGTGCTCCTCACGTGGGCGCCCATGTGCAAAGCACATGAAAGAATTAAAACCTTAAGTAGAGCCCACGTACACAGCACATAAGCGCCGGCGCCTTGTAGAATTAAATTCCACTCTCTGTTAAACAAAGCCGTTGGATCACAGATCCAACGGAGATAATAAATCATCAGGATGCAGAATTAAATTCTGTTTAGAGGAAATATTCATCAAATCTTTCTAAACAAGAAAGATTGCCCTCGTACCGTTGGATTAAAAATCTAATGGTGATTAGAAAAAATCACCGATCTGCAGAATAAATTCCGTATGGGTAAATATTTCCCTAATCTTGTTAAAAACAAGAAAACACTTTCTATAAAACAGAAGTTCTTGGATCAAAGATCCAACGGTGGGTAAAATCCCTAAAATCAATTAGGATCTCTTAACATGAGATTTCTTCAACTAATCAACAGACTTGCGTCTACTATGTAAAACAAAGTCTATCAAGGTGGGGCTTACTTGCTCATGGATATGCAAGGCAAAAGACCCTTCCGGCTAATAAACGACCGGTTCTTTAAGAAATACTACGCTTGACAAGTCATAACTCAGGTTAATGATAGATGACGACGCTCGTGTCCGCTCACTATCTTCCTGAGTCAAAAATCTAAAAATAGTATCCAACAGAATTTCCGCCCCAAACATGCCGATAACGGACCGAAATGTTCTTAAACTAACCGTTGCCTCCAAGATGGCGACATCGGACCGTAATGTACTTAAACTAAAATGTCGCCTCAAACACGGCGATAATGGACCGAGATGACCCTAAATTAACAACGGACCGAAAGGATCCTTAAATTAAACGTTGTCTCCAAGATGGCGACAAAGGATTGTAATGTCCTTAAACTAAAACTTCATCTCAAAAATGGTGATAGTGGACCACTACGTCCTTAAACTAGCAATGGACCACTACTCCTTAAATTGACAATGGACCGAAATGTCCCTAAACTAACAATGGACCGAAATGTTCTTAAACTAACCGTTGCCTCCAAGATGGCGACAACGGACCGTAATGTCCTTAAACTAAAAATTCACTTCAAAAATGGTGATAGTAGACCACCACGTCCTTAAACTGGTAATGAACCACTACGTCCTTAAACTGGCAATAGACCGAAATGTCCCTAAACTAGTACTCCGCCTCAAACATGGTGCATCGTCCCAAATATGGCGATATCTTCTCTTGGGATTTATGTTGAAATCAAAGCTCCAACGGCAAAGACTGCAACTCAAGTTAAAAAAACGGTACGTCCACAAGCGAAATGGGCACGGACGAATACCCGAAAGGGCGCCGTGAGTAAAAACAGCAGGGCTACCGGTGAGCTTGTGAAAATCTGAAAGGGTGCAATCTCGTTGTTAAAAAAACGGTATGTCCACAAGAGAAATGGGTACGGATGAAAACCCAAAAGGGCGCCGTGAGTAAAAACAGCGGGGCTACCGGCGAGCTTGTGAAAACCCGAAAAGGCGCAATCTCGTAAAATTTTCACTTACGAGATCCTCTCGACTCGTAAGGAGAACTCCCCCTATGAGACCCTCATGGCTCATAGGATTCAAAGACTTAGGTTACAGGGACCCGGATCTGTTCTTAAGCCGTCGTGTTCCCTAAGTTGCCCTATAGGCAGTACAATGTTGGCCTTTGTATACAATCCACAGGCACAGATAAACGATTTCTCCCACCAAGTTCCACCAATCACGAGGAATGTCCTCATATAGTGAACGACACTTGTAAGTCCTCTCGACTTATAAGGAGAAAATACTCTTATGAGATCCTTACGACTTATAAGAGAGAACACCACTTAGAAGTCCTCACGACTTCTAAGGAGAACCTATACCTACGGGATCCTCTCGACTTGTAGGGAGAAAACCCTTTATGAGACCCTTAAGGCTCATAAAGTCAAAAGCCTTAGTCGACAGGATCCTCACCCTATCTACTAAGCCACCTTTGTTCAAATCAGCAAAGGCAAATGATAATTCGCTCCTGGCAATATCTCAGTCGTAGCGATACTGATGCCTAAATCGGTATTAAATTCCAATACCTTTCACGGCAAATGATGATTCGCTTATGTTAATATTCCAGTCGCAGCGGTGCTGATGCCAAGATTGGGATCGGATCTCACGTTCCATACTCGCAACAAAAATCAGCAAGCAAAAATAAGTGCATATGAAATAGCCGAAATGATGGGGCAACTCGCAATAAAAATCAGCGAGCAAAATATATGCATATAAAAACAGCCGAAATGTTTGGGCAACTCGCAATAAAGAGTAGCGAGTAAAAAGAAAAGCCGAAATGATTGAGCACCGCGATAAAAAGCAAAAATGATTGGGCAATCACGAATTTCACGATATAAAAAGCTGAAATGATAGAGCATCGCGGAAATTAAAAAAAATGATGAAAATTTTGCCCTGCAGGTGAGTCTACACCGACCCCTGTATACAATCTATGGGCACAAATGAAAAAGGGAACCATGCTTTCCCACCAGGCTCCGTCAAAGGGAGAGCCAAGTCTCGACGGTTCACAAACAACCTAGAAACCACCTCGATACTCATCTAGTTATAGCAGACGCAATGTCAACAACAGCGTTTCTTCTCACTCCAGCAGGATGCAGATGCAACGTCAACAAACGACCCCAGGGTCGAAACAAAGTGGAGCCATGGCAAAGTCCCTAGTTCCAAGCCTCGACGGTTCACAAAACAACCTAAAGGCTACCTCGACACTAGTCTCATTACAGCAGACACAATGTCAATAACGACGTTTCTTCTCACTCCAGTAGGATGCAGACGCAACGTCAACAAATGACCCCAGGGTCGAAACAAAGCGGAGCCATGGCAAAGTCCCTAGTTCCTAGTCTCGACGGTTCATAAACAACCTAGAGACCACCTCGACACTCATCTCGTTACAGCAGATGCAGTGTCAACAACGGCGTTTCTTTTCACTCCAGCAGGATGCAGATACAACGTCAACAAACGACCCCAGGATCAAAACAAAGCGGAGCCATGGAAAAGTCCCTAGTTCCAAGCCTCGATGGTTCACAAACAACCTAGAGACCACCTCGACACTCATCTCGTTATAGCAGACGCAGTGTCAAAAAGATTGTTTCTTCTCACTCCAGCAGGATGCAGATGCAATGTCAACAAATGACCCCAGGGTCGAAACAAAGCGGAGCCATGGCAAAGTCCCTAGTTCCAAGCCTCGACGGTTCACAAAACAACCTAAAGGCTACCTCGACACACGTCTCGTTACAGCAGACGCAATATCAACAACGGCGTTTTTTCTCACCCCAGCAGGATGCAGACGCAACGTCAACAAGTGACCCTAGGGTCAAAACAAAACGGTGCCATGGCAAAGTCCCTAGTTCCAAGTCTCGACGGTTCACAAAATAACCTAGAGATCACCTCGACATTTGCCTCATTACAGCAGGCGCAGTGTCGACAAAGGAAGCGAAGGCCAAATTCCTAGCTTCAGGGTCTTGACGATAACTTAAATAAAACCCGAAAGACTATAGGAGATCATCCCACACCAGTGCGGAGTGGTTATGACTCATTGGGGCTCCCAAACTGAGCCTAACCTCAAGTATAAAGCGACATGGCAAAATTCCTAACACTTCCTCTTCCGACGGTCAAACTGCCTAAGGAGATTACTTGAAGACGTCTTGTCCAGCCCCCAAAGGGATCAGAGACACGACAGTCGTGGGGCTACTCGAACAGCAGCATAAAGTCTGCATATCGGGGAATGCATCAGCCAACGGGACGGTACGACGGACAAAAACCCTAGTACCACAAAACCTAACGGACCTATATTGCAAAGAGCATGGGTTATCCATTCGTTAGGGCAAGTTTTCCTACAAGCCCAAGAGAGGTAAACTAAATAAACTCCGAAATGAGTCCATAAACTACAAGCTCCGAAATGAGTTCATAAACTAGAGACTCCGGGATGAATGAATAAACTACAAACTCCGAAATGAGTATATAAACTACTTCACACCGAATTTAGATATCGAAGAAAAGATAAATGCCAGTATGAAATAAAATATGTATTTTATTCATGAATTTAAGTGAATACAAGATACATTTCATTCAGAAATCAAAATGAATACATATTATTCATGAATCAGAAGTTTACAATTTGTACAAGAAAGGGGGTACAATGACACTTATTAAGAAGGAGGCGTTTTCAACAAACTGACGAACCGCTCGTGCGCTCCCCTCAACTCCTTCTCGCGTTCAGCTACGGCGGCCAACTCCGCTTCGATTTGAGCCCATTGTTGTAAGCAGGATGAAATCTTCTCATCGATTTCCTGCTTGGCAGTTTCGCAATCCTGTGTGAATCACTCGGTGAAGTCAAGCTTTTGCCTTAGCGCCGGCCCGTCCGAAATACATCGTTGAAGGTTTTCAAAAATAGCTTTCAGCCGCGCAACATTCGCTTCAACCTGGGCGCGCAATTGGATGGATTCGCTAGAAGCCACCTCATGCTCCTTTTGCCTCAGGGCCGCCTCTTGTTCAAAATAGTGAATGGAAGAGACACTCTGCTCGACCCACGCAGCCTATTGAGAGTTCAAAGTCAATACCTCAAGAGCGAGATGCTTAAGCTCAATCTCATGCAGGCAAGCCTCGATCTTCCTTCAATAATCAACCCAAGAACTGACGAGATCTTCATTATGGAATTTCACGAGCGTCACCAGCATTGGATTGACTTCGTCAGCAAAATCTGTAGCAGAGGTGAGGGCCTCGGCATCGAGATCTTCAATAAACTCGCTTAACATTCGCTGACTACTCACCGCGCCCTTGGAAGAGGGCGTTTAGCGAAGGGCCCCGTGGGCGTAAGAATGCGGGACTTAGGAGCTGAAGCCAGTGTAATCGCTGCAAAATAAATCACGGTCACATTTCAACTCGAAAGACAAAGAAAACACCCGAGGGACGGAATCTACCATACCGGCTGTTGAAGGTGGCAAAACAGGGAGCACCGGAGGCGTGGCTATTCTTTCGTTTCCTCCTCCGAGCCGTGATACTGTGGTCAATATAAACAAGGCTTAGCAACAAGAAGTCTACTCATAAAAAGAGAAACACTAGGTGAAGAATATACTGACCAATACAGGAAGGTGTAACGACTTCCGATTGGATGGAAAAATATGGGTTTAGCACCTGGTATAAGTGGTCGAAAAGTACTCCTGCAGAGCCGCGACAATGTATAGTCAATACAAAGAGGATTGTATCCACAGTAAAGCAGCAAAGTGAGAAACATATACCTTCCAAAATTTGAGGAGGCACATAAGAAAGCGAAGGAACCGTGACCATCAAAGTGGCTGCCGGCGATAATTCTTTAGCCGGCACAGTTGCAGGGTTTACCGCGCTTAAGACAAATGAAATATCATTAGAGGGGCTTAACAGGATTAAAAACTCAAAGATAATAACCCAAGGAGTACCTGATAGGTCAGAGACTGAAACCGTGCCGAAAGCATCACCAAGTGTAACGGCTTCCTTATTTTCCCTCGGGGGAGTAGATTCTGCATCCATATCTTTATCGCCTGACTCCATGAGGGCCTTCGTAATGCTTGTGACACCCGCCGATATCAAGGAGCCACAAGGAGAAAGGGCAGCAGTCTGGGCAGTCCCAGATTCCCGAGAAAGAGTGGCCACTTCGGACTCTGTAATTATCGGCGTCTCACCTGCCATGCCACCGTCGGGACTCGGCCCTGCTTAAAAGAAAATGCGTATGTTAAATAAATAGACATGAGGGGAGGAGATGTTATTAAGGACCGTACGTTGTTCTACCTTGAAGTAGTCGTTCACTCTCTTCACGAGTTATACGCGCAACCTTTCTATGGACAGTGGACAGGGCAGAAGAAACGTCCACCGAAGGAATGTCAGCATGCGGGACATTGTTGGAGCCTGCACCCGCGGCCAAGACAGCATCGCGTTCCCTCGTCGCGTGCTTTCTGCGTTCCTCTCATCCTGAGCCATGAGAACCGACCTTTTTAAAACTTCTGACAGGGGGACGTCGTCGTCCGAACCGAGTTCTGCCTCCGGAGCCGCTACGGCGTCCATCATCGGCTGCTTCAGCAATGCCTCCTGTGGTGACTTTGGGAAGGTCGCGACCATGATTGGTGGTTTTGGAAGCTTTGCTGCATCACCGCTTGGGATTGGCACTACACTTGAAACAACTTGGGTTGTGGTAGTTCCTACAATAAGGTGAAGAAAAGGGTCAGATCATGAATAACAAGGCCCAAAGAAGTGTGGAGCCTCTCTTCCTCCTCGAACGTCCTGTGGGAAGCTGTGAGAGCCTCTTCGGCAGAAATACCTGTTGAAGAAGAGAGCGTTAATAAAAGCATAATAAGGGGAGAAGGGATAGGTGCAGAAGAATGTAAATGAAGTATACCTGACTCCGCAATAGAGATCAACCCCGCTTCCTCGCGAGCCAGTCGCTCGGAAGCTGCGAGGGCGGCCTGTAGATCAGTATCGGTTGCAGGCATGTCAAAAAAACCCTTATTAGTACCATATTCGCACAAGCCCTCACTATAGGGAGCATGTGGCTCCTGGCCGAATACGACATCAGCAGAGCATAGAGATTTCTTTCTCTTCTGCAAACTGACACCAACGGCCGACGATAAGAGCATTCGCTTGACAGGCCTCTTCGGACGGCAGGTTCCGATCTCTGAATCGATGCCTGAGTCTGGAGACGCCACGGCTACCGCATTTGCGGGAACATCCAGTTGAAGCTTCTCAGAGAAAGCTCGTGGGACCACAGCCGTAGTGATTTCTCTTAAAGAAGGATGAACGGTGGTCCGTCGCTTTAAAGGGACCGCTGGATTACCGGCTGGGACGACATCCTTGTGATCGAGTAATAGCCACCTTTCCTCCCTGATAATAGCACCCGTCGCATGCTGATACCACGCCACGTAAGCGTTCGAAGCTTTCGGCACATAGCTTGGCTCGCTGACGAGAAAATGAGACCCCGTGTTTAATCGCATAAGATGGTGCAACGCGCTACGAATACCCTCCTCCGCAGCAGCCGGCTCGACTAAGAATGCCTCGAGAGGAACACCTTGATTATAGCCCAGCTGTTGAGCGAAGCGGTGCGGGTCGTATCTCATGAACAACACCGAGGCGTTCTTTCTAAACACTAGGAAGCCGACCTGATAGAGTACAAGTGCATAACCTCCCGGGCCCTCAATGTAGAAGCCCCATCCTTAAAAGTATCGCGCAACGGTTGGACCACTTTGGTGGATTCTTTGCCGATAGTCAAGAATTTATCGACAAAGGTCATACTGTCCCCAACCATGCGTGGCCGAAGGAGCAATCTCCGGGCCTCACGCCGTGACGGGTTTGGAGCGGAAGCGTCAACTAGGTATATGACCCGGGGGAAGTTGTAGCTTTGGTAGAACCGGGGCCGTCTGTGAACGCCAAAGGCACCCAGCATGTGCATCTCAATCCATGATGTGAAGTAATGTAATGGGAGATACACGGTATTTACCCCCGGCTGAGTAGTGTCAGCTGCTAAACTCAGGTCGTGGTATAAATGAGCTAACCCCACGATCCCAACGTCCACGTGCGTCCCCGCGACAATGCGATGGGCCGGATAAAAGACAGACGACCTCATATAGCGGGGGTGCATGGGAAGCGCGAACCAACTCAGCCATAGGCCAATGAACCCCAAAAAGAACGCTCTTCGTCAATACCTGGGGCAGCGATCTCTGCAAAGGGGACAACTGGAGTGTCCGGAATAAAGAAATTCTTTAGATCCGCTTCCGCCGTCGGCAAGTTATCTAGACCAAACCTGAACGGGTCGTCGAGTTTAGCGAATTTCGCGGCCTGCTTAGACAGAACTTCCGGACGAAGAAAACGAGCGATAAAATCCGCGAAGTTAACCCTTTGCCCGCTAAACTCCAGGAATAGATTCTCGTACATGTTCAACACCTTGATCAAGCTGGGGAACTGATGTTGAACGGTGTTCTCCGGGGTCAGGCCTATTACCACTGACTTAGTGGCGAAGATGTACTCATCGGGGAGAAGTATCTCCTCGTAGTGTTCCCCTCTGACGGGTAAGCCGGAAATCTCCATAAACTCCTCCAAGGAAATTGAGACCTCCCGGTCCGATAAAAGAAAGGTATGGGTCGGGAAATTCCATTGTTCCAAAAAAGAATTGATCCATCACACATGGGGAGTGTGGTAATAAAAGAGAGACGCGTAGATTGCGGGGTACAACCCGGTCTTTAATAGCAGCGACTTTTTGGTCGACAGGATGTACCGGGCCCACTGTAGATAACCGGCCGAATGACGGGGCGTCAATCCTATCATATAAACTTTCCCCCAAGAGCGCGACTCTCTGTTCTCTGCCAAAAACCGGGAAGACAAACGTCTTGCCTGAATTTGGGGGAGGACAGTTTCTGGCACGCCCGGTAGGACAAACGTCTTGCCTGAATTTGGGGCATCACGTGTCCACACCAGGCGTGCCAGAATCTAGGATATCTTCGACAGTACAACTGCGTATGTGCTTAGGAGTTTTCTTTCTGAAGAGGCTTTCACAGCTTCCCACAAGACGTTCTTTCCTGAATTTGGAGGCCCCAAATTCAAGCACATACGCAGTTGTACAACTCCTGCACGACAACTGCGTATGTGCTTAGGAGTTTTCTTTCTGAAGAGGCTCTCACAGCTTAGGAGTTTTCTTCATAATCTAACACCTATATTCTTAACTAGGGCAAAGAGAGTAGTGAGTAGAATCCCTATTCCAAACTAACCTAATCCTAACCCTAGCAAGACTTTAAATCAATTGAATCTCATTCTTAGATTTAAAATAAAACCTACCAAAAATAGGACCTAACTCGTTAAAACTTAAAGAAAGAACACCTTTTCCCTGTGGACCGACCCGTACTCAACCGGCTAGCTACCAAGCGACACCGTCTTGATTGCGGTATTCTTAATTTTAAAAAGCATGCACAAAATCCTCTAAACAATTGCATGGCTAGCGCATCTGTATCATGGGCTAAGCGCCGCAGCCAATACCTCAACCCCAGACGTGGATGTGGTAAATTTCTCTCTTCATTACTTTACGTCATGGATTGAGATGCACGTGCTAGGGGCATTCGCCACGCATAAGAGACCCAGCTTTTATGATGCCTAAACTTTTCCATGGCTTATGAGGTTGGTGGACGCTTCTGCTCCTGATCTGACTCAGTCCGGAGATATTCGTGTGCTGATTAACCCCTGTGCCAATACGGACGGGATGGTATTCAACGATCAAGTCCTTTCTGCTCTTTCAGGACCGATTCAACAACTTTGTGACTCGTCGAAAGAGGGAGCACCTTCCCTGAAGCCCAAGGAAGCCATGCACCTATATTCGATCAGACCGGGTTATCTGGTATTTTGTCAGAACGGTGCGGCCCTTTTTATGCGGTACAACCCACACCACTTTGCTCGGCAACTGGGGTATGACCAGGGTGTCCCTTTTGAGGCGTTTACAGTGGAGCCCAGCCCATCGTCAGTCGTTCGTGACGCCGCTCATCACTTTATGCGGCTGAATACCGGCTCTCGCTTTGTGATTCCTGAAGCTGACTATATTCCTCGATGTGTGGGGTCTTTCACGGGCTGGTACCTCCACCGAGTCAGCCCCATTATTGCCGAGGAGAGGAGGATGCTCCTCGGATATAGGGCTCCTACTCCGATCCATGCTACGGGAGTCCCGCCGAGACCGCGGGCAATGGTTCGCCCTCCTTTAAGAGATACTGGTATCGTGCTTATTCCGGAGGTGGAGGAGGTGGATCTAACTCCCACAGCTGGTATGGCTCCGCGAACTAGAGCTCAATTAAGGGCCAATAGGGCGCTAGTAGCAGTATCATCAGCTGCGGCGTCAGTAATGGCAGTATCGTCATCGGTAGCACCGCCGAGTGAGGATATTGAAGGTGAAGTGGGTCAGCGTCGCACTAAAGCACCGAGGGGAAAGAGGCGATCGTCTTCTGCAGTTAGTTCTGGGCCCAAGAAAAGGAGGAAGACGGTCACCAATCAGCTCGACTCTTTAGTGGAATACGAGCCTATTCTTCAAGACGAGCCAATAGCTATGCAAGAATCGTATGGTGGTCTACTTTTCCCGGGTTCATTTGCCGAGGAAGCCGCACAATTGGCTAAGGCTATAAGATGCTCACAGGATAAATCCGAGAATGTAAGGATCCCGAAGAGGCCTTATCCTGCCGTCATCTTTTATGAAGATCCCCCATCGATACGGCGGATATTCATAGGTCCTTTGGAAGGGGGACGTGAGAGAGCCCTTAAACAGCCCATCTCAGCCGACGCCGAAGATGCGCTTTCGTTGTGGACCGGTGGCCACGAGTCTACCCTCGAATCCCGCGAGCATACCTCCTCAGAAAGAAACGCCAGCTTGAACAAGCCATACTAGAAGCTCCTTTGCGCATTGGTATGCTTATATATCTTTTTGTAGTATTTTGCACTGCTTATATATATATATATACATACATATATATATATACTTATCCTTGTGAAAACTTTGCAGGGACTTCGACAATGGCGGAGGCTCTGAGTTCGGGTCGCACCTTGACTATGGACTCCGCAGATATCCCCGATGAGACAGTAATGAGTGTGGAGGGGGTTGATACACCTGTTGTCCCTACCACGGAGCTCCCCTCAGTGACTCCCGCTTCCCAGGTGCTTGCTCCTCCGGAAGAGGCATCTTCATTGGCCATGGATTCCATGGATCTTTCTGGGGGCGGCCTGGAGACTATGGGACAGGTGGCCGAGGTCACCGTTCTTTCATTGGAGCCTGCAGCAATGGCCACTTCTCCCCAATCAGAAGTTATTACATCGGCCCATGTCCCTGATGAGGTGCCTGGGGGCGTGGAGGAGGTCGCCGAAGCTGCTATCCCTCCAGTCCAGAGTGGGAGAAGTATCGAAGGTAGCCTTCTATATTTTGTATTAATAATCTCTCCATTATCTGAACTTTTCTGTCATATTTAGAATTGCGCGGGTTGGCGGCATCTATCGCTGATCTGTCCACCAGGAAGTCTTTCCAGCGTCTGCTAGAGATGGCTGCTCCGCAGGCGATATCTCCTCAATGCATCGTCCTCTCTTCCAGGCAAGGTTAGCGTTATTTGCCTCCCCTCACGGCATTATTATTTCATATAATAACAATGGTGTCTTCTACAGTTCTGGAAGCTGATGACGAAATTGAGATTCTTGATGGGCCTTGTTTACCCCAATCAGAGCAAAACTCTATTCAAATTCCAAGGCGGGAGATGAAGCAACGCTTCATCTTCCCCCAATCAGAAACAAAGCTTTGCTTTGAAAATTTAAACTTTAATAAATGAAGCAACGCTTCAGATCCTCTGTGCTGAGCGCAAGGCGCCATGTGTTTGGCGCAGACGCATCAGCGCAGCGTCCAAGAAGGCGCCCCCAATCAGAGCAAAGCTCTATTTTAAGCAAAATTAAAGGAAGTAACGCTTCAGTTGCGCAGGCACTGCGCTGGGCGACACGTGTCAGCGCAGATGCGCTAGCGCAGTTGCGCTGCGCTGTGCGCTGCGCGACACGTATCAGCACAGATGCGCTAGCGCAGTTGCGCATGCGCGACACGTGTCAGCGCAGTTGCGCTAGCGCAGTTGCGCTGCGCTTTGCGCTGCGCAACACGTGTCAGCGCAGATGCGCTGCGCGACACGCGTTACGCGCTGGGGCATCTGCGCCAAACAGAATTAAAATTTTAAGAAATCTTTTCTGTTCTTATTAAAACAAGAAGATTTTCTTCTGCAAAGCAGAAGCCCTTGGATCAAAGATCCAACGGTGGGGAAAATTCCCCAAATCACTTAGAGAAAGATCTCTTTAATAAATTTAACTAATTTATGGGCACTATAAAAAGGACCCTAGAGCTCAATTCAAAGGCATCAACATTTTCTAAAAAAAAGGGGAAAGAGAACTCTGAAGAACTCCTCAAGAACAAAAAGGTAAAAACCTTTAGAAGGAAGAGAAAGTTCTCTTATGAACAGATCATAGATCTAAAAACAAGATCAATGATCTTTAATAAAAAAATAAAAAAAATAAAATAGTGCTTTGCACTTTTATGAACCATTGGTTCTTGAATCTAAAAGATTCTCAAATTAATAGTGCTTCGCACTTATAAATCTGCACTGTTGCGCTCTTGGGCTGGCGCAAGCCATCAGAGAGCGCCACGTGTCAGCGTCTGAACCATTTGCGCTGTGCGCTTTTTAATAGAGCTTTGCTCTCTGAAATTGGCGTAACTCATCAGAGCGCACCACGTGTCAGCAGCGCAAGCGTAGCGTACTAGCGCAGCGCACTGCGCTGCGTGACACGTGTCATCACCACAAGCGCTTGCGCTCTTTGATTGGCGCAAAGCGCCTGAAAATGCAATGCATTTCCTCTACTAAAGGGCCAGGCCCAAGTCAAAATGACCTAACAGGCCAAAATAAATTGCAAGGCAATAAATGGGCAGAGCCCAAATAAATTGATGCTTTGCATCTTTTATACAAGGGCAGAGCCCAAGTAAAATTGATATTCTGCATCATTTATAAAATGAGCAGGGCCCAAAATAAATTGATGCTCTGCATCCTTTAAGGGCAGAGCCCAAACAAAAAACAAATAAAGGTGTTGAACTTGGACTTAACCCAAACTGGCCATAGGTCCTCAAATTATCTTGAACTGAGCACATCTGCTCTTTCAACCAACATTGGTTCAAGGGTACATCTCTGAACTCCTCTGACAAATGTCGTTGTAATCCTTCAACGTCGTTAGAGAGGTGACGGGTTTCGGCGGCCATACATTCAATGGACCACCACGTCCCTAAACTGGCGATGGACCACCATGTCCCTAAACTGGAATATGGACCACCACGTCCCTAAACTGGCGATGGACCACCATGTCCCTAAACTGGAATATGGACCACCACGTCCCTAAACTGGCGATGGACCACTACGTCCTTAAACTGGTAGTGGACTACTACGTCCTTAAACTGGTATTGGACCACCATGTCCCTAAACTGGCAATAGACCACTATGTCCCTAAACTGGAACAATAGAGCCCCTAAATGCTCTTTTGTCGGATCTAAACGATCCTGTTAAGTTGATCTTAGTCTCAAATTAGACTAACGTATTCTTAACAAACGTTTGAGTCGATCTTAGCCTCAAAAATGGCTAACGTATCCTTCAAACAGACTTTAGTCCCAAATTGGACTATAAATCTCCCAGCCAACCTTGGTTCAAGGGTACATCTTCGAACTCCTCTGACACATGTCGTTGTAATCCTTCAACGTCGTCAGAGAGGTGACGGGTCCCGACGGCCATATATTAAATGGACCACTACGTCCTTAAACTGGAAATGGATCTAGACGATCCCGTTAAGTTGATCTTAGTCTCAAATCAGACTAACGTATCTTTAATGAACGTTTAAGTTGATCTTAGCCGCAACGCGACTAATGCATCCTTAAACTAAAAACACCAAACCCAAATCTAAGTAAATACGGATTTGGACTAATCCACGTCCTACGGGCGACGGCATTACTCAGTCTCCGTATACAATCCACGGGCAACCACAAACAAAACAAACACACACGACACGAAGTGAAATTCTGGAGAAGGAGAAAGTTGTTACCGCGATGCGGTAGCGTAATTAACTGCAGGGGCTTGTGCCTGCAGGGAAGAGCGTCCCCACAATCAAAAACCCCTCAAGCGAGGGGGAATCTGACGAAGTCTGCTACATCGGCCGCATCCGTCTAAACCTCCGATACCCGGTGCCATAAATCAACTTGGCATCTTTGGAGAGGTGGATGGATAAAACCAAATAGCATCTGCCCCGAATCTCAGCGTCAGGACATCGCAGTCCTATGCGCCGCCGTTCGGAGGGGAATAGATTCTGGCACTCCCGGTAGGACCTTTTCCTCTTTCCACTCCACACTTCGTGTGTCGTGTTCGCGAACGAATCGCGGTTTGCTGTGGTTGCCTGTGGATTCGAGGTACTAAGATTTGGTGTCTTGCTCCGTGCAGAAAACAGAAGATCAATGGCTTCAAACTGCACTACCTGCAACTGCAACTCTCGCTCCGTCCTTACTGGAGGAGTGACTTATGGGCCCCAAGCGGCCTCCCTTTTCAAAATGCCAGTGGAGCAGGTAACTCAAGCCACCGCTGGACTATTCTTCGGGACCCTGCTCCCACCAATGAGCTTCAATGCCCCAATGACATCGCAAGAAGCTCCAAAGAAGTCGGTCTTCGATTGGCTTGCTACTGCCGCGGCCCCTCTCAACGGGTCGCCCAACTTCAATACCTCAGTTTTCAACAGACTGGGCCAGAACGTCTATAAGCCCGTGATACCCGAAGCTTCCATCCCAAAGAGGATAGCCATCCCGACTCAAGCGGACAAAATTATCGGAAAGGCTCCTCCTTCCAAGAAGTCAATTTTTACAAGGCTGGCCATTCCGGTTACTGCTCCAGGCGAGGTCCTCAAAGCTGCTTCCCCTACCCAGAGGTCTGTCTTTGACAGATTAGACATTGCTTCTCAACGGGTGTCAGTCTTCGACAGGCTAGCACCAATAACGGTCTCTCCTCAAAGCAGGGGGCATGACGAAGTCGCCGCTACGGCCGAAACAACTCCATCCGCACGACACGCTCGACGTCGCCACTGGCGCCGAGTAAGGAAGGCTGAGGGCAACTCTCCCTCTGGATTTACTCCACCAGCTCCAACGGTGGGGATCGATGCTGCTGTTCCAACCGGGAACAGCTTTGAATTGCTAAACACGGTGCGCAGAAACTCTCCTACTGCGGTGCTGAAGCGAACTCCTTCACCTATGGAGAATACTCCAGAGAAGAAGCTAGAACAGCCCCCTCAACGGCTGTCCTCTAAAATTTACAGAGTCTGGCGACAGGTCCAGGAGTCAGTGATTGATGAAAACTATCTCCGCCAACGGAAAAAAATGAAGGTTCGGCAAGAGAAGGATTACTCCGTCAAGCCCCAAAAACCAATAGTTACCCGGGTGCCCATTACAACGGCCCCCTTAACTCCAATCACTCAGAAGAAAAGGAGGCCGCAAAAAGCCCCTGTGAACATGGCGAAGCATAAAAGCGCTGAACACAAACGCCCCAAATCTGGGGGCATGGTGGTGCACACTGTTTATATGGCTTCTGGAAAGGAGGAAAGCCGCACTTCTACGGGCCACCGACCGCTCACCCGATCCGTGACAAAAGCCCAGGAGCAACAACAAAAACTTCAGGAAATGATGACTGTAATGGCTGCACTCACTGGGCCAAATGAAAGCTCTGAAACGTCCTCGGATGAGCGTCAAGAACAAGAAACTGACGCTGAGTTTCTTCGCCGGATATTGGAAAAAAAGGATAAAGAGGCTGCGGAACAAGCAGCTAGCATAAAGAAAATGGCCTTCCTCTTCCAAGATATGGTAGGGATGATGTTACAGCCAGACCCTCCAGCCGAAGACCCTCCAATCATTGTTGAAGATGACGGAGGGGAGACATCTAATCCTCCACCGGCTCTTTCAGCAGCCAAAGATGAAACCATTTCCAAGGCAGCGCTAGACGATTATATAGCTCAGCAGATCCGGGTTCATCAGGCGAATGAAGCGGCTGGGCAAATTTTTAGAACCGGACGACCGTATCCGAGCTGGTACGACCAAATCAGTTACCCGCCAGGATATACGATCCCTAAATTCTATGTATATAAAGGGACAGGGAATCCGCATCAGCATGTCGCTCAATTCAGGGCCTTATGCGGCAATACTGGAGGCGATGACAAATTGTTGCTACGTCAATTCGTTGGCAGCTTAGCAGAAACAGCCTTTGAATGGTATTCGGAGCTACCTAACGACTCTGTCAAAACATTTGCGGAGATGGAGCTACTGTTCACACAAAGATTCACGAGTGCTAGTGAATGCACCCCGATAACAGCACTAATAAATGCCAGAATAAGGCCAGGCGAAACGTGGGTCCAATACGCAACACGATGGCAAAACCTATGGTCGAAATGCGAACAACGCATAGAAGAGGCACCTGCGGTAGGCATGTTTGTGGGCACTCTCGATCCGCAGGCGACCATCTCACAATTCATGATGTTCTTCAGGCCGACTACCTTCCAGGCCTTGATCGACAAATTAGCCCAAATGGACCAGATGGGCCATAGACCGTCTCCCCCAAAACCAGATTCCCGAAATGAGAAAGGAAAAGGGAAAGCGATCGTCGTCGCCAATGCTCAGCAACAGTCGAACAACTCAAAGCCGGTCGTTCGCCAAAACAACGTGCGTCCACGCCCTTCCCTCGAAGAGAGGCTAGGACGTCCTTACTCGTTTCCTCAGAATAAAATGAGAAGACTGTTCGAGCTGGCAGTGCGCAATAGACTCATTAATCTGCCGAGTCCAAAACGTCTGTCGCAGCCAGGCGATCTTAATAATCTCAATTATTGCCCTTACCACTAAACGGTAAGTCACCCGACTGAGGATTGTTTCGTCTTTAAGGGATGGATCGAGGATCAGTACCTACAAGGCAAGTTCGCGCTGTCGGAAAACTGGAAGGTAAACCCACCACGGCCGCACTCTCCAAAGAAGACGGACACGCCGGGGGCAGTTTGTTCTTTAGTCAAGGATGAAAACGATGGAGAAAACTCATCAGATGAATCCGAAGACTACGTAACGACTTGTCATGTGATTTCTCACTCACTGACAGATAATAAAGAAGCTTCTTGCGCCGAGAAACCAATGGCGAACCCCGAACCGGAAATTCTACAGCCATCAGACGAGTTGATCGATGTCTTCCTAAATGAAATTCGTCTGAAAGCAAAAGCCAATCAAGAGCGTGAAATGGCCATACTGGAAAAAGCCAAGGCATTCCTGTCAAATCAAAAACCATCCACTGTAGATAAAAACAAATTCAAGACGACGAAAATGTTCGCCAAAGCTTTATCAGTAGGAATGAAGCTACCGCCCTTTAAAGAAAATACTCTCGCTGAGGTAGAGATGCACCCTAGCTTCTGCTTATATCATCAAAAGATCATACATCCTACCGAAGACTGCGAATCTTTTAACTGTTGGTGGAAATGATATGTCGCTCATAGACAACACGTCAATAGAATAAAGCGGGAAGCTCGTAGACAGCGAAAAAATACGACAGATGAGCATAAAAGAGTTGCCGGCAATTGTCATAGGGACGAGCCCGGGGGATCACGAGTTCTCACCTTCGGAAGCGATTCTGACGAAGAAGCTACCCCCAACCCTTCCCTCAGGGAATCTATTTCAAAAATGAAGGAATTAAGGAGCTGCGAGAACGTTCAGCCGTGCAATCGCACGCTACTCGGAAAAAATCCCGGCCCCGCAAACAACGGAGCGAACAAAAAGGATAAAGGAAAAGGAAAAACGGCCTTCATAGCCAGCGCTCAACAACAATTAAGTGACCCTAGACCAGTTGCTCTCCAAAGCAACAAGCGGCAACCCCTCCAGGATAAGTTGAAACGTCCTTACTCGTTTCCGCAAGATAAAACAAGAGGACTGTTCGATCTGGCAGTGTGCGACAGACTCATCAATCTGCCGAGTCCAAAACGTCCGTTGCGGCTAGGCGATATTAATAATCCTAATTATTGCCCTTACCATCAAACGGTAGGTCATCTGATCAAGGATTGCTACGTCTTCAAGAACTGGGTTGAAGACCAATACCAACAAGGCACGTTCGCGCTGTCCGAAAATTGGAAGGTGAACCCGCCACAACCGCATGCTCCGAGAAAGATGGATATGCCGGGGGCATCGTGCTCATTCATTGGGAAAGCCCCATAGACCGAAAAGTCAGTAAACTAGAGATGCGTCTCAAATACGACGACGGAGGACCGAAACGTCCTTAAACTAACGTCGGACCGCAAAGTCCTAAAACTTGCAAATGACTGAAACGTCGTTAAACTACTCCCAACCCGCAGCATCTTCAGGTTGACGTGGTAAAAAAAAAAAAAAAAAAAAACAAAACAAAAACGGTATGTCCATAAGCAAAATGGGCACGGATGAAAACCCGAAAGGGCTCCGTGAGTAAAAACAGCAGGGCTACCGGCGAGTGTTCGTGAAAACCCGAAAGGGCGCGACCTCGTTAAAAAAAAAGAGAAAAAAAAGAGAAAAAAAAACGGTATGTCCATAAGCAAAATGGGCACGGATGAAAACCCGAAAGGGCTCCGTGAGTAAAAATAGCAGGGCTACCGGCGAGTGTTCATGAAAACCCGAAAGGGCGCGACCTCGTTAAAAAAAAAGAGAAAAAAAAAGAATAAGGAAAAACGGTATGTCCATAAGCAAAGTGGGCACGGATGAAAACCCGAAAGGACTCCGTGAGTAAAAACAGCAGGGCTACCGGCGAGTGTTTGTGAAAACCCGAAAGGGCGCAACCTCGTTAAAAGACACTTATAGGGTCCTCTCGACCTTGTAAGGAAAAACCACCCGCGTGAGATCCTTACGACTCATAAGGGAGCAACACACTTAGGGATCCCCACGATTCCTAAGGGGAAAATACACTTGCGAGATCCTCACGACTCGTAAGGAGAACTCTCTTATGGGACCCTCACGGCCCATAAGATTTGAAAGTCTTAAGTTACAGAGACCTAAACCTGTGCTTAAGCAACTCCCACAACTCCCGATATTGCCCTACAAGCGGCTCAATACTGGCCCTTGTATACAATCCACGGGCGCGAATAAACACTTCCCTAACCAAGTCCCACCCGTGACTGAGGATATGTCCATACGGTGAACAATCCTTGTAAGTCCTCTCGACTTATAAGGAGAAAACCCTTTTGTAAGATCCTTACGACTTACAGGGGAACATACACTTAGGAATCCTCACAATCCCTAAGGAGAAAACACACCTACGAGATCCTCACGACTTGTAGGGAGAAATACCTTTGTGAGACCCTTACGGCTCATGAAGTCAAAAGCCTTAGTTGACGGGATCCTAACCCTGTTCGCTAAGCCACCTTTGTTCAACATCGACAGAGGCAAATGATGATTCGCTCCTGGCAATATCCCAGTTGTAGCGATGCTGATGCCTAAACCGGTATCAAATTCCAAGCCCTTTCATGGCAAATGATGATTCGCTCCTGGCAATATTCCAGTTGCAGCGATGCTGATACTGAGATTGGCACCAGATTCCAAGTTCCACACTCGCGATAAAAAAAACTGCGAGCCATACGTGCATACGAAATAGCCGAAATGATGGGGCAACTTGCAATAAAAATCAGCAAGTAAAAAAAATGTATGCATCCAAAACAGCCGAAATGATTGGGCAACTCGCAATAAAAAGCAGCGAGTGAAAATAAAATAAATAGCCGAAATGATTGGGCAACTCGCAATAAAAAGCAGCGAGTGAAAATAAAATAAATAGCCGAAATGATTGGGCACCGCGAAAAATAGCCGAAATGATTGGGCAATCGTGACTTTCGCGATATAAAAAGCTGAAATGATAGAGCATCGCGGAAATAAAACAAAAAAATGATGATGATAAAACTTTTGCCCTACAGGTTAGATCACATCGATTCCTGTATACAATCCAGGGGTACAAACAAAGGGGGAAAAATACCTTCCCAACAGGCTCCATAAAAAAGCGAAGCCAAATCTCGACGGTTCACAGACAACCTAGAGACCATCTAAGCATTCGTCTCGTTACAGCAGATGAGATGTCAATAAAGGCGTTCCTTCGCAGTCCATCAAGATGCAGATACAACGCCAATAAAAGACCTTGCGGTCGAAACAAAGCGAAGCGACGGCAAAATCCCAGCTTCACCTCAGCATTCGTCTCGATACAGTAGACGCAATGTCAACAACAGCATTCCTCCGCAGTCCAGCTGGAGGCAGATGCAACATCAACAAAAGACCTCACGGTCGAAACAAAGCACAGTAACGGCAAAATCCCAACTCCACCTTAGCATTCGTCTCGTTACAGCAGACGCAATGTCAACAACGGCGTTCCTTCGCAGTCCAGCAGGGTGTACATGCAAAGTTAACAAAAGACCCCATGGTCAAAACCAAGCGGAGTGATGGCAAAATCCCAGCTCCACCTCAGCATTCGTTTCAATACACCAGACGCTGTGTGAGCAAATGAAGCGAAGGCCAAATTCCTAGCTTCAAGGTCTTAACGGCAAGTCATATAAAGCCTGAAAGACCACCGGAGATCATCGGTCACCTCCTCGACGTTCGTCTCGATACAGCTGAAGAGTTGTCACCCCAGCGTTCTTCCTCTAGCAGGGATTCGGACATGACAAAGCAAACGAAGCGAAGGCCACATTCCTAGCTTCAACGTCTTTACGGTAACTCACATAAAACTGGAAAGACAATCGGAGATCATCTCACACCAGCACAGAGTGGTCACCACCTTGACGTTCGTCTCGATACAGCAGACGAAATGTCAACCCCAGCGTTCTTCCTCCAGCAGGGATTCGGACGTGACAAAGCAAACGAAGCGAAGGCCACATTCCTAGCTTCAACGTCTTGACGGTAACTCATATAAAACCGGAAAGACAATCGGAGATCATCTCGCACCAGCACAGAATGGTCACCACCTCGACGTCCGTCTCGATACAGCAGACGAGATGTCACCCCAACGTTCGTCTCGACATAGCAGACGCAACGTCATCAAACAAACGGAGCCACGACAAAATCCCTAGTTTCCACCGCAACATTCGTCTCGATACAGCAGACGCAATGCCAGCAAACGAAGCAAAGGCCAAATTCCTAGCTTCAGGGTCTTGACAGCAACTCACATAAAGCCCGAAAGACTATCGGAGATCATCCCCACACCAGCGCGGAGTGGTTATGACTCATCGGGGCTCACCAAAATAAGCCTAACCTCAAGTAAAAAGCGACATGGCAAATTCCTAACGCTTGCTCTTCCGACGGTCAAACTGCCAAGGAGGATTGCTTGAAGACGTCTTGTCCAGCCCCCGAAGGGATCAGAGACACGGCAGTCGCAGGGCTACTCGAACAGCATGATTGCCTATCGAGGACTATATCAGCTTATGCGACGATACGATGGCCAAAACCCTAAGTACCACCAACCTTAACGGGCTTCTGTCGTAAAGAGCAGAGGTTAAATGCGACGTTAAGATGTTCTTGCGAGAAACGCTCGATTCGTCTCAACTTGTGAAGAAATTGTTGAGGCGGCTCGACTCGTAAGATAAAGCCTTAGGCAGTAAGCATAAAAGAAGCCTGTTTCCTAAGCACCGGGACCCTGCAAGTCGATTTAAAACGGTCTCTTGCATACTATTCACGGGTCTCACTCTCCAAAGTCGAGTTTCGACAAGGAGGGAAACAACCGTTTACGGGTCTTCTCGACTTGTAAGAGGGAAAAATTCTCTTATAGGATCCTTACGACTTATAAGAGAAAACCACACTTAGGAGTCCTCACGATTCCTAAGGAGAAAAACCCACCTACGAGATCCTCTCGATCCGTAGGGAGAAAAGTCTCTATGAGACCCTCACGGCTCATAGAGTTGAAAAGTCTTAGGCAACAGATCTGAACCTGCGGCCTAAGCCATCGTTGTTTCTTGAGAGGGTCAAGATACTCGCTCTAATCATCCATCAACCATGGTTATTAAGACAGTCTGCTGACAATAAAAGAAAGAAGAAAGCGACGGAAAGAGCATCTGATCTACATTTGATCAAGCATTCGAGACACATTCATTCATGCAAAAAGATTCAGAACAAAAGATAAGACAGGCTAAGAGAAACAAAATTTTCATTAATATCGCCAGAAATTCTTACAATCATAAAAGCGATAAACTAAAAATATTGTTACAAGGGAATAACCTCGAACCCAGGGCATGGGTTGAGGAACTCAAAAGCTACTCTATCTATGACTTTCCAGGCCTCGCGGACCATCCTAGTATGCTTTCTTTCGCGAGCACAAGCGTCAGGGTCCCCCCTGATGTCTTCCACCCTCCGATAAGCAGCGAGTATGGCGGACTGTTGAAAGACCTCGTGCAAGAGATCAATAAGACTGTCTCACCGTCTCTTCGAGATAAAGTTCAACAGGTACACCGAGTGCACCTTGTCCTCAGCAGCATCCAACGCCCTAAGTGGCACGCCGGAACAGAAGAGGGGAAGCGCTTCCCAGATGGCTCCCACGATAAGCTTAAGGAGGGAGGAACGTCGGGGAAGCAGTGGTCCATTGTACGCGTCGAAGCGACTCATTATTTCAGCGCACTCCTCGTTTGTGAACTCCTGATTTTGAGAACGGCCAAGTCGGCGGATGTCCCCATACGAGATGATCTCGTTAAGGGCATACATGTGGGCGTTCATGGTTCCTGTGAAAGAAGATCAACAGAATTAGCAAACCGACTGATTAAGCGAATTCTTGTTAAAAAAACGAGCACAGACAGTTAAACTCCTCGAGAGCAATGCTCTACGAACAGGAGTGACTATCAAAATCCTAATAAGGGAAATTTAAAGAAGTCCCCCAAGATTCTGAGATCACTATTATTAAAAGATGATATAGTCCATTAAAATACAAAACTCCATTTTTAATTTTCATTATTCATATTCAGAATCTTAAAAGTTCATAATTTTTAGATCAAAGAGATCTATGTTTTGACAAAGATGCAAAGTTCTGTTCATGGGTCAAGAAACCTTGGAACAGATTTTTGAGAGCAAGGCTCTATTGGTGAAACACCAGAAGGGTTTCTTTATATCAAAGATCTATAAGAGCAAAACTCTATTAATCGAAATTGATTTAATTCAAGACTAATTCTTACCAAAATAGTTCCTTTTAAAGAAAATCTAAGAGTTCTTAAAAACAAGAGCAGAGCTCTGAGGTTCTGAAAATAAAATTTTTGGAGATGATAAGCATCTGTGGGGGACCAAAGGTCCTATTTATAGGCATCGAGTGCCTCTTCAACTTCCAAAAGGTGCCGCGACGGTTGGGATTCTGCCACCGTTGCGCTTGCGTTTGGAGGCCACGTAAGCACAGTGGTGGAAGGACATTTGTTTACCCCAATCAGAGCAAAGCTCTGTTCAAATTCTAAGGCGGGAGATGAAGCAACGCTTCATCTTCCCCCAATCAGAAACAAAGCTTTGCTTTGAAAATTTAAATTTTAATAAATGAAGCTAAGCTTCAGATCCTCTGTGCTGAGCGCAAGGCGCCACGTGTCTGGCGCAGACGCATCAGCGCAGCGTCCAAGAAGGCGCGTCCAATCAGAGCAAAGCTCTATTTTAAGCAAAATTAAAGAAAGCAACGCTTCAGTTGCGCAGGCGCTGCGCTGCGCGACACGTGTCAGCGCAGTTGCGCTGCGCTGTGCGCTGCGCGACACGTGTCAGAGCAGATGCGCTAGCGCAGTTGCGCATGCGCTGCGCTGCGCGACACGTGTCAGCGCAGTTGCGCAGCGCTTTGCGCTGCGCGACACGTGTCAGCGCAGATGCGCTAGCGCAGTTGCGCTGCGCTGTGCGCTGCGCGACACGCGTCACGTGCTGGGGCATCTGCGCAAAACAGAATTAAAATTTTAAGAAATCTTTTCTGTTCTTGTTAAAACAAGAAGATTTTCTTCTGCAAAGCAGAAGCCCTTGGATCAAAGATCCAACGGTGGGGAAAATTCCCCAAATCACTCAGAGAAAGATCTCTTTAACAAATTTAACTAATTTATGGGCACTATAAAAAGGACCCTAGAGCTCAATTCAAAGGCATCAACATTTTCTAAAAAAAAGGGGAAAGAGAACTCTGAAGAACTTCTCAAGAACAAAAAGGTAAAAACCTTTAGAAGGAAGAGAAAGTTCTCTTATGAACAGATCATAGATCTAAAAACAAGATCAATGATCTTTAATAAAAAAAAAAATAAAATAGTGCTTTGCACTTTTATGAACCATTGGTTCTTGAATCTAAAAGATTCTCAAATTAATAGTGCTTCGCACTTATAAATCTGCACTGTTGCGCTCTTGGGCTGGCGCAAGCCATCAGAGAGCGCCACGTGTCAGCGTCTGAACCATTTGCGCTGTGCGCATTTTAATAGAGCCTTGCTCTCTTAAATTGGCGCAACTCATCAGAACGCACCACGTGTCAGCAGCGCAAGCGTAGCGCACTAGCGCAGCGCACTGCGCTGCATGACATGTGTCATCACCACAAGCGCTTGCGCTCTTTGATTGGCGCAAAGTGCCTGAAAATGCAATGCATTTCCTCTGCTAAAGGGCCAGGCCCAAGTCAAAATGACTTAACAGGCCAAAATAAATTGCAAGGCAATAAATGGGCAGAGCCCAAATAAATTGATGCTTTGCATCTTTTATACAAGGGCAGAGCCCAAGTAAAATTGATATTCTGCATCATTTATAAAATGAGCAGGGCCCAAAATAAATTGATGCTCTGCATCCTTTAAGGGCAGAGCTCAAACAAAAAACAAATAAAGGTGTTGAACTTGGACTTAACCCAAACTGGCCATAGGTCCTCAAATCATCTTGAACTGAGCACATCTGCTCTTTCAACCAACATTGGTTCAAGGGTACATCTCCGAACTCCTCTGACATATGTCGTAATCCTTCAACGTCGTTAGAGAGGTGACGGGTCCCGGCGGCCATACATTCAATGAACCACCACGTTCCTAAACTGGCGATGGACCACCATGTCCCTAAACTGGAATATGGACCACCACGTCCCTAAACTGGCGATGGACCACCATGTCCCTAAACTGGAATATGGACCGCCACGTCTTTAAACTGGCGATGGACTACTACGTCCTTAAACTGGTATTGGACCACTACGTCCCTAAACTGGCAATGGACCACTATGTCCCTAAACTGGAACAATAGAGCCCCTATATGCTCTTTTGTCGGATCTAAACGATCCTGTTAAGTTGATCTTTGTCTCAAATTAGACTAACGTATCCTTAACAAACGTTTGAGTCGATCTTAGCCTCAAAAATGGCTAACGTATCCTTCAAACAGACTTTAGTCCCAAATTGGACTATAAATCTCCCAACCAACCTTGGTTCAAGGGTACATCTCCGAACTCCTCTGACACATGTCGTTGTAATCCTTCAACGTCGTAAGAGAGGTGACGGGTCCCGACGGCCATATATTAAATGGACCACTACGTCCTTAAACTGGAAATGAATCTAGACGATCCCGTTAAGTTGATCTTAGTCTCAAATCTGACTAACGTATCCTTAATGAACGTTTAAGTTGATCTTAGCCGCAACGCGACTAATGCATCCTTAAACTAAAAACACCAAACCCAAATCTAAGTAAATACGGATTTGGACTAATCCACATCCTACGGGCGACGACATTACTCAGTCTCCGTATACAATCCACGGGCAACCACAAACAAAACAAACACACACGACACGAAGTGAAATTCTGGAGAAGGAGAAAGTTGTTACCGTGATGCGGTAGCGTAATTAACTGCAGGGGCTTACGCCTGCAGGGAAGAGCGTCCCCACAATCAAAAACTCCTCAAGCGAGGGGGAATCTGACGAAGTCTGCTACATCGGCCGCATCCGTCTAAACCTCCGATACCCGGTGCCATAAATCAACTTGGCATCTTCAGAGAGGTGAACGGATAAAACCAAATAGCATCTGTCCCGAATCTCAGCGTCAGGACATCGCGGTCCTGTGCGCCGCCGTTCGGAGGGGAACAGGCCTGGGGAGCCTTCAGACCCTTCTTGCATGACTATGGGTAAGTAAAGTTTTAATATTGTTCCATTCGCTCTTTACTTGTTGTTGGGGTCGAAAATTGCACCCCGGTTGACCAAGTCAAAGTCGAGGTCAATCCCAAGCTAAGTGGGCCCAAGCCCAGATCAAGTGGGCTCATGCCCGAGTCGAGCCAGAATATGAAGCTGCTGGCCCTCTCCCATGCCAACATAAAAATCCTGTAATAAAAGATTTTAATGTAATTTTTTTTGCATGAATGGGCATAAAGCCAAATTTTTGTTAAGCCCATGGCTTATGTGCACAAAGAAACAGCACATAAGGCATGGGATAGGCCAAATGCCATTTTGTAAAGCCCAAGGGGCTATATGTAAATATGTAAGCCTATATAAGACAACATGATGATGAATAAAACATATACTTTTCATTCCCCAAAAATTAGGGCCTGTGCCTCTTTCTCCTTCCTCAAGGTTCTAAAACCTTCTTCTTTCTTTTGAATTAAATCAAGAGTTTTTCTTTTCCTTTTCCAAAACTAAATAGTTTTTCACCACAAAACCCACAAAAGGAAACTTGGATCTACCATTAGATCTCAAAAATGGGAGATTTTTAAGTCTCACCACCTTTTTCCAAGATTCGGCCAAACGACAGGAAGAAGAAGGAGACCCATCCCCAGAAACCCTACTTTGGGGAAGACCCAGGGCTCAAGGGGAGAAGCCCCCTTCATCAGCTTCAAAATATCTTAGGAGTTTCACTCCTCATATATATACATATATACAAAATAATAAATGCTCCTTTCTGGGAGTACAACTCCCATTGCAGGGACCAAGTCCCTTTTGTCTCCCGAGCGCCCATGTGCCTGGCACGTGAGGTGATAGCGTCCAAAGCGCTAGCGCCCGAGCGCCCACGTGCCTGGCACGTGGGGCGCTAGCGCTCTTGCTCTCAGAGCGCTAGCGCCCGAGCGCCCACGTGTCTGGCACGTGGGGCGCTAGCGCTCTTGCGCTCAGAGCGCTAGCGCCCGAGCGCCCACGTGTCTGGCACGTGGGGCGCTAGCGCTCTTGAACTCAGAGCTCTAGCGCCTGAGCGCGCCACGTGCCTAGCACGTGGGGCGCTAGCGCTTTTGTGCTCAAAGTGCTGGCGTCCAAAGCGCTAGCGCCCGAGCGCCCACGTGCCTGGCACGTAAGGTGCTAGTGCCCAAAGCACTAGCGCCCAAAGCACTAGCGCCCGAGCGCCCACGTGCCTGGCACGTGGGGCGCTAGCGCCCTTACGCTCAAAGCGCTCGCGCTTTCTCCCACGCATCCTTTGGATGCCCCCGTTTCCCTTATATATATATATACATACACACACACACACACACATATTCCACACTAAAAATACTTCCCCCGTTAGAAAAAGTTTCTAACGGGACGTTGCCCAGCACCGCGCAAGGGGGCTGCCAGCCCCCTTGATCCCCATCCCGCTATTCGGATAGCGGGACCCCCATAAAAACTCTGCGGGGCCCCCGATATATCCAAAATCCCTTCAAAACACAACACTGTACATTGAGTTCGCATGACCAGTTTAACCCGTCAATCGGAGGTTCTCTCGCTCCAAAGACGAGGGGTAATTAACGGCAGCTTAGTCCACGGCTGCCGGAGATTTGGATCCCCACAATCAATAAACCCCAGTCTACCCTATGCAGGGGGAATCTGTAATGCGCCCGGCAAGCGCGTGCGCATTCCCATCTCAATGGGGTGACGAAAAACACCCTACAGATTCTGGCAAGCCCGGTGGGACGATCTCTCCTCTCATATTTTGGGTTAAACATTCATGCGAACTCAATCAATATACTGTAACATTTTGAAAATCGTTTCGGTGAAATTTCGGAAAAATCGGTAAAAATAAAGGGGTTTTCTGTAAAAAGTCAAAATACAAATATCTTTATTATAAAATCAAATATACATATTTTATCTATGAAATTGCTAGTATTTGGTGTTTATTGAGCCTCTGGTGATATTTCAAATTTTATGAAAAATTTTCCGAAATTAATTATTTTAATATTATTTTAAGCCGTCACTAATACATTTAATTAGGGAAAATTACAAGTTGAAACAAATTTTGTGCATCATAACACATTAAACAAAATTTTATCATGTGGTTTTTGAAATGAAATGGTTTGCCAAAACGGTTTAGAAAATATCGAAGAAAAAGGTCTTAAATGGTGAAATATAGCTAAATAGAATTGGGGTATGGTTGCATGTAGCTTAATATTCCTCATACACACACACCCCCCTCACCCTCTCCCCTATTAGGGCTGAATTCAGCAGCCCCCCACTCATCTCCTCACTTAAAAGTCAAAGGAAACCAAGAAAAGAAAAGGAAAAATAAAGGAAAAGATGTTTAAGTGTTGACTTGAAGTATAGCTTTCTTTGACCTTTCATTCAACACCTCTCTCTCTCTCTCCTCATCCCCCCATTTTGGCCGAACCCCACCCCTTCCCACTGTAGCAGCCTTCCCTCCTCTTCTCCCTCTCATTTCATCACAAAAAAATTCATCAAAATGCTTCAAATCCCTACAAATTCAAAGCAAAATCAAAATCTACTTACTACCCATTATTCCTTGGCTATATTATTATGGATCTTGGTGAAAAGTTAGCATTTTGGAGACATGTTGCATGTGGGATCTCATGATCTTTGAGGTATAACTCTTTGTCCCATGGTTTGATTGTTGATTAGTTGCTTAATTAAAGTTGTTAGGTGTTTAATTGTGGGTTTATTTGAGAGGTTGGAAATTTCTAGTGAGGATTTTGATCGAGTTAGGGTTTTGTTGTGGAATTGGGTTGTGATCAATTGTGCATGGATATGTGATGTGGATTAATATTTTAAGCCTTGTTGAAAGCGAATCTAGTTGTTAATTACAACCATTTCTTATAAATGCCCTAATTAAGCTATTTTGCTAATTAGAGTTTTTGAAAAATTATGAAATGCTTAGATTAAAAAATAATTAAGTTTTCATGTCATTATAAATATTATATTGAGTGGTTTAATACTTTTAGTTCATGAAAATCCAAGCTAAATTGTTGTTTGTGCATTTTTGCTATAAATTGTTAAAATTTGGGTATATTGTAAACGAGAATTTTGGGGTTAATGAAATTTATTGGGATTAAATTATGGAAATTGTTTTTATGAATTATTTAAGATATTTAATAAGTATTATGGCCACTAGATTTGTTTAAACGTCGAGTTTTGTACTAAAACGGGTAATTTTTGCTTACTAGATTTTCGGAAAAATGGCTTTTAAGGTGAATTTGGGGTTTTTGTGAATTTTAACCTATTTTATATTATAGTTAGTGTTCGTGGATGCACAAATGAGTGTGTTTGGGTTTTCTCGATGGTTTGACGTTTGTATATCGACATCGAGGGTTGGTTTGACTATTCTTGCATGCGTAGGCGATAGGTTTTGACCTATGCGTGATACGCGTGCCGATTTGATTTTCGTATGCCGTTTCGATTTCGAATTTGGTTTTAATGCGATACGGTGCGTTATGATATGTAGGAACCCCATGTGGACTTCGAGACAACAAGCAAGCGCGTGGCGACGTCGGCACCGACGAGCGAGGACAAGGTGAGTAGATTTATATCTACGGGGAGAAGTCGGGTGGATGGCGTATAGCACCCCCGCAGTCCGTAGTATAGTTCATATATATATGTTTATATAGGTGTTTTATGATACGAGAATGTTTATTCATGATATGATTATGTGTTCATGTATTACCTTTGGGTTAGTTGCGAAACCCTAGA
This sequence comes from Agapanthus africanus, assembly GCA_030015575.1. Classification (NCBI taxonomy): domain Eukaryota; kingdom Viridiplantae; phylum Streptophyta; class Magnoliopsida; order Asparagales; family Amaryllidaceae; genus Agapanthus; species Agapanthus africanus. The sequence goes on from CM057343.1 coordinate 604,163,768, forward strand.
GTAGTTGTTATACCTACATACGCACACACAGACTTGCATACATTACTTTCTTGTGCGTAGATGGGGATGTGTATATATGTATATACGCATGGGTATGGGACTATGCATATATACATTCATATACACATGCATGGATGATGAGGATAGTACTTGGGATTTATGATGAGTCGATGAGATTTGATTTGAGGCCGTGAGATCGGTGATATGGCAGAGTTCGTATTTGAGATACGACATGACGTTGTAGCGGGTCCTTGACGTAGTGTTTCATACACGTGCATGCATACTTAGGCGGTATCAGTATTGTACTAGACTTAGATCAGTACCCCGATCATGATATTTGATAAAGAGGATACCAGATGAATAGTATGATGAATGTGATATTGACCCGTACCCAGATTTAGGATGCCGTACGACGGATTTACGTACGAGCTATATATTGATGATTGATCCGCACTCTTGACTTGGGATGTCTGATTATAGATATGGTATCGGATATGATATTATTGAAGCGGGATCACCGACTATACATATACAGGTATGTATATGTATCGACTCAGATGATAGGCGGTTTCCTTACCTGTAGTTCAGCTTGTTAGTTCAGCCGTATAGTTTAGTGTAGTTGTTAGATTAGATTAGACTCCTACCTATTTCAAAACTAGCGGATCGCGGGTATTTTAAAAGACAGGTCAAGGGATCTACGGATATTTCAAAAGACGTATCCTTTCTTAAAACCACCGTAGCCCTTATTTTCAAAACCCCACGATTCGTGTTATTTCAAATGGCACCATTGTTTAATATTTAGCTCCCGCTCATTATGGTTGCTCGCTCCGCATCGCATACTTACACTGTTATTTCATATTGCATTATTGATATTATGCTGTTAGGACACCAGCACCATTACCGATGATGCGTATGTACCACGTACACTTACTTGCCGGCTCACACACATCTTCATCGGTAATTTCCATGTCACATACACCTTAGAAAATATTATTACTTAACTTAGCTTGATAGCTAGTAGTTTGACATGATATTAGTGTACTTACCTTATATGCCAGCTTAGATATTGTAGTTATTACTTGTCACTTCATGCATACTGTTATTCATTGTTATGCCGTATTCATGGATTCTCATGCCTATATTCATGGTTTTACATGCTATTGATGATTTGGATTCGGATTTCCATGAGATTTTATGGATTTGGGGGAAAACCGCAAAACTTGTATAAGCTTCTTTCCTCTCTTTTAAATAAAAAGTGCGGTTTTCCCATGATGTATGAGTCGTCCACCATGAGTTTGTTGATGGATTTCGAGACCCGATTCGAGGAGATGGATGAACCGTTTCGGGTACATGGTGGGCCCGGTGCGGTACCCCGGGGCAAGAAGATCATGTTGTTGACGTTGAGCCTGTGCAGGCGAGCACGACCGACCGGTGATATTACCCGACGCGTCGGATATCCGGAGGATACCGTCGTGGTCATGAGATGGATGGTAGGGGCCGGCCTGGACTGACGGCGCCCTAGTCATTATGATTGAGACATTGAGATTTCGAGATATTGAGGTACAGAGACTGTGATACAGAGATATCGAGATATTGGGATTACGTTTTGTGCCAATGCTAGGCACTATTTTATGCTGATTTCATTATGATACCTCATTTTAAAAATACAGAAATCTCACTAATTTATGAAAGCAGTTTTCTTCAGTACATGCATTCTGTTTCATGCATTCATACATCATCCATATGATATATTGCTACCTGAGGCACTGACACGGGCATATGGGATTATACTTGGGTTAGATATTTACCCTAGTCATTGTTATAGACCGCTGGTTATATTTGAGGATTATATATTATGATCGTATGACCTAGGATTGCGTCATACATGCGATTTCTATTCGTAGATGTTTTTCTATTCACGAGTTGGCAACTCACCCCCGTTGTGCCCCGGTTTCTTGCAGGTTTGCCGTACAGGTTTCATTACGGCTTTGCGGGCACAGTTTCGTTCGGGTAACTTGCTAGTAGGTGGGTTTATTGGTATCGTACCCATCATATTACCTTGTATAATATTATTCAGTTGTATCTAGTAAATTCCATCAACCAAACATGTATTTATTTTTGAGATAGAGACCAGTGATGTTATTCTTTCGACCATAGAGTCGCGCGTTGTATTTCTGTGGATTTCTTGTTGTTTTGAGTTTCCTTTTGAGTTTTGATCCTCGCCCTTGGCGTTGTATATTATATTGCTTATGTGGTTGTGACCGTCGATTGACGAAGAGCTAGCTTCCGCTTGGGGATTCCTTTTATTGATTTCGTATACTATTCATGTTGTATTCCGTTTGGGAGCCAGTATTTACAAAGGAGACTCTGCCGAAATTTTCAAGAAATACTTGATTTTTTTTATAAAAAAAACCCGCATAATTCGGCTTATGCTTTTAAAACTACTTGTTTTAAGTTGTTTTTCCTTCACTCTACTACTTTTCTTGGTTTGGATTTCTGGGTTCTCGGCTTACTTAAATTACGTACGCGTCGAGACATTTCGTAGTTTGAGTGCCGGTCATGTTCCGTACTTTCGGGACATGACATATACACATCTATATTTATACTAAAATAATGCTCTTTCATGTAGGACTTCAAGCGATCAAGCCTCGACCATGTCTCCAAGGACCAGCTCAGCTCTCAACACGGCTCTCATCTCTTACACGTTGAAGTTGGACGCCAGGACGGTCCTTCCGGCCAGTCTTGGGCGGCAGTGGGAGGAGCCGCCGCTACCATTTGGCTCTATTCTGTTTGTGTCAGCTAACGCTATCCCAGCTCCTCAAGCCCTGGTGACAGACAAACCGGTCTCGAAAGGCAAGAGGCCAAATGTGATGGTCTCGAAGGCGCCCCAACTCAAACGAAAGTTGGTGTTTGAACGACTTTCCTTGGCCCCAGCTGGGGGTAAGGCCATCAACACCAACAAAGTAACAAGGCATCTTGGACAAGCTCCAGCGGCGTCTCTGACAACTGCTTGATTGGGTGTCTTCTCAAGCCTCCCCATCACTCAGCCTATGGCGGCTTCCTGAAGAGCAGAAGCCTGCCAAGCGCTCAAGGCAGAGAAGCTGAGGTAGAAGCGGCTCAGATACAGAGCCAACAAAAGGGCTAGGTCTCTGGCCATGTTAAAATTTATGAATTTCCAAAGCCCGGACCGCTCCGCAAAATCAGCCGCCAAAGATAAAGAGATGGCTGGGTATGTGGTTCGCACTGTCTACATGGTCGGACATGAAGAAACGAATCCACCTCTTTTTCACAGCCATGGCGATGATATGATTGACGCTACCCAACATCGGCTCGATCTAAGTGATGAAGAGCTCGCTCAGGCCGATAAGCCAGAGGAGCCCGTGGTTCCTGCGGAATTGAGCTCAGGCAATAAAGATGACCCGGTTGTCATAGCCGGAACTACAGAACAAGCGTTATTCCGATGGTTTCAGAGGCAACTTCAGGATAGGGATGAGAAGTTAGCCAAGGTACAGTCCAAGGTCGACGAATTGGCAAACGTCGCGGCAGATCTCGCGACCCAAGTCGCCCGATTGCAATTACAGGAGAATCAAATTTTGGTTCATGAGCCAGGGATTGATATCCGGAGGTAGCCAACTGATATCCCCTTAAACCTAAGAGCGGGGCGCCATCGCGAAAAACGGCCGCGATCAAGCTCCAGTCCTTCCGGTACATACACCGAAGGGGAATCGCCTCTGAAAGAGAAACTGGATAAGGTCTATTCCTTCAAAAGGGACAAAGTCCACAAGATATTCAGGAACGTCCTAAGAAACGGTCTACAACTGCCAGAGTCAAAAAGACCGCAGGAAGCAAATACGACCGACGACCCAAAATATTGCCTCTATCACAGAGTGATAGGTCATACCATTGAGGACTGCTTCGTTTTCAAATATTGGGTCGAAAGGCAATACAAGAAGGGAGAGATAGAACTGTCTAAAGGCGTGTTAGCAAACAGTCAAGCTATGACCGCCGATTTCATACAAATGGAGACCGAAGCCTTTCGGGAACCTAATCCTCCCAGACATGTGCCATTATCTAAAAAGGGCGAACCAAAGACAGATCGGCCTCAAGGACCAGCATCAGTAAGGGCACCTACTCTAATGGAGAGAAAGAAGAAAGTGTACTACTTCAGGAAGGATGAGGTCCGCAATATATTCGAGGAAGCCTTGAACAACGGTCTGCAATTGCCTATTCCGAAGAGGCCACATGAAATGAATATGACCGGCAATCCCGTATACTGCCCATACCATAGGGTAGTGAGTCATACCATTGAAGACTGCTGTGTTTTCAAAGATTGGGCAGAGGACCAATACAAGCTTGGAAAAACCTCACAGTCCTCGGATGTATCGGCAAGCCACAGAGCTACGGTCATCAATACAGCTCCGCCAAGATCAAAATTCAAGGAGCTGGGATAAGCAAAGATGACCGCCACGTCGTTAAACTGGGAACAATCGACCTCTAAGTCGTTAAACTGGGAATGTAAAAAAATGTGTAAATAAAAAAAAGGAATGTGTAAATAAATAAATAAAAAGAAAATCCGAAATGATGGGGCAACTCGCAATAAAAATCAGCGAGTAAAATAAAGATGAAAAATAAAGCCGAAATGATAGGGCAACCGTGAATAAAACCCGAAATGATAGGGCAATCGCGATCTTCACGATAAGAAAAGCTGAAATGATAGAGCAATCGCGGTAAAACAAAAACGAAAACAAAAAAAACAAAAAAAAAACAAAACAAAGGCGAATGATGAGTCGCTCCTGGTACCATATTCCAGTGCAGCGATGCAGACGCCAACCAAAATCCAATTTCCCAAAATTCTTCCAGCCCTACGGCCAGTCCCCAAATTGACTACTGTATACAATCCACGGGCTCAAATAATTCTCATCATACCCATGCCCCACCGTAATCACCAGTTACGCGGCTGGTCTCCGCCCTTGGAATTATGCTTCATTAGGAAGACCCACTCATGTGTCCTCATGATGCATAAGGAGAACAAACCTTCGTGGGATCCTTACGACTCACAATGGAAAAACACACTTGGGGGTCCTCACGACTCTTAAGGAGAAAATGCACCTACGGGATCCTTATGACTCGTAGGGAGAAAATACTTTTATGGGACCCTTACGGCCCATAAAATTGAAAAGCCTTAGGTGATAGGGATTTAAACCTGTCTCCTAAGCCATCGCTTCCCAACAGGCAAAGGCAAATGATGAATTGCTCCTGGCATATGTGTTTCAGTGTTAGCAAAGCTGATGCCTACCCTAACCCTAAAATTCGAAAACTCAAATCCCAACGGCGAATGATGAGCCGCTCCTGGTACCATATTCCAGTGCAGCTATGCAGACGCCAACCAAATTCCAAATCCCATACCCCAACGGCGAATGATGAGTCGCTCCTGGTACCATGTTCCAGTGCAGCGATGCAGACACCAAAAGTCCCGAAATTTTTCCGGCCCTAAGTCCCGAAATTTTTCCGGCCCTATGGTCTGGATCATACATCCTGCAAAACCGTATACAATCCACGGGCATAAAACAATCCCAATCTCTCCTAAGTCCTACCGGTGAGACCACACTCAAAGTCCCACCAAAAATTAAAATAAAATAAAATAAATAAAATAAATAAATAAAATAAATAAAATAAATAAATAAAAAAATTAAAAAAAATGGTATGTCCACAAGCAAAATGGGCACGGATGAAAACCCGAAAGGGCTCCGTGAGTAAAAACAGCAGGACTGCCGGCGAGTTTGTGAAAACCCGAAAGGGCGCAAACTCGTGAAAAAGAGATGAAATGCACTCGCAAAGTCCTCTCGACTTTGTGAGGAGAAAATTCCCGTGTAAGATCCCTACGACTGACAAAGGAGCAACACACTTGGGGGTCTTCACGACTCCTAAGTAGAAAATACACCTACGGGATCCTTACGACCCGTAGGGAGAAAGTGCTTTGTGAGACCCTTACGGCTCACAAAATTGAAAAGTCTTAGGTGTTAGGGACCTAAAACCTATCTCCTAAGCCATTGCTTCCTGATAAGCAAGCGCAAATGATGATTCGCTCCTGGTACCATATTCCAGTGTAGAGATATTGATGCCAAGCAAAAACCAATTCCCAAATCCTCCCGGGGAAAATGATGAGTTGCTCCTGGCATTATTCCAGTGCAGCAATGCAGATGCCGACCAAAACCAAAATCCCCAAATCCTCTCATGGCAAATGATGATTCGCTTCTGGTACCATATTCCAGTATAGCGATGCTGATGTCAACCCAAATCACAATCAACAAGTCAACTTCAACTCCGACACCGCAGAAAGCAGAGCAAGTCAAAATCCAATCTCGACACCGCAAGAAGCGGAGCAAGTCAAGTTCACCCCTGACACTGCAGGAAGCAGAGCAAGTCAAATAGAGCATCGACCGTCCATGTCGCAAAAAGGGCAGTGCAGGCTTCCCACAAATCGGGAACCAAATCGCTCCGGATCAGAGCGTCGACCGTCCATGTCGCAAAAAGGGCAGTGCAGGCTTCCTACAAAGTGGGAACCAGATCACTCCGGGCCAGGGAAACGTCTACCACGGACACTCCATCTCGGAGACGCGTCAAGCGTTGACCGTCCATGTCGCAAAAGGGCAGTGCAGGCTTCCTACAAAGCAGGAACCAGATCACTCCGGGCCAGGGAAAAGTCTACCACGGACACTTCGCCTCGGAGATGCATCAAGCGTCGACCGTCCATGTCGCAAAAAGGGCAGTGCAGGCTTCCTATAAATCGGGAACCAAATCGCTCCGGATCAGAGCGTCGACCGTCCATGTCGCAAAAAGGGCAGTGCAGGCTTCCCATAAATCGAGAACTAAATCGCTCCGGATTAGAGCGTTGACCGTCCATGTCACAAAAAGGGCGGTGCAGGCTTCCCACAAATCGGGAACCAAATCGCTCCGGATCAGAGCATTGACCGTCCATGTCGTAAAATGGGCAGTGCAGGCTTCCCACAAATCGGGAACCAAATCGCTCCAGATCAGAGCGTCGACCGTCCATGTCGCAAAAAGGGCAGTGCAGGCTTCCTACAAAGCAGGAACCAGATCACTCCGGGCCAGGAAAAGTCTACCATGGACACTCTGTCTCGGAGAAGCGTCAAGTATCGACCGTCCATGTCGCAAAAAGGCAGTGTAGGCTTCCCACAAATCGGAAACCAAATCGCTCCGGATCAGAGCGTCGACCGTCCATGTCGCAAAAAGGGCAGTACAGGCTTCCCATAAATCGAGAACTAAATCGCTCCGGATTAGAGCGTTGACCGTCCATGTCACAAAAAGGGCGGTGCAGGCTTCCCACAAATCGGGAACTAAATCACTCTGGGTCAGAGCGTCGACCGTCATGTCGCAAAAAGGGCAGTGCAGGCTTCCCACAAATCGGGAACCAAATCGCTCCGGATCAGAGCGTCGACCGTCCATGTCGCAAAAAAGGCAGTGCAGGCTTCCTACAAAACGGGAACCAAATCGCTCCGGGCCAGGAAGATGTCTACTACGGACACTCCGTCTTGGAGATGTGTCAAGCGTTGACCGTCTATGTCGTAAAAAGGGCAGTGCATCCCAAAAAGTGGGAACCAAAGCAAGTCGCCTCCACGTGAAAGAAGATCCATCAATTTCATGCACACAATCCACATATGTGGTGTGCATTTATTGATGGGGGTTACTTTTTTGGGGTCGAAAATTGCATCCCGGTTGACCAAGTCAAAGTCAAGGTCAACCCCAAGCCAAGTGGGCCTAAGCCCAGATCAAGTGGGCTCATGCCCGAGTCGAGCCCGAACATGAAGCGCCCGGCCCTCTCCCATGCCAACATAAAAATCATGTAATAAAAGATTTTAATGTAATTTTTTATGCATGAATGGGCATAAAGCCAAATTTTTGTTAAGCCCATGGCTTATGTGCATAAAGAAATAGCACATAAGGCATGGGATAGGCCAATTGACATTTTGTAAAGCCCAAGGGGCTATATGTAAATATGTAAGTCTATATAAGGCAACATGATGATTAATAAAGCATATACTTTTCATTCCCCAAAAATTAGGGCTTGTGCTTCTTTCTCCTTCCTCAAGGTTTTAAAACCTTCTTCTTTCTTTTGAATTAAATCAAGAGTTTTACTCTTCCTTTTCAAAAACTAAATAGTTTTTCACCACAAAACCCAGAAAGGGCAACTTGGATCTACCATTAGATCTCAAAAAGGGGAGATTTTTAAGTCCCACCCCCTTTTTCAAAGATCCGGCCAAATGACAGGAAGAAGAAGGAGACCCATCCCCAGAAACCCCACTTTGGGGAAGACCCAGGGCTCAAGGGGAGAAGCCCCCTTCATCAGCTTCAAAATATCTTAGGAGTTTAACTCCTCATATATATACATATTTACAAAATAATAAGTGCTCCTTTCTGGGAGTACAACTCCCATTGCAGGGACCAAGTCCCTTTTGCCTCCCAAGCGCCCACGTGCCCGGCACGTTAGGCCCTAGCGCCCGAGCGCCCACGTGCCTGGCACGTGGGGTGCTAGCGCTCTTGCGCTCAGAGCGCTAGCACCCAAAGCGCTAGCGCCCGAGTGCCCACGTGTCTGGCACATGGGGCGCTAGTGCTCTTACGCTTAGAGCGCTAGCGCCCGAGTGCGCCACGTGCTTGGCATGTGGGGCACTAGCGCTCAAAGCGCTAGCGCTCTTGCGCTCAAAGTGCTGGCGTCCAAAGCGCTAGCGCCCGAGCGCCCATGTGCCTGGCACGTGGGGCGCTAGCGCTCAAAGCGCTAGCGCCCTTGCGCTCAAAGCGCTGGCCCCCAAAGTGCTGGCGCTTTCTCCCACGCATCCTTTGGATGCCCCCTTTTCCCTTATATATATATACATACACACACACACACATACTCTACACTAAAAATACCTCCCCCGTTAGAAAAAATTTCTAACGGGATGCTGCCCCGCACCCCGTAAGGGGGCTACTAGCCCCCTTAACCCACAGCCCGCTATCCGGGTAGCGGGACCCCCGTAAAAACTCTACGGGGCCCCCGATATATCCAAAACCCCTTCAAAACACAACACTGCACATTGAGTTCGCATGACCAGTTTAACCCGTCAATCGGAGGTTCCCTCGCTCCAAAGGCGAGCAGTAATTAACGGCAGCTTAGTCCGCGGCTGCCGGAGACTCGGATCCCCACAATCAATGAACCCCAGCCTATCCTAGGCAGGAGGAATCTGTAATGCTCCTGACAAGCGCGCGTGCATTCCCATCTCAACGGGGTGACGAAAAACACCCTACACTTGTGAATCTCGCTAATTGTTTTCTATGAATCTTAACAGCTTTGCCAGTTCTTACCACGCTGGAATCTCGCATCATAATGCCGTCCGGCCCCTATACTCTACGTGCCTCGGAACGGATGGCAAAGCTGAGCCTCCACTCCCTGTCAGCCTTGATTGAAGACCTTCGTGCCAGAAGTTTGATCACGGCCGAAGAGTTTGCCGCTGAAGCCAACGGTTCTCTTCCCTTTCTTGCTACTTACCATAGTGAAGCATTGGTGCGAGTCTGGGTTGAGTTCTGTCGGCAGGTGGAGGCTTGCTTGCTTATTCTTAAATGTACACACCTTTTTTCAGAGGTTGTGGCCGTGAAGGCGAGCTTATGGGGGCTGATTGAGCGGTGCACTGCGAACATGCTATCATGCGAGAAGAGACTCAGCCGAAAGTTTTCGGAGAGAGAGCTGGCTTCCAAAGCACTGAGGGAACTTCAAGCCAATCTTACAGCCAAGACCACTCGGGCATATGAACTTTGGCGGGTGCTTCAAGAGGCTATCAAGGAGGTGGTAGCCATTGATAAGGCCATCATTTTCACTCGCGAAATGGTCGAAGCTCATAAGGTTACCGAAAAGGAGCTTGAAAGTCGGCTTGCCTCGTACCAGGCCCAACAGGCTCAAGCGGAGGCCCGTCTCTTGACGATAATAAATCATGAAGCCGAGGCCCAGCGGAAAAAGGATGAATTGGCAAATCTATTAAATCGTCCGCCGGCTTGAAGAAATGTATATTTTTTTCTATTCTTCTTTTGTATATACTCCTGAATGAGAGTATTTTTTTTGATTCTTTCATAAATTGTACTTTGTATTCATTTTGATTCATGAATAAAAGACAAATTTTGCTTCATGATGGTGTGTCCCTTTTAGTAAGTGCATTTTGTGGATAATCTATTTTGATTTCCTTGTAGGACAGCGATGGCTTAGGAGTCAGGGTTAAGATCTGCCTCGTAAGACTTTTCAACTTTATGAGCCGTGAGCGTCTCATAAAGAATTTTCTCCCTACAGGTCGAGAGGATCCCGTAGGTGTAATTTCTTAAGAATCGTGAGGATTCCTAAGTGGGTTTTCTTTTGAGAGTCGTAAGGATCTCACAAAAGAGTTTTCTCCCTTACGAGTCGTGAGAACCCGTAAGTGATGGACGAGGTTGATATTATCCGCATTTCACGGAATCAGGGGTTGCCCTGGCTATTTCCCACGGGGTCAAGATTGACTTTAGCCATGTTCTATGGGACCAGGATTTGCTCTGGATGCTTCCCACGGGTCAGGATTGACATAGCCATGTTCCGCAAGGACCAGGATCCGCTCTGGACGCTTCCTATGGGGTCAGGATTGACATAGGCCGTGTTCCACTAGACCAGGATTCGCTCTGGATGCTTCCCACGGGGTCAGAATTGACATAGCCGTATTCCGCAAGGACCAGGTTCCGCTCTGGACACTTCCCACGGGGTCAGGATTGACATAGGCCGTGTTCCATGTAACCAGGATTTGCTCTGGATGCTTCCCACGGGTCAGAATTGACATAGGCCATGTTCCGCAAGGACCAGGATCCGCTCTGGACGTTTTCTACGGGGTCAGGATTGACATAGGCCGTGTTCCATGTGACCAGGATTTGCTCTGGATGCTTCCCATGGGGTCAGAATTGATATAGGCTGTGTTCCGCAAAGACCAGGATCCGCTCTGGACATTTTCCACGGGGTCAGGATTGACATAGGCTGTGTTCCACGTGACCAGGATTTGCTCTGGATGCTTCCCACGGGGTCAGGATTGACATAGCCGTGTTCTGCGAGGACCGGTATCCGCTCTGGACGTCTCCCACGGGGTCAGGATTGACATAGGTCGTGTTCCACGAAACCAGGATTTGCTCTGGATACTTCGCACGGGGTCAGGATTGACATAGCCGTGTTCCACAAGGACCAGGTTCTGCTCTGGACGTTTTCCACGGGGTCAGGATTGACATAGGCCGTGTTCCACGTTACCAGGATTTGCTCTGGATGCTTCCTACGGGGTCCGAATTGACATAGGCCGTGTTCCACGTGACCAAGATTTGCTCTGGATGCTTCCCACGGGGTCGGAATTGACATAGGCCGTGTTCCGCAAGGACCAGGATCCACTCTGGACGTTTTCCATAGGGTCAGGATTGACATAGGCCGTGTTCCACGTGACCAGGATTTGCTCTGGATGCTTCCCACGGGGTCAGAATTGACATAGGCCGTGTTCCGCAAGGACCGGGTTCCGCTCTGGACGTTTCCCACGGGGTCAGGATTGACATAGGCCATGTTCCACTAGACCAGGATTTGCTCTGGATGTTTCCCACGGGGTCAGAATTGACATAGGCCGTGTTCCGCATGGACCAGGATCCGCTCTGGACATTTTCCACGGGGTCAGGATTGACATAGGCCGTATTCCACGTGACCAGGATTTGCTCTGGATGCTTCCCACTGGGTCATAATTGACATAGGCCCTGTTCCGCAAGGACCAGGATTTGTTGACTTTATCCGCATTTCACGGAGTCGGGGGTTGACTCTCGGTTGTCTGTGCATCGTCGAGTCATGGAACTGGGAACTTCGCCGCAGCTCCAATTTGGTTGATGTTGCGTCTGTTGTAATGAGACGAATGTTGAGATGATCTCCAAGCTGTCTGTGAACCATCGAGATGTGGCTTCTTTTTCTGACGGAGCCTGGTGGGAAGGTATGGTTCCCTCTTAATTTGTGCCCCTGGATTGTATACAGGGATCGATGTGATTTCACCTGTAGGGCAAAAAGTTTCATTTTATATTTTTCTTTCCGTGATGCTCTATCATTTCATCTTTTCTATCGCGAAAGTCGTGATTGCCCAATTATTTTGGCTATTTTTTCGCGGTGCCCAATCATTTTGGCTATTTGTTTTTATTTACTCGCTGCTTTTTATTGCGAGTTTCCCAATCATTTCGGCTATTTTGTATGCATACATTTTTACTTGCTGATTTTGTTGCAAGTCGCCCCATCATTTCGGCTATTTCATATGCATTTGTGGCTCACTGACTTTTCACTGTAAGTTTGGGATTTGATACCGATTTAGGCATCAGCATCGCTACAACTGGGATATTTCCAGGAGCGAATCATCATTTTCCTCTGTCGATGCCAAACAAAGGTGGCTTAGTGAACAGGGTTAGGATCCTGTCGACTAAGGGTTTTTGACTTTACGAGCCGTAAGGATCTCATAAAGGTATTTCTCCCTACGAGTCGTGAGGATCTTGTAGGTGTACTTTCTCCTTAGGAATCGTGAGGATTCCTAAGTGTGTGTTCTCTTATAAGTCGTAAGGATCTTACGAGAGTATTTTCTCCTTATAAGTCGAGAGGGCTTACAAGGGCTGTCCGATGTGTAAACATATCCTTAGTCGCGGGTGGGACTTTGTTAGGGAAATGTTTATTCGCGTCCGTGGATTGTATACAAAGGTCAACACTGAACCGCTTGTAGGGCAGCATTGGAGGTTGTGATGGCTGCTTAAGAACAGGTTCAGATCCCTGTAGCTTAAGGCTTTTGAATCCTATGAGCTGTAAGGGTCTCAAAGGGGGAATTCTCCTTACGAGTCGTGAGAATCTCGTAAGTGCGTTTCTTCTTAGGAATCGTGGGGATCCCTAAGTGTGTTGCTCGTTTGTGAGTCGTAAGGATTTCACGCAAGTGGTTTCTCCTCACAAGGTCGAGAGGACCTTGCAAGTGTCTTTTAACGAGATTGCGCCCTTTCGGGTTTTCACAAAACTCGCCGGTAGCCCTGCTGTTTTTACTCACGGATCCCTTTCAGGTTTTCATCCGTGCCCATTTTGCTTATGGACATACCGTTTTCTTCTCTTTTTTTTTATTTTTTTTTGTGTCAGCCTTGGGATGCTGCTGCCCGTAGTAGTTTATCGACGTTTTGGTCAACAACAAGTGTTAGGACATAGCGGTCCATCGTTAGTTTAAGGACATTTCGGTCCGACGCCGGTTTTAGGATATAGTGGTCCATTGTTAGTTTAAGAACGTTTCGGTCCGAGAAAAGGAAGCCAGCTACTACTTACAGAGTTTAGGCTTAGGATGATAGCGAGCGGACATAGGCGTCGTCATCTATCGTTGACCTAGGCCGTGACTCGTCAGGCATAGTATTTTTTTAGGAAGCGACCACTTGTTGGCCTGAAAGGTCTTTCACCATGCATGTCCATGAGTAGATATGCTCCGCCCTGGTAGACTTTGTCTATGATATACGGGCCTTCATAGTTCGGCTCGAATTTCCCCCGCTTGGCACGATTGGGGATCATAGGTCTTTTGACCACTAGCACGAGTTCGCCTTGGCGGAATGTTCTCGGCCTAGTCAATCTCTCATATGAGCGTGTTATCTTTGCTTTTATAAGCCTCCAGATTTTGCTGCGCCATGAGCCTGGTTTCATCAAGGGCATCGAGCTCCTCAAGCCGAAGGTGAGCATTTTCTTCGTCTGTTAGCTCGTAGTGAACCGCCACTCGTAGAGAAGGTAACTCTATTTCGAGGGGGAGTACCGCTTCTTTACTGAATACCAATGCGTATGGCGTTGTGTTTGTGGCTGTTTTGAACATTGTTTGATGCGCCCAGAGAGCTTCATGCAGTCTCTCGGTCCAGTCCCTCTTATTTTGAGACACCGTCTTTTTCAAGATCTTCGTCAAGGTCTTGTTGAAAGCCTCAGCTAGATCGTTAGCTCGGGGATTATAGACCGATGAATATTTCCAGTCTATGTTATGCTGTTGTGCGAAGCGGCTGATCTTGTGGCTTCTATAGGATGGCCCGTTATCAGAGATAAACCGTCGCGGAGTGCCAAACCGATAAATGACGTGTGTCTTGAAGAAATGGAGGATATTCTCCGTCTTCACTTCCCTTAGCGGTACTGCTTCTGCCCATTTAGAGAAGTAATCAGTTGTTGCCAAAATGAACCATGTCCTCTGGACGATGCTGGTTCGATGGGGCCGATTATGTCAGTCCCCCACATTTTGAACGGCCAGCTAGCCACCGTTAGATGTAGTGGATTCGGATGCTGATGGATAAAATCTCCATGAATCTGGCATGAGTGGCATTGCTTCGCGTATTCGAGGCAGTCCTGGATCATCGTGGGCCAATAGTAGCCCATCAGCTTCATCTTCAGGCCGACTTGGTGAGAACCGCAGAGCCCATCGTGAGTTTCTTGGATGACTCTTTTCGCTTCTTCCGGTCCCAGGCATCTTAGCTATAAAGAGTTAAACGATCTCTTATACAGAGTATCATTGACGAATGCAAAAGACAGAGCTCGTTTCATAAGCTGATGTCTTGAGGATGTATCTTCAGGTGTTCGACGGGATTTGAAGTAGTCTATAAAGACTTCTCTCCAATCCATAGCCTTTTCCCGATCTTTTATTTGTAGAGTCGTTTGCTCGGTCGCTCCCTTTTCCTCGGACGACTCTGGAGATATTTCTGTCGGTGCAAGAACCCGACGGCTTTGTACCACGATCCTCACGTCATCGAGGTTCTCGTCGGCCAGTTCTTTAGCGAGTTTGGCCAATGCATCCGCTTTGCTATTTTCCGCACGCGGTATGCTTTCCAGGGTGTAGGAAGGAATTTGAGTCAGCAGTTGCTGCACTCTCTCGCCGTACTTCACCAGCTCTGGCTTGCACGTTTGATAGTTGCCGTTTACTTGGCTCACGACCAGCTGGGAGTCTCCGTATATGAGGAGATTCTCAATTCCCATATCGACGGCGATCTTAAGACCTGCTATCAAAACTTCATATTCGGCTTCATTGTTTGTCTTCGGTTCGGTTAAGGAGAAAGCAAAGCGCATTGTCCCTCCTTGTGGAGTCACGAAGATGAGGCCCATCCCTGATTTGATTATGGGGGTGCTTTGTTTGCGCTTCTTCATGGAAGATGCCCTATCGAAGTAGAGTTCCCATCGGGTGTCACTCTCTCTTCTCTCACCGTCGATCGTGTCAAATGCGTGTTCGTTTGATAAGTCACAGTTCAAGGGAGAATCGGCAGGTACCGGATGCTCAACGAGGATGTCGGTGATGGCCTGGCCTTTCACTGCCTTGAGGGGTCGATAAGTTATCGATAACTCCATTAAGAGCTGTGCCCATTTAGCGAGTCGTCCCGTTAATATAGCCTTTGACATTAAATATTTGAGAGGATCCACCTTCGATATGAGATGGACCTCAGGTGCCAACGTGTAGTGTCCGAGCTTCGTTATCGCGAAGATTAACGCCAGGCAGTGTTTTTCGATGGGAGAATAGTTGTTTTCTGCCCCCAGGAGAACTCGACTCAAATAGTAGAGGGCTCTCTCCTTCCCTTGGTTGTTTTCTTGTGCCCACAGCGTGCCTAAGGAACCTTCGAGGGCTGTTGTATACAGGACGAGGGGTTTTCCTTTAACGGGAGCGGCCAGTACTGGCGGATTCTACAAGTATTTCTTGATTTCGTCTAATGCGCTTTGGCATTTGTGATCCCAGACGAACGGGGTTCCTTTCTTCATTAGGTGACTGTAAGGACGGCATTTGCCAGAGAGATTGGCTATAAATTGTCGGATATATGCGAGCTTTCCTTGGAGGGACCGCAGTTGCTTGAGAGTTTTTGGCGGGGGCATTTCCATGATCGCCTTGATCTTCGACGGGTCTATTTCGATAGCTCGGTGTCGGACGACGAATCCCAGGAACTTGCCCGAGGAAACTCCGAATACGCATTTGAGAGGGTTCATCTTCAAGTTGTATTTCCGAAGGCACTGAAACACGATCTTCAGATGCTCTAAATGTTCTTCGTATGAGTTGCTTTTAACTACGAGGCCGTCGATATAGCATTCGATGACTTCATGTATGAGGTCATCGAAAATCTTCGTCATGGCTCTCTGATAGGTGGCACCGGCGTTCTTTAGACCGAAGGGCATCACTTTGTAGCAGAATATGCTCAGAGGAGTAAGGAAAGCGGTATGCTTCTGGTCTTCGGGATGCATTTTTATCTGATTGTATCCTGATGAGCCGTCCATGAAGGAGAAAAATTCGTGAGTGGACGTATTATCTATCATCAGCTCAGTGACCGGTACTGGAAAGTCGTCCTTCGGGCAAGCTTTGTTGAGATCCCGGAAGTCTACGCATATGCGCACCGTCCCATTTTTCTTCATCATTGGGACGATGTTGGCGATCCAGTCAGGATACTGAACTTCTTGGATAAAGCCGGAGTCAATTAGCTTCTTGACCTCGGCGTTGATGCTTATCGCAAGCTCGAACCACATTCTTCTCGGTACTTGTTTAATCGGCTTGACGTCCGGAGATATTGCCAATTTGTGCACAGCGATTTCTGGATCGAGTCCCGGCATCTCTGAATAGTTCCATGCGAAGCAATCTTTATGCTGCATGAGCACGTCCTTTAGCGTAGCCACTCTTTCATCAGACAACAGCTCACTGACGAATGTCGGCCGCGGGTCACTTGCCGTCCCCAAATCAATTTTCTTGAGGTTATCTGCAGTAGTATGTATTCCATCTTCCAGCTCTTTTGGCGCCGGTGAAACTCTGAGATCACCTCGCCATCATCGTTTTCGAAGCACCAGGGGAGGTCATCCATATTCTCGGGCTCTTCTTCTGACAGCGTTATCACGTGACAGGTACGAGATCACTTCCAAGCCTGACGTTGATCCGGCTCTGCTTTCGTGGCTTTTGGTTCATACTTCTGCGGTGGGGTTACCCTCCAACTGCTGGATAAAGCGAACTTGCCTTGCTGATACTGGTCTTCTACCCAGTCTTTGATGGTGAAGCTGTCATTGAGGGGATGTCCTATTGCTCGGTGATAGGAGCAATAGTCTGGTGAGAGACCTTGTCTGCTTTCTCGGGGTGCTTGGACTCCGGGAGTGTCATCATCTAATACTTTACGACAAGATTGAATATCATCTTTGTCTCATCTTGGGGAAAAGAATATGCTCGACACATCTTTTTTATCCGAGATGGATCCCGGCTGCTCGATTCTTGATCGCGTGGCTTCTCAGACCTGCTATGCTGCTGTCGAACGTTTTTTCCGTTCTTTGGTTTATTTTTGCCTCTGCGCCGGGTCTTTTGCATGACGGATTGGCGACGAGGAGCATTGTCATTCTCAGTAGCCTGTTGAAGGAGACGCTGCGTCCTGGCTTTCTCGTAAATGGCCATTTCGCGGTTATGGTCATCCCAGACCTTTTGACCCGTTTCCCTTATTAGCTTGTCCATTCGTTCTTCAAACGACGGACTCGGCATTTTGATGGCATGACCATGTTTTGGTTCAGGTTCAGCGTCTCTTAATAGAATGTCTCTTTCTTCATCGAAGTCATGTATGACGTAGCTGCCATGGACTCGCTCCCGTTTCTTGGATTGAACATATCTAAGACCGATCGTTTCTATTCTCCCGTTGGGCAACTTTCGCTGAGTTCCGGGGACGTCCCAGATCCTGTTGTAGAACCGAGATTGTCGAGCAGTCTGTTTGAAGGGCACACCTTGGCGCTTCAACAGCCTTTTTAATCCGTCTGTGTAATATCTAGGCAGATGGATGGGCTGGAGCTTGTCAAGTGTAGAATCGGCACCATGCCAAATTTCTTTCTCCATTTTTGTTTCCGTGGATTGATAAAAGAGGATCGCCTTTTCATCTCCTCGCCTGGAAGGGATGTAGAACGTTTGCAGTTCCTGCATATTATAGGTTTCAAGTGCGTCGAGCTCTTTATAATGCTCTTGCGGAACCATGGCAATTTGCAATCAACGATCATCGCTAGCGAGGGCTTGCATTGATGGCCGAGTGGAAAATACAGCGTTGACCTCATCTTCCGAGTCGCTGCCGAAGATCAACATAGGGATGGACGGTTCCGACTTGTTGCATTGGGGCGGCCCTGAATGAACTATTTCTTCTTCCTCCTCGGTATCACTCCCGAAGACCGGAATAGTGGTGATGGCTTTGTTCTTGGGTTTGTGACATCTTTCCGTGTTCTCAAAATCTGGTAAGAAGTATTTTGCATCTTCGTACTTTCGGACTTCATTCATGGAGAATGGGTTCAACTCCCCCGTCACAGTATACTCGAGACCATCTTTGAAGTACTTCATACACTGATGTTGTGTAGAAGGGATGATATTGTACTCGTGTAACCAAGGCCTGTCGAGCAAAACATTATAGCATGTCTTGGCGTCAATGACATGAAACTTGATGTCCGTGACAAGCAGCCCAAAGCGTAGTGTCAATATTACAGACCCAAGCGTCCGTGATGACTGGGAGTCAAATCTGGAGATGGTAATTTTATCACGAGCGAGGTGCTGAACGCTCATGCAGATTTCCTTCAACACTCTCACATTGAGGAGATTGACGGAGGACCCATTGTCAACCAGAATTTTGTCTATCTTGATATCATGACAGTATCCGGAGACATAGAGGGGATGGTTATACTCACATGTCCCGAGGAGGAGATCCTCATCGCCGAAGGTGATATCGGCTATGTGCACTTCTTCCAGCTCGTCCTTCATCTTTTCTTCGGCGAGGAAAACTTGGAATTGCTTGGGATCTTGCAGTTCCTTGATCAAAGAATCTCTTACTTCTTTTGATAATAAAAGGGTATCGAGAATGCTTAGCTGTGAAGGTAGCTTCCTCAAGTGTGCCAGAATGTTATAATCCACCTTGTTTTTCTTTGGCGGGTCCTTGGCTATCAGCTCTTTGACGACTTGGTCATCTAGGGCGATATCCTCAGGGACCTTTTCTTTTCCCTTATCCTTTCTATTCGACCCACTATTCGTGGGCCCGAGATTTCGCGAAACTCTTCCAGAGAAATTGAAACTTCACGATCCTCTAGAAAGAAGGTGTTGGTGGGAAGATTCCATTGATTTAAGAAAGCCTTAACTCACCAGACATGGGGGGAATGATAGTGGAAGAGAGATGCGTACACCGTCTAATAGACTCCGACCCTCTGCAGTCGTGCACGATGGGCGGACAGGATATAACGAGCCCAGAGAAGGTAACCCGTGGGTTGTCGAGGAGTAAGCCCTATTTTGTAAACCTGACCCCAAGGCTGAGCTTCCCCTTGGCAGATATGACGCCCTAAGATGTCTATAGCTGGCACAGGGTGGTTCGGAATTCCAGTTGTTGATGGCTCTAGCCGTCCCGTAGGGGCCCAGTTCAACATCTCCACAGCGAAGGCGGTTCGTGGACGCTCCATCGGCAAAAATGGGTAGGTAGGCTCTGTTGGTATCTTGCAGAGAAAGCTGCGGCGACCGCGGATGATGTACCCATACCAGGTCCCCCATAAAAGCAAGTGGGTGCAATTAGGGTCATGAGCTCTGATCATCGCCATCACCTCTTCATCAGACGGTGACTGAGGAAAGGCAGCTTCCGAGCGGGTAAAAGGGAAGTACGGAAGAGAAGCCATTGTTCCGGAAATAAAAGAAGGGGAAACTGTTAAGTGAAACCAACACGTGTGTATATATATATATGTTTATAAATGTATATATATAAAAATACAGTGGAATAAAGCGACAAAGAACTTATTTTATGGAACTGTTGGTTACAAAACACAGGGACCCCACAAAATCAAGATGGCGGCTCACTAATAATGAGGCTGAGCAATCATCATAAGAATAAAGGGAAGATTCTCAATGAATTCAAATGACTCCACACATTCCCCCAAAGGGAAACCCATCTTGGACTCTGTAAAAATCAAGTAGAATCTCTACTGAACTTTTTTTCGTAAGAACAACTCAGGAAGAAAAATCCCAAGAAGTCTTCTTTTAAAGAACTAAATTCTTTAGAGGAATTAAATTCCTTTTGAACAGGGGAATTAAATTCCCAGAAAATATTTTCAGAGTTAAAAGACTCTTTGGAATGGAATTAAATTCCATAAAAGAGACAAGTATCATCATCGATCGTTGAGATCAGAGAAGCCCTAGCAAGAGGAGTTTGTTATTTAAGGATTGGAAATTTTTAAAGAACTTGGAAAGATGGGTTCTTGTTAAAGGGAAAAACCCTTGGTATCGATTTAAAATCCAAGAGAAAATTTCTACAAGGAGTTCCTCGGCCGTTCAAGATCATTACCTGAGAAAGGAAATCTTTTGTTGACAGAGTTAAACTCTGGAAATTTTTGAAACAAAGAACTAAGCTCTGAGAAAGAGAATTAAATTCTTAGAAGAAAAACAAGTAAGGAAGAAGATGAAAAGTGGAGGCGCTTCTGAAGGGACTCCTGCATTTATAGAATGTGATATAAATGGTTCATCTACCCCCTTCCCTAGGCAGATCCAATGGCCACAAAAGGTGACAGCGTTGCACTCACGTGCAAACACGTGAGAACAATGCTGTGGGGGCATTTGTTCCCTCATAAAATATCAGGAATACCCCAATAGGGCATCACGTGTCCACACGTGACCAGAGGTCACGGGAAGACACGTGATGGGTTCCTGTGATCTCTAATTTATAGAGTTAAACTCTAGTCAAACAATCAATCAGTGGAATCACGTGTCCACACGTGATGGGCCCTTCAACCCACTAAAAAGGAATTAAAAGAAATGATAAAACAACAAGGAAAGATCCCAATGGGGTATCACGTGTCTACACGTGACCAAAGGTCACGTGATGACACGTGATGGTGTTGGATATAGTGCCCTCAAAGTCAATTATTGGATCGCAGGTACGTGATTGCAATTATTGAGGAGGACCTATACCGGTAGCACAGTCTTACTCGAGATGATAGTATGCTATCTGGTTTGCCTTTATCAGTCGTGTACAGGTTCAGGTGACTGATCACTATTACACGTTGATAGAGCCCTTAGGATCTTGATTGACTACCAACAGTATGATGGCGATCATATACGTGAGAGTTGGGTAGTCCATAAGCACATCCTTAAAAGTGGTCCTCAGTCGTGTGAGTTTCGAGACAGGGCATCGATACTCTGGAGTAGACTAGTGTATATAGTCGAGACCCCGACGAGGGGCGGTGGCCGGTCTCACAAGCCACTGGTGTCAGTTGGATCACCTAAGATGTATACAGGTGCTCATTGGGTTATGAGTACACCGGACAGGACTCGCCGGGAACCTGCTAGTTGGTAATATACCTAGCGTCAGATAGCAGTTCCCTGGTGACATGTGCACAGGTTAGTTCATCGACCTGAGGTCGTCATTTGTCTCGTGTGAGTTCCCACTGTGCTTTGATTTCTACCCTACCACGGCTCAAAGGAGTCGTGCAAATAGGTTCTTTTTGGGTACAGTCCTAAGCCACATGGAGGCAAGTGAGCGGATCGGCAGGGGATTCGTCTCTCCCAGTATTGGGGGTGAGATCACGCTGTGTCTAGGAGAGCCATTACACAAAGCCCTCGGCCGAGACAGGAGATTTACTGGTAGGTACTCCAATAGTATTTCATGGTATTCTGGGCTACACTCCGACACGACTTATACCGCTATTGGGGGTCTGACATTACCAGCCCCCTAGGCCCGATATGCGATACTCATAGACGAACGGACCGGACTGTATGTATATTATCACTGATAGGCTCAGTAGGGTTCCAGGATGAGTTCGCTCATCGGCTTCCCTTGAGGTCAGTACATGGGCAGCCGTTACGCACAGCTAGTGCCGCTGACGTGCTTGTGGTTAAACCCATTGCCAGGATACTGACGAGTCTTTAGAGTCCCCCACAGATAGTTTCCCAAGTTTGGGCGAAATGTTGTAGAGGCCGTATGGTTTTATGGCAGGGTTCGGAAAATGCAAGTGCACTTGTGCACGTGTCATATTTCGGGCAGATAATACTAGTGGGCTTTGGTTTAAGCCGGATCCATTATTATATTGAGTCGGAATATTTTAGTCTCTCGTATTCGTATTCGGTCGGAATACGGATACAGGTATGTATATACAGGCGAGGGGTATTTTCGTAATCCGTTACGAGAATATTTTAGAAGATGCATTTCTTTTTGGATTAATCATTTTGGTTTAAATGATTATTGGATTTTGGAAATGGTGACTCATTATGGATGACACATGAATTCTAGAATGTTCACTAATGACTCATGTAATGAGTCATCTAGTGAGTCATTAAGGAATTAATGTGTTTTGTTTTGTGAAGAGATATTTGAGGAGATATTTTCATTAGATATTTTCTTTGGTCTTTGATAAATAAACCTCATTCATCTATTCACATGAGAAGAAATAATAGAACACAAGTATTTGAGCTTAGTTTTCTTTTGGCTCACTAGTGTTTCTTGAGTTCACCATTTCCAATCCTAAACATTTTCTTCTACTTCCACCCTCCCCCTCTCATGCGATGAGAACCCTAGGGTGTTTGAGATAAAGTATTCTACTCGTTCTCTACTTCATCTTAGCCATCTCTTTTAGCAGACTTGATGACCGAGTTGCCTCGGTATAGAGGCGGGAGCCCGTTTAAAGATCCGTTGACGTGGTGCCACCTCGATGAGGAGACGAGAGATCGGAGTTGCCGCGAGGAGCGTGGGATGATGGCTAAAGACCGAAGGACTCGGATCTATCGGTATAGCCTTTCTACCTCTTTACAGTTTGTTAGTTTAGCGTTAATGGCAAGATCCGGGTTATAGTATGCGATAACGCCAGTTATAAAAGTTTTTGTTCCGCGTTTGGCGTCAGAATGACGGCCGGGGCGCTACCGTAGACTTACAGATGGTTCCTTAGTTCTTTGAAACGGCAGAATTAAATTCTGGTTAAAATGTTAATCAAGGGGGTCACGTGTCAACACGTGATGGGTTCATAAGCTCTTTAATTAATAGAATTAAATTCTATTTAAATGATCAAACAGTGGGATCACGTGCTAACACGTGATGGGCTTTTAATCCTTCTGAACTAATAGAATTAAATTCTAATTAAGAAGGAATCAAGAACCCTAACTGGAAAATATTTCCTTAGATCTTTCCAAACAAAAAGATTGTGCTCTGTAAAGTGGAGCATCGTTGGATTAAAAATCTAATGATGATTAAAAATCACCAATTTATACAAAGATTCTATACAAGGAAAGATTTTCCTGAAATTCACCAAGAATAACAAACAGAATATCTTTTGGATTAAAAAATCCAATGGTGAATAAAATTCACTGAGTGATCTAAAAGATCATGTTGGTTACAAAATCAATTAAAATCATTCAATGAAAGATTGACTAAACAGATTGATTCTTTTCTTTCACCTATAAATAGGAGTCAAGAAGAGAAAAGAGGGACTCTTAGATTTTTGGAGAAAAACAACAACAGAGAGAAAAAAGAGAGGAGAATTTAATTTTCAAGAGAGAAAAGAAACCCTAGGTGAGAAAAGGGAGATATCTAAGCTCTATAAAATATAAGAGAATTTAATTTTCAAATTTAAGAGTTTAACTCTTCTGAATAAGAACTTAGTTCTTCTTTTGGTTGAAGATCTGCAGAAGCAGATCTCTCCACAAGTTGAGAATTTAATTCTCATCGGGAAGATTCTGCCATGCAGATCCAAAACTTAGAGTGAGAATTAAGTTTAAGGAATTTAATTCCCCTAAATTCATAGGAATTTAATTCCTCCAAATGAAACTAGGGTTTAACCCTATATGAGAATTTAATTCTCCCAAACTCATAGGAATTCAATTCCTCTAAATAAAACTAGGGTTTAACCCTACATAAGAATTTAATTCTTTCATACACATAGAAATTTAATTCCTCAAAACAAGGTTAGGGTTTAACCCTCCCAAAGAATTTAATTCTCAAACAAAGGACTTAAATTATCCATGCACGTAAACATGGTCACGTGGCAATACGTGACCCTTCCTTTAATGATCAGAAAAGAACGAATGAGACATGGTCACGTGCCCCATGTGACCCTCAAACAGACTCCTTAAAATGAGAAAGAAAAAGCATGAAGGCAATGCCTCACGTGCTCACACGTGACTCTCAAAACAAAAAGGAACAAATCCAAAGGCAGAATCAATTTTGGGCGCCCTCACGTGACCCCACGTGACCCCTAATAAATACTTTAATAATCAATACATGGATACCCATCACATGCCAACACGTGATGGCCTGAAGACCAAAAGTGTTTAACACTTATTTGAATATTCTGAGAACAGAATAAATGAAGTTTGGCCCCATCATCAGATGCCTCACGTGCTCACACGTGATGGCTTGAAAGCTAAGTGTTTAACACTTATTTGCATATTTGAGGATAAAATAAAGGAGGTTTGGCCCAATTCTCAGGCGTCTCACGTGACCCCACGTGATCACCCCATTTTTAGTGTTTAACACTATTTTGAGCATTTTGTCCTCAGTGTTTAACACTGTTTTAAAGCGCATCACATGGGAACACGTGATCGCCAAATATTTTCTAGTGTTTAACACTATTTTAAAACCGCTCTAGCCCAAATTGACTAAGTCTTCCAGAGGCAAGACTTCCCTTTGACTGAGCCTCAAATATATCCTTGTCTTCTAAGGTTGATCATCCCATATGGCATATGAGTGCTCAGCACTCAATAAAAGATAAAGACATGGTCAGAACCCAGACTTATGTTTAGCATTGCTAAATAATGGGGGGGGGGGGGCTGAACCCAGACAAATGTTCAACAATCCAACAGAGGGCCAGCATTTCATATCTTATTGGACTTAGCCCAAGTTGGCCATAAGTCCTCAATTTAGATTTAACTGAGCCCATGCGCTCATAATCTAAATTGATTAATTTTAGTCCCAAATTGGACAACAGATTCCCCAATCAACTTTGGTTCAAGGGTACATCTTTTCACTCCTCTGATATTTGTCGTTGTAATCCTTCAACGTCTTCAGAGAGGTGACAAGTCCCGATAACCAATCATTCCATGGACTGTGGGGTCCTTAAACTCATGGACCATGATGTCCTTAAATTTTATAGACTATGACGTATTTAAACTACGGACTCTGGGGTCCTTAAGCCCATGGACTATGATGTCCTTAACCTCGGACTGTGGGGTCCTTTTAAACCCACAGACTATGATGTCCTTAATCTCGGACTGTGGGGTCCTTAAGCCTATGAACTATGATGTCCTTAACCTTGGACCGAGATGTCCTTAAACTAACATTGGACCACCATGTCCTTAAACTGGCAATCGACCGCAAAGTCCCTAAACTAAAACAATAGAGCCCAAATGCTCTTTTGTTGGATCTAAATGATTCCGTTAAGTTGATTTTAGTCTAAAAATTAGACTAACGTATCGTTAACATAGGTTTGTCTTCCCGGTTTTCGTTACGTTAGTCTAATTTTTGACTAAGATCAACTTAACGGGATCGTTTAGATCCAACAAAAAAGCATTTGGGCTTTATTGTTTTAGTTTAGGGACTTTGCGGTCGATTTCCAGTTTAAGGACATGGTGGTCCATTATTAGTTTAAGGACATCTCGGTCCAAGGTTAAGGACATCATACTCCATAGGCTTAAGGACCACACAGTTCGAGGTTAAAGACATCATAGTCCGTGGGTTTAAAGGGACCCCACAGTCCGAGATTAAGGACATCATAGTCCATGGGCTTTAGGACCCCACAGTCCGTAGTTTAAAGACGTCATAGTCTATAAAGTTTAAGGACATCATAGTCCATGAGTTTAAGGACCCCACAGTCCATGGAATGATTGGTTATCGGGACCCGTCACCCCTCTGAAGACGTTGAAGAATTACAACGACAAATATCAGAGGAGTGAAGAGATGTACCCTTGAACCAAAGTTGATTGGGGAATCTGTAGTCCAATTTGGGACTAAAATCAATCAATTTAGATTATGAGCGCATGGGCTCAGTTAAATCTGAATTGAGAACTTATGGCCAACTTGGGCTAAGTCGAATTAGATTTGAAATGCTGGCCCTTTGTTGGATTGTTGAACATTTGTCTGGGTTCAGCCCCGCCATTATTTAGCAATGCTAAA
The DNA here is from genome assembly GCA_030015575.1 of Agapanthus africanus. Lineage (NCBI taxonomy): Eukaryota > Viridiplantae > Streptophyta > Magnoliopsida > Asparagales > Amaryllidaceae > Agapanthus > Agapanthus africanus. The sequence goes on from CM057343.1 coordinate 604,189,922, forward strand.
TAAGAGTCTGGGTTCTGACCATGTCTTTATCTTTTATTGAGTGCTGAACACTCATATGCCATATGGGATGATCAACCTTGGAAGACAAGGATATATTTGAGGCTCAGTCAAAGGGAAGTCTTGCCTCTGGAAGACTTAGCCAATTTGGGCTAGATTGGTTTTAAAATAGTGTTAAACACTAGAAAATATTTGGCGATCACGTGTTCCCACGTGATGCGCTTTAAAACAGTGTTAAACACTGGGGACAAAATACTCAAAATAGTGTTAAACACTAAAAATGGGGTGGTTACGTAGGGTCATGTGAGGCGCCTGAGAATTGGGCTAAACCTTCTTTATTTTATCCTTAAATCTGCAAATAAGTGTTAAACACTTAATTTTCAGGCCATCACGTGTGAGCACGTGAGGCATCTGAAGATGGGGCCAGACTTCCTTTATTTTGTTCTCAGAATATTCAATTAAGTGTTAAACACTTTTGGTCTTCAGGCCATCACGTGTTGGCACGTGATGGGTATCCATGTATTGATTATTGAAGTGTTTATTAGGGGTCACGTGGGGTCACGTGAGGGCGCCCAAAATTGATTCTGCCTTTGGATTTGTTCCTTTTTGTTTTGAGAGTCACGTGTGAGCACGTGAGGCATTGCCTTCATGCTTTTTCTTTCTCATTTTGAGGAGTATGTTTAAGGGTCACATGGGGTACGTGATCATGTCTCATTCGTTCTTTTCTGATCATTAAAGGAAGGGTCATATGTTGCCACGTGACCATGTTTACGTGCATGGATAATTTAAGTCCTTTGTTTGAGAATTAAATTCTTTGGTAGGGTTAAACCCCAATCTTGTTTTGAGGAATTAAATTCCTATGTGTATGAAAGAATTAAATTCTTATGTAAGGTTAAACCCTAGTTTTATTTAGAGGAATTGAATTCCTATGAGTTTGGGAGAATTAAATTCTCATATAGGGTTAAACCCTAGTTTCATTTGGAGGAATTAAATTCCTATGAATTTGGGGGAATTAAATTCCTTAAACTTAATTCTCCCTCTAAGTTTTGGATCTGCATGGCAGAATCTCTCCGATGAGAATTAAATTCTCAACTTGTGGGGAGATCTGCTTCTGCAGATCTTCAACCAAAGGAAGAACTAAGTTCTTATTCAGAAGAGTTAAACTCTTAAATTTGAGAATTAAATTCTCTTTTATTTTATGGAGATTAGATCTCTTTCCCCTTTCTCACCTAGGGTTTCTTTTTTCTGAAAAGATCTTTTTTCTCTCTTGAGAATTAAATTCTCCTCTCTTTTTTCTCTCTGTTGTTGTTTTTCTCCAAAAATCCAAGATTCTCTCTTTTCTCTTCTTGGCTCCTATTTATAGGAGAAAGAAAAGAATCAATCTGTTTAGTCAATTTTTCATTGAAAGATTTTAATTGATTTTGTAACCAACATGATCTTTTAGATCACTCAGTGAATTTTATTCACCATTGGAGTTTTTAATCCAAAAGATATTCTGTTTGTTATTCTTGGTGAATTTCAGGAAAATCTTTCCTTGTATAGAATCTTTCTATAAATTGGTGATTTTTAATCATCATTGGATTTTTAATCCAACGGTGCTTCACTTTACAGAGCACAATCTTTTTGTTTGGAAAGATCTAAGGAAATATTTTCCAGTTAGGGTTCTTGATTCCTTCTTAATTAGAATTTATTCTATTAGTTCAGAAGGCTTAAAAGCCCATCACGTGTTGGCACGTGATCCCATTGTTTGATCATTTAAATAGAATTTAATTCTATTAATTAAAGAGGTTAAGAACCCATCACGTGTTGACATGTGACCCCCTTGATTAACATTTTAACCAGAATTTAATTCTGCCGTTTCAAAAAACTAAGGAACCATCACGTGTCAGCACGTGACCTTTGGTCACGTGTAGACACGTGATACCCCATTGGGATCTTTCCTTGCTGTTTTATCATGCCTTTTAATTCCTTTTTAGTGGGTTGAAGGGCCTATCACGTGTGGACACGTGATTCCACTGATTGATTGTTTGAGTAGAGTTTAACTCTATAAATTAGAGATCACAGGACAACCCATCACTTGTCTGCACGTGACCTCTGGTCACGTGTGGACACGTGATGCCCTATTGGGGTATTCCTGATATTTTATAAGGGAACACTCGCCTTGACATATGCGTCAATGTCCAGGGCCATCGGTGGCTACACGCGTATCGATGCCATGGACGGCTGAAGACAACCTTTCGAGGTCCAGTTGACCTCTTCTACGGCATAAGTCATTTGAGGCGGGTCGGCATAATGAATAGCTGGGATCGACTCCGAAGGCGATGAACAAGAAAAACTACGCCGACCCCGGATAATCTGACTATACCATGACCCCCACAGGTGAAGAGATTTTTGCTCTGGGTCATGATTCTTAATACGCAAAAACCTCCCGATCCACGGGCGTGTCGGCAAAAGCGCTCTCTGAACGTACGAAAGGAAAGGAGGAATCAAAAGCCATAGTACCTGCACAAAAGGAGAAGGGTTAGTTATCGACACTTTGTTCAAGACTCTAACACTCTTTGGTACTTAAAAAATTGTACTGCACTGCAGTGCAAAAGAAAAGGACAAGGAGGCCCACAAAATTAAGGTAACGTCCCATAAATGATGGGGCAGTCACTCATTTAAGAATAGAATCCAAAAGGATTCTCATTTAATGAGAAAACATCATTGGACTTAGGAATTAAACTCCCTCGAGAGCTGTGCTCTACAAACAAATTTCAAATCTGTCAAGAAAATTAAGAAGGGAATAAAATTCCCCAAATTTTTTTCAGAGCCAAGCTCTGTAGAACAATGAGATAACATCCCAGAACTTTCAAAAGCAAAGCAAAATCCTAAGATCATCAAGATCTGCAAGAAAAATCTTAGAACTCTACGAGATCTTTATAAAAGGAGAGCAAAGCTCTGATTAACGAGTTAAGAAACCCTAAATTTTTTTTAAGATCTATAATCTAATCATTACTAAGGAAGAGCAAAGCTCTATTAATGGTTTAAAACCCTAGAACATGAAAAGATTCCTTCAAGAGTTCAATCATAATCCTTACCAAATTTTTTGACAGAGTTCTGACTCTGAGAGAGTTTCCTTGGACAGAGATCTAAGCTTTGGAAAGAGAATTAAATTCTTAGAGAAAGAAGAAGAAGGGAAGATGAACAACAGTCATCTCAAGGGCTAAAGGCCCTACTTATAGGCACGGGAAGATAGTTCAACTTTCAAGAAGATTCAACGGTGGAAAAGGTGCCACCGCTACACTCACGTGTGAGCCACGTGAGCGCAATGGTGGGGGGGGCATTTGTTTCTCCCAATAAAAGAGCAAAACTCTGTTCAAAACTCAAGAGGCAGCGCCTCACGTGCCTTCCACGAGGGCCCCAACGCCAGAGTTAAAAACTCTTATATGAGCAGCGCCTGTGTGCAAAGCACACAAAACTCTAGAGGCAGCGCCTCACGTGCCTTCCACGAGGGCGCCAGCGCCAGAGTTAAAAACTCTTATATGAGCAGCGCCCGTGTGCAAAGCACACAAAACTCAAGAGGCAGCGCCTCACGTGCCTCCCACAAAGGCGCCAGTGCCAGAGTTAAAAATGCTTACTGGCATCGTACGTGCTCCTCTCGTGGATGCTAATGTGCAAAGTACATGAAAGAATTAAAAACTTAAGCAGCGTCCACATGCACAGCACGTGAGTGCCGGTGCCTTGTAGAATTAAATTCTACTCTCTATTAAATATAGCCGTTGGATCAAAAATCCAACGGAGATGATAAATCATCAAGATGAAGAATTAAATTCTGTTTAGAAGAATTATTCCTCAAATCTTTCTAAACAAGAAAGATTGCCCTCTGTAAAACTGAGTACCGTTGGATTAAAAATCCAATGGTGATTAAAAAAATCACCGATCTGCAGAATAAATTCTGTATGGGTAAATATTTTCCTAATCTTGTTAAAAACAAGAAAATACTTTCTATAAAACAGAAGTCTTTGGATCAAAAGATCCAACGGTGGTTAAAATCCCCAAAATCAATTGGGATCTCTTAACGAGAGATTTCTTCAACTAATCAATAGACTTGCCTCTACTATATAAAGGACCCAAGACTTCAAGTCTAAAACAGAGAAACCCCTCATAAGCTTCGAAAAAATAAAGCAGAAAGCTTCAAAAAGGAAGAAAGAAGAAGATCTCCCTTCTCAGAAAAAAAACTATAGGTAAATAAAAAAAAGAAGAGAGATCAAAGCATCTCATTTATCTATTGAAGGGTTTAACCCTTTTAAAAGAAGAACTTAGTTCTTTCTCTGGATCTATGATCCACAAGGCAAGTCTCCCATAAGTCGAGAATTTAATTCTCATCGGGACGAACTTGCTCTTGGAGATCAAAGATTCAGAAAAGAACCAGGAAATTGAACTCCTCAGAACAAAATATACAAGGAAAAATCACCGCCCAATGCCTCACATGCCCCTCACATGGGCGCCAATCAATAAGGAGTTCTTAGCACTCAGTGATTGGCACTTAGCGCCCAGCGCCACACGTGCCTCTCACGTGGGTGCTACAAAATAAAGGAGTGCTTAGCACTCAGTGACTGGCGCTCAGCGCCCCACGTGCCTCTCACGTGGGCACTACAAAATAAAGGAGTGCTTAGCACTCAGTGAGCGACGCCTAGCGCTCAGCGTCCAGCGTCTCATGTGACTCTCACGTGGGCGCCACAGAACATAAAAAGTGCTTGACACTCACCAGGCAGCGCTTGGCGCCTTATGTGTTTCGCACGTGGGCGCCATAAAGAGTGCTCAGCACTCCATAAAGAGACAAAAAAGAGTAAAGTGTTTAACACTTATTGGGAAAATCCCCATGACTGAAAACCCTACAGGGTTATGTGTGAGCGTCAGAACTTACATAAGTGCTCAACACCTTTTTGCACAAAAAAGGGACTGAGCCCAAACAAGTGCTTAGCACTTCTTTTCAAATAAAAAGAAAACTGAGTGGACCAAGCTTAAATTGGCTAGGTCCCTAACCCAGATCAACCGAGCCCATGGGTTCACTACTTCCCAAACTGATCTTAGTCCCTAATACGGCTATCGATGTTCCAACTGATGATATTCCCAAACGATATTCGTCCCACATTCCCCTGAGGAAATCTTAGTCTCAAAATAGGACTAATGATTCCCGGGTTTACCATTAATCCATTTTCCCTCAAACACGGGAATTGGTTCAAGGGTACATCTCTCTACACCTCTGATACATGTCGTTGTAATTCATCAACGTCTTCAGAGAGGTGGCGGGTCCCGACAACCAACTGCTTTTTGGTGCACTTCTCAAACTGACGTGCACACCCCAGATCAAACGACACCCCAAACTGGGTGCATCCCATATCATCGTTGCTCATCCCGTTACATAACAAATACACGTGCGCACAAGATGATCAACGGACCGAAACGTCCCTAAACTACAATGGACCGAAATGTCCTTAAACTAAACGTTGTCTCCAAAATGGCGACAATGGACTGTAACGTCCTTAAACTAAAACCTCACCTCAAAATTGGTGATCTACAGACCGAAATGTTCTCAAACTACAACTTTGCCTCCAAAATGGCGATAAGGGACCGAAACGTCCTTAAACTAAAGCAACAGAGCCCAAATGCTCTCTTGTTGGATCTGAAACAAGAATGATCCTAACACCCTGTTAAGTAGATCTTACTCTCAAATTGGACTAACGTATCCTTAAAAAAAACCAACCGAGCCCCCAAATGCTCGTATACATTTATGTCGATCTTGATCTCAAAACAGATCAACGATCCTCAAATCAACCCAAACCCAAATCTAGGATATACGGATTTGGACTAATCCATACCATATGGGCGGCAATATAAATTAGTCTCCATATATAATCCACGGGCAACCAAAAATAAAACAAAAAAACATGACACGAAGTGAACTTCCGGAGCAAGAGAAAGTGGTTATCGCGATGCGATAACGTAATTAACTGCAGGGGCTTGTGCCTGCAGGGAAGGGCATCCCCACAATCAAAAACCCCTCGCAAACGAGGGGGAATCTGACGAAGTCTGCTACAACGGCCGCATCCGTCCAAACCTCCGATATACGGTGCCATAAATCAACTTGGTATTTTTTGAGAGGTGGATGGATATACCCAAATAGTATCTACCCCCAAATTCCGGCAAGGCGATCCATCCCGGTTCGTCTCTGTTTTCGGCGGTAAACAGCCGCGATCCTTCTGGGTCTATGCATTAGAACCGGCTGCATATCTTTTGAACAAGGTTCCTACTAAGTCAGTTCCTACCACACCATATCAGATGTGGAGTAGGAAGAAACCCTATCTTAAATACCTTAAAACATGGGGATGTCCAGCTTTTGTAAAAAAGCAGCATGCGGACAATCTCGAGGCATGCTCAGTATTTTGTAAGTTTGTGGGATACCCAAAAAACTCCAGGGGGTATCTTTTCTATTACGCAGAGGAACAAAAAGTCTTTGTTTCTCGGCATGCCCACTTCTTGGAAACTGAATTTTTAGAAAATCAGATAAGTGGGAGCGCAATCGAACTGGAAGAAATTCCAGAACCACAAGCTATTACTGAAAGCATGGTGGAACCAGACGTTTTGAAAGAACCGGACACTCTCGCGCCACTCCGCAGAACTAGTAGGCTATCTCATCCGCCCGAGAGATACTACGGTTTTCTCATAGACGGGGATCGAGAGGATTGCATCATCGAAGATGATGAGCCAACTAGCTTCCAGCAAGCCATTCAGAGCCGAGACTCGGTAAAATGGCTGGATGCAATGCGGACCGAAATGGAGTCCATGTACACTAACAAAATATGGACTTTGGACTTTGCTCTAGGAGGGGTAAAACCCGTAGGCTGCAAATGGATCTTCAGAAAGAAGATTGGTGTAGATGGACAGGTGGAAACCTATAAGGCTAGATTTGTTGTAAAAGTTTTTCGTCAAAGACCCGGTTTGGACTATGATGAAACCTTTTCTCCAGTGGCTATGCTTAAATCCATTCGGATCCTTGCCATTGCCGCCTTCCACGATTATGAGATATGGCAGATGGACGTAAAGACCGCTTTTCTAAATGGAAATTTGGAAGAGTGCGTCTATATGAATCAGCCGGAGGGTTTCATTCAGAGTGGGAGCAGCGGAAAAGTGTGAAAGTTGCTTAAGTCCATTTATGGACTAAAGCAGGCATCGCGGAGTTGGGACATCTGTTTTGATGAGACGGTCAAGAAATTCTACTTTATCAAAAATCCAGATGAACCATTTATATATAGTAAAATTGCAGCGGGAAGTGTGGTATTCCTCGTCCTGTACGTGGATGCCATTCTCTTGATAGGAAATGCCATTCCTATGCTACAATCAGTCAAGAGATTCTTGTCACAGAGGTTCTCCATGAACGACCTGGGTGTTGCCTCCTACATTCTAGGGATCCAGATCTATCGTGACAGATCTAAACGGATGTTGGGACTCTCATAGTCAAGGTACATCGACACCATACTGAAACGATTCGGTATGGAAGATTCTAAGCGTACCGGCTTGTCACAGAAACACCCTCTCCAAAGAGATGTCTCCTAAGACTGATTTGGAAAGGGTTCACATGTCTATTATACCCTACGCTTCAGCGGTAGGCTCTATAATGTATGCGATGTTGTATACCATACCAGATGTAGCATACGCCCTGAGCGTTATAAGCCGGTATCAGTCAAACCAAAGGGAGAAGCACTGGATAGCAGTGAAGAACATTCTCAAGTACCTGAGAAGGACTAAGGAGATGTTCTTGGTGTACGACAGGGAAGACCTCCAGATCGAGGCCTTCGCCGACTCCAGCTTCTATAGTGACAAAGATGACTCCAAGTCCATGTCGGGTCATGTCTTTACCCTCAATAGAGGGGCGGTTGTTTGGAAAAGCTCCAAACAGGAAACCGTTGCTGACTCGATTATGGAAGCGGAGTATATTGCTGTCTGTGATGCTGCGAAGGAAGCAGTCTAGATCAGGAAGTTTGTGACAGAGCTTCAGGTGGTTCCATCCATTGTTGATCCAATACCGTTGTATTATGAAAACAACGGTGCTATAGCTTTGGCGAAGGAACCAAGGTCCCATCAGAACTCCAGAGACATCCTGAGGTGGTTCCACCTGATCAGGGAGATCATTGATCGATAGGAGATCGAGGTGCGGAGAGTAGAGGTAGAGAACAATACTGCAGATCCACTCACAAAGTCCATCCTTCAGATACAGTTCGAGCGGCTAATCGAGATGATAGGTCTGCGATATGCCAATACATGGTCTTGGTGCAAGTGGGAGATTGTTAGTGATATATACCCTAGAGGCCATTATTGTATCATACTGGATTGTATATTATATATTGGATGCTCAGGATATTTCACAGTTATAATAACAGTCTTGCTCTCGATATGGTAATATGCTACCTGGTTTGATTCTACCTCAATATGTGCATGTGTTTCTTTTAGCATATCGCTTATACATATTGGTAGAGCCCTTAGGATATTTTCTTAACTATCAGCATTGTGATGGCAGTCACACTTGTGGGGGCTGGGTAGTCTATAAGCATATCCTTATACAGGGCCCTAGTCGTTGGATTATCGAGACGGGGCATCGATACTCTGGAGTAGACTAGTGTATACGCCTCCCATCCCAGCAGGGGATATGGTCTGTCCCACAGCCATTAGTACGACATACTGGAGAAGGTATGCAGGTGCTCACTGGGTTGTGAGTTACATTGGACAGGACCCGACGGGAACTGCTGGTTGGTATTATACCTATCGTCAGGTAGCAGTTCCTAGATGGCATGAGTACAGCTTAGTCCATTGACTTGCCATCGTTGTTTCGTCTCGAGTGTGTTCCCACTCCACTTTGATTACTACCCTACAACGCTCAAAGGAGTTGTGCAAACAAGTAGTAGTTGGGTGTAGTCCTGAAGCTCTTGGAGACAGTAGTGATCAGATAGGATCCGTCTCTCCCGGTATTGGGGATTGATATCACGTAGTGTTCGGAAAGCCATTACATAAAGTCCCTGGCCAGGGCAGTCGAGAAATACTGGTAAGGTACTCCAGTAGATTCTCATAGTGTATTAGGCTCTCCTCCGACATGACTTATCACGTTGTTAGGGGTCTGACGTTTACCATCCCCCTAGGCGGATATGCGAGTATCTCAGACGAATAGACCGGTCTGTATGGAGATTGTCATCGATAGGCTCAGTAGGAGTCCGGGTGAGTTTTCTCATCGGCCTTCTTATTGACAGATACCTGAGTAGCCGTTACGTGCAGCTAGTATCGCTGATGGCTTGTGGTTAAACCTACTGCCAGCATACTGTCGAGTCTTTAGCGTCCCACACAGAGGGTTTCCCTGCTTCAGGCAATTGATGTAGACGTCGTATGGTTTTATGACTGGACTTCGATCACGTACGTGTACTTGTACACGGATGCTGATCGGGCAGACAATACTAGTGGACTTTGGTTTAAGTCGGATCCTAGTATTGTATTATTGGATTGTTATCGTCTCAGTGTGTCTGTATTTTTCGGAATACGGATACGAGTATGTATATACGGTGAGAGGGGCATTCTTGAAATTTGTAAAAGCATGCTTCTAGAAGGTGCCATCTCATTATTTGCATTATCCATTTTCCAAATGGATTAATGAGGTGGAAATGGGGGAGACTTTGGAGGCATGGTGTAGAGTATGGCCATGGATTATTTTATTTGGTTTGGGATCACTATTGAGGCATGGGTGCTATATTCTATTGTTTTTCTATCCATGGCTCAATAAGTGAGATGAGGAAATATATATAAGCCATTCTCTACACTTAGCCTTTTGATGCTTGATTTATTTTTGCTCTCCTCTCTTGCTCTCTTGAGTTCCTCCATCTCCTTCTTCCTCAAAGACTAAACCCTAATCTTCACATGTATTGTGAGCCAAGGGTTTAGTAAAACAAACAATCCTTTAGACTTTCTACATCTCCTAGGCTAGTTGGTTTAGCGAACCATCTACCTTAGTTGCCTTATTTAGAGGTTGAAGCTTGGAGCACATTCTCTCGCGGTGGATTATCTTTGACGCAAGAACGTCGATGGAGCATGCCCGGTCCGATCACCGAGGAGCCTTGGATAGGAACACTAGAAGACCCGAAGGATCATATCTAACAGAGTAGTTAAATCTCTAGATAGATTAGCTAGTTAAGGCTTTAGTAAAGATCCTGGAGTTTTAGCCGGTGTTGCGTAGTCAAATATTATCGTTTTTGAAAATTCTGCCTCCCCGCGAACCGCGGGGTGCGCGACATCAGCTTACAGAGGTACCCCGAACAAATGAACGAGACCCATCACCCGAATTATTGCTCCCATCACCAAGCAATAGGACATCCCCTTGAAGATTGATTCACCTTCAAAGACTGGATTGAAGACCAGTATCAATAAGGTAGGTTCGCTTTATCTGACAGCTGGAGGGTAACCCTCCGCAAAAGTATGAGCCAAAGAAAACCTATATTGCAAGGATAGGACCAGCCCAACATCAAGAATGGATGAAGACTCGTACTTGCCATGTGATAACACTTTCAGAAGGGGAAGGGCATGAGGCTATGGATGTCCTTTTCAAGTGCTTCATAAATAAAGACGAGGATGATGTGATCTCAGAATTTCCACCGGCACCAAAAGAGCTGGAAGACGGGATACATACCACGGCTGACAACCTGAGGAAAATTGACTTAGGGACGGAAAACGATCCGAGGCCCACGTTCGTCAGTGAGCTGCTATCTAGAAAACAGGTAGCCATGTTAAAAGGCGTACTCATGCAATATAAAGAATGCTTCGCATGGATCTATTCCGAGATGCCGGGATTAGATCCAAAAGTAGCAGTATATAAACTGGCCATATCGCCGGACATCAAGCCAGCCAAGCAAGCGCCAAGAAGAATGTGGCTCGAACTCGAGATGAGTATCAACGCCGAAGCTAAAAAACTAATTGACTTCGGCTTCATCCAGGAAGTTCAATATCCTAACTGGATTGCCAAAATCGTTCCGGTGATGAAGAAAAATGAGACGGTGCGCATCTGTGTGGACTTTCGGGACCTCAACAAAGCTTGCCCGAAGGCTGACTTCCCAGTACCTGTTACTGAGCTGATGATCGATAACGCGTCTACTCATGAGGTTTTCCATTTCATGGATGGATCTTTAGGATACAACCAAATAAAAATACATCCTAAAGACTAAAAACATACTGCTTTACGGACTCCGCTGGGCATATTTTGCTATAAGGTGATGCCTTTCGGTTTAAAGAACGCTGGCGCTATCTACCAGAGGGCCATGACGATGATCTTCGATGACCTCATCTATGAGATTGTCGAATGCCACACCGACGACCTGGTGGTGAAAAGCAAGTCTTACGAGGAATATTGGGAATATCTAAACATAGTATTTCAACGTCTTCGGATGTATAATCTGAAGATGGATCCTCTACAATGCATGTTTAAAGTCTCCTCAGGAAAATTCCTGGGATTCATCATACGACACCGAGGTATCGAAATCGATCCCTCAAAGATCAAGACGATTACGGAAATTCCCATGCCAAGGACCCTCAAGCAATTGCGATCCTTTCAAGGAAAGCTCGCGTATATCCGACGGTTCATAACTAACCTCTCGGGAAAATGTCGTCCCTACAGTCATCAAATGAAGAAAGGGACCCTGTTCGTCTGGGATCAAAAGTGACAAAACGCACTAGACGAAATCAAGCGGTACTTACAAAATCCACCGGTGCTGACAGCTCCAGTTAAGGAAAAACCCCTCATCTTATATACAACAGCCCTTGAGGGTTCTCTAGGCGCATTATAGGCACAGGAGAACGACCAAGGAAAGGAAAGAGCTCTGTACTACTTGAGTCGAGTTCTCTTGGGGGCAGAAAACAACTACTCCCCTATCGAAAAGCATTGTCTGGCACTAATCTTTGTGATAACGAAACTCAGACACTACGCCTTGGCACATGAGGTTCATCTTATATAAAAGGTGGATCCTCTCAAATATCTAATGTCGAAGGCCAAACTAACAGGAAGGCTTGCCAAATGGGCCCTCCTAATGATGGAGTTCTCGATAACGTATCGTTCTCTCAAAGCAGTGAAAGGCCAGGCTATCGTTGACTTTCTTGCCGAACATCCGATACCAGCCAACTCCTCCTTAAATTGTGAGTTGCCGGATGAACATGCGTTCGACACAATTGTAAGAGAGAAGGAAGAAAATGATTTCCAATGGGAACTTTACTTCGATGGAACATCTTCCTTGAAGAGGTGAAAGCACAACACTCCCGTAATCAAAGCCGGAGCGGGCCTTATCTTCGTGACTCAAAGCAGTGAAAGGCCAGGCTATCGCTAACTTTCGTGGAACATCACCCCCATAATTTAAGTTTGGGGGTGTGCTCGGTAACCTTTCTACCTTCGCATTCATGTGTATAATTTGCATTTGCATACATAAGAAAAACCATAAAAATCGAAATTTTTTACAAAAATATAAAAACTTTGTCGTCAAGTTAGCTAATAGGGTAACTTAGATTTTTATTCCGAAAATTTAGTTGATACGTTAAAAATAACTAAATCGTAGGCTTAGAATTGAAAACCCTAAAAATAACCCTCCTTCTATTTAACCTTGGTAATTATACGTCCTTGCAGTTTTTTTTAGAAGTAGGTAATCTTGAGTTCGGTTCTTGAGTTAAGTCAAGATGAAGGGAAAGTATTGAAAGCTTTATTGAAGGATAAGTTTGAAAAATAGTTTCTATTTTTTAGTCCAAATTCAGAAAGTATATACCTTACAAACTGCACTTACACGCACCTTAAAACTTGGGATAGTAGAGGATACCTAGAAATACTCTTGCCTGAAAACCTAGTATGAAAGAAAAAACGGTGTTTAAAGCTAACCACCAAACGAATATTATTGAAAAATATATCCGGTCTTGAAAAGAAAAAGAAAAAGAAAAAGAAAAAAAAATAAAGTACAAGACCTGGAAACTGCTATTTACGCTTTAAGCTCACACATTCAGAAATCGGCTATTAGTGCCTCAAGAAGCATTGATAGTCTCATGAAAGGTGTGTGAGCAAAACTGTCCATCATTAATGAAAAGAAGTGGTATTAGGTATTAAGGCAAAGGTACTATAGCTTGAATTGAATTCTTGAGTGTAGAGGTGAAATTTTACACACACGTAGGGGCATACGATCGATATTTGGAGGAAAGATAGGAATAAAGAATAAGACATATGTTTTCCGTAAAGATGATAAAAATTCTAGATTGGAGACTGCGCTTTAGAAGGAAAACTCAGAAGAAACCGAGATCTTTCTAAACTGTCAAAACGTATAGGATCTTGGGTTGAATAAATAGGAGGTGTGAAATATAAGGGTTGGATATTTCTAACTTAGAATGATAGAATTTCTAACTTAAATATTATACCGTAGGAGTAGAGTTGACGTTAACTTATGAAACTAGCTTGACGAGATTTTGTGGGTAGTATCCGCTGAAAACCCTCAGGAGACAACACTCCTCCTACTAGGGACACTTAGAGATTTAACGGCTTGTTGCATGAGTTCAGTGCAATCACGTTCCCTGCGAAAGTGAGGTTAGGACTTTTTGTGAATAATTGGTTTTGCTCGGGACGAGCAAAATTTAAGTTTGGAGGTATTTGTTCATACCAGAATATTGCATTTAATACCGCCCATTCTTCTGCTCGTTTGTTTATAAGCAGGTGCTTTTGATCCGTATTTACTACATATTTACAGGTTACAGGTTCCTAATCCAAAATGAAGCAAATTATACAAAATCTCCACAGTTACGCCAAAATCCAGAACATTTGCCACAAACAGATAAAAGTCGGGTTCCGGTCATCCGTATCCATCCAGTGCCGCTTACCAGTTCAAGAGACAAGACAAATAACAGTTGTCATTCGTATCTCGGACACGCACAAAGCATGAAAGGGGCAGCACAAGATTCAATGGGTGCGCGGAGCTCGAGAGAGATAAGGTAAAATGAATTAAAAGTGAAGCCATTTTGGACTGTTGCAAATCTGAAGAAACTTTGGAAGCATTTTGCAATTTGGGACATGTAGAACAACAGAAGAATGCAACATGAGATAACCCTAGAGAAACAACATCCCAATTCCTCCATAACGCCGCGAAACCGCGGCCAATTGGCTACTTATGCGGCGGTTCCGTGGCCGAGTCAACTCGGCTTCAGATAGGAGTTTGGGGTTATTTTTGTAACTTCATTTGGGCTCAGAATTTGGCCCTGGGGTTTCAGCTCTCTGCCTATAAATACTCCAGTTTTGAGCCATTGTAGTGATGCTTATTCTTTGTTAGGGTTTAGTGTGGATTAGTTTGTATTTCTTCTTCATCATCATCTTTCCTCCATGAAATTGTAGTGAAAGTTCTTGAGTGGAAGATCAATGAAGATGAAAGTTTTTTATTATCTTGTGTCTTAATTTTCTTGTATTGTAATTTTTATTTCCTTGTCTTGAAATTTTAATTCCTAGTGTAATTTTATTTCTTGTTGTTAAGTAGTTGTTGTCATTTATTGTTTTATTTTCCTTCTCTTTTTATCCGTATTTTCAAGCCATAATACTCGACGGAGTCCCTTGCTAAGGTGGGGGCCTAAGTAGTTAGCTTGTTACCATTTTGTAAAACCTTATTTTTCCTTTCTTTCTTTTCTTCTTTTCTTTTCCTTTTAAATGTGTAAATAATTTCCATACTTGTTAGGGGCTAAGGATGGTTAGTATGAGGGGCGGAAAAATCCCTTGTGCTTCTCTTCGCCAAGCATCCTAAAACGAACCTAGACCAAACAAACGCAACCCCCTCACTTAGGCGTGCTATATGAGACATATATCCGCGACTTAACTCGAGAAGTCCTTTGGGCGCACTACAATGTGATATGTAGTCGTGACTTAATTGGATACATGGTTGCGGGTGTTTGGCCTAGGATTGGAAATATGCGCACGTAGCGGATTGACAAGGGGCACTAGGAATGGATTTAGCGTTGGAAAGCTTGATTAAACTCGCAAATCACATTCCTATGTCCTCCTAATCCCCTCTACTTTCTATTATCCCAACTTCATTTTAAGATTGGCAAAAGAAAAGCACAAGACTAATCCTAACTCTACTAACCAAGCTTAACCCTAACAAGCTTACTTGAACATAAATACGATCACTTAGGATAGAATTAAACATACACATACACATTCTTGAATTAACTCGTCTAAGATAAGAACGAACATGTCACGACCCGAAAGAGCACGTGACTGGCCCTTGAACCGTATGAAGTCTATAAGACTCCATCTGATCCAAGTAAGCCAAAAGCCCAGAAATCTAAAACCATTTTAAGGATAAATAAACAACAAGCAATATACTATACAACGCCGAATGGCGAGGATCGAAATTCAAAAGAAACCCAGAAAGCATGCAAACTGTAACACTACTAAGCGCGACTCTAAGGTCGAAATAATACATTATTGGTGTCTGAGTCTGAAACAATATACAAGTTTTGGTTGATGGAATTTCTAGATACAATGAATAATACAAGTACAATGGTGGTTCTTGATGCAAAAGAATCCACCTGCCAAATGCAATTCACCCGCAAGGAAGCAGTGTGCCAAAAATGCCGCAATGGAACCTGTACGGCAAAACCTGCAAGAACTGTGGCACAACGGGGGTGAGTGGCCAACTCGTGAATAGAAATATCTACAAGCAGAAACCGAATGCAAGACATAATCCTAGGTCAAAAAATCAGTATAATAATAAAACCCTCAAGAGTAAGTCTGAAGCATGATAAAGTGGCAATGTAACATCTAGTCATGTAGGTAGTGCCAAGTACTCGTGCCAGTGCCTCAGATAATAACATGTCATCCGTATAAGGTATGTCTGCATGAAGTATGATCAATGTAAATCCAGTCTGTATGTGATCAAGTCTGTATGAACGTGGTCCCCGTCCACCCGTCACCCAATGACAATAAACGTGGAACCCGTCCACACGTCACCCAATGACAATAAACGTGGAACCCGTCCACCCGTCAACCAATGACAATAAACGTGGAACCCGTCCACCCGTCAACCAATGACAATAAACATCATGCATGCAAATATGAGGATATAATCAAAATCATGGAAATCGTCATGAAACCCGTGCCTAACATCGACACGTAAATCCTCATCTATCGGGCTCCGTCGGTCCGGATCAACCCACGGGCTATGTCTGCGGAATCGGCCCTCAGCCCCGGCAGTATGCCCATATCCATCTATCGACTCTGGTCAGTATCTCTGGATAACCGCCAGGTCCAACCAATCACCGGTAGGTAGTAGTCCCTCTGCCGGGCTCACCGTCTACTACACAGCGAAACCGTTCTCGCCCCGGGGTACCATACCGGGTCCACCATGTACTCGTAATCGGCCTCATCCGCCTCCTCGAATCGGGTTTCACATGTCGCTCTCAGCACCGAGAAAACACATGGTGGACACACTGAAATATCATATCAAGGGTAACCGGGTTTTTAAAACAATTATATATTCTCTTTTGAAATACCCACGGTTCCCAAATCCAGAAATATCATGGAAACAACATATCTCAATGCGTATAATCAAAACATGATGTATGCGACATGTAAAAAAAAGTAAGCATATCAGAAGTCATGCAACATGGAATAATAATGTGCACATGTCGAGGGAAACCGCTTTTTTAAAATGAATCAGTTTTGAAGAACATCTTGCGGTTCCCAAATCTCTAATCAAGTCAGAATCACCTATGTTTGTGTACAGGTATAAGTGTACAATATGCCATGCAAGAATCATATCATGAATGCAACAGTACTACAGTGTAGTGGCATGGCAATTATCGATGATGAAGTGTGTGAGCCGGCAAATAGTGTACGTGGAACATACGCATCATCGATAATGGTGCTGGTGTCCTAACAGCATGATAATAATATAGCAATAAACATATGCAAGCAATGCGAATAGCATGAATATGCAGAAATCAAATAATCAACACCACAGTGAAGAATCTACTATGCAAACTACAGATCTAAGTATCAAGTCAATCGAGAGAGGTATGGAAACCACCTAAATCTGAGTCGACATATATATAGATATAATAGTCGGTGATCCCGTCTCAATAATATCGCGTACGATACAACGTATCGTAAGACATCCTCGAGCCATGAGTGCGGATCTATCATCAATATAGGCTCGTACGGTAAATCGTCGTACGACATCCCAATAGCTGGGTACGGGTCAGTATCATATTTCTCTCATCAAATATCAGGTATCATTATCATCATATCATATAATCTAGGGTACAGATCTAAGTCTAGTACAAATCGATACCATCTATATACTACGTGTGCAAGCACACATCCCAAAGCCCGCTAGAGATCACGTATCGTATCCCAAATAAGAATCATATCAAATCACCGATCTCGCGGCACAATGCCCAACGTCATCGACTCATCTCCAATGTCATCCAATATCATCAAACACAGTGTAAGTATAATGAATATGCAGGAGTGTGTGTGTAGGTGTAAATCTATTCTAGGGTTCGCGACTATGAACTATACTAGTTTACTTCTAACCCTAAGCTATCCATAATACACCTAACACCATATATAACATATCAACTACGGACTGCGGGGGTGCTATACGCCATCCACCCGACTTCCCCCAGTAGATATAATCTACTCACCTTGCGTCTTTATTTGTGGACGTCGCCACGCGTTTTCTTGTCGTCCCGAAGTCTTCATGGGGTACCTACACATCAAAGTATCGTATATGCGTATTAAAACCAAATCCAAGCTAACACGGCACACGAAACCCAAAACGGTACGATAAGGGGCCTATAGGTTAGAACCTATGGGCACGCCTTCAAAACCATCAACAAATCCTCGATATCGTCGTATAAACGCCAAATAGTCGAGGTAAAATCACAATACACAACTCAGAACTAAAAATACGGAATACGGAAACATGAATCCAAAACAGTAACTAAGGAAATAGGCTCCAGATTTCACCCTAGGTCAAATTAGAAAAATCTATATATACCAGGGGTCTAATCTATACATTTAAGAGCAGCAGAACCAAAACGAGGCAAAATGGGGCAGGTATGGCCGCAAATTGCGGCCAATTGGAATAAATCTGCGGCCGGGTTGATGAGTTAGGGGTTGGGGTCTTGGTGGTAGCTTCTTGGGTGCCTGCACATGTCACTGTCCAATCAATTTTAATTTAGGATGTCTCGAGTGATAGCAGATTCAATATACCCTTCACAGATTCCACAAATTCTCCGATATCGGTTTCTAAATCCGTATTTCGGGTTTCAAATCTCAGATTAGGGTCTCAATTCATGCTCTAGGGTGTTGGTGTAGTCTCTACTGAACTCAATTTCACACCACAACACATAATTTCCTCAAACCCTAACTAGGTTTTCTTTAACTCCACAATATCAAACAATATCGGTTCAATCTAAACATGGGGATATAAGTAATGCTAAAACTAAGCTAATAGTCCAGAAAATACCTCATTTGGCAACTCAAGAATTTTCTTAAGTTGCCCCTAGTGGCCAAAATCCTTGCTTCTTTAGTCCAATGTGTAGATCTTGAGCTTGTGCACACTTTTAATGAAATGGAGATTGGGTTTTGGGATTGTATTTGAGATGATTTGGGGCTTTGAAGAGGGGAGGGAGATGAAGGAGCAGCAGCAGCAGGAGAAGGGGAAGAGGGAGGGAAAATGAATGAGGGATGAAGAGATTAGCTAAGTCCAAAGTAAAAGAAAACCCATACCTTTCTCTCTCTCACCATACCTCATTTCTTTATTCCTTACTCTATTCTTTTTCTTTTCTTTTTCTTATTCTCTCAAAATCCTTCTCTCAAGAATAGTAAACCCAAAGTGAACCATGGCAAGAAAATGCACAAGTGTAAGAAGAATGATATGTGCATGTTTTGCACAAATTGCAAAAAAAAACGATTAGCGATTATTAATCGCGATTAGCACTAATTTAGCATATAACTAATCAATTAAACTTAGAAATGGCATAATTCTCTAATTTACCCTATTTTAGAATTTTCCATAATTTTCCAAATTTTTTCCCCATTTATTTGTATTTAATTATACCGAATTATTAAAATATTCAATAAAATAATATTAAATTATAAAAATTCCCAAAATTAATATTTTATCTTTTTGAAATGTTACAGAACATGCAACCATCTTCCTATGGATCGACCCGTACTCAACCGGCTAGCTGCAAAACGACACCGTCTTGATTGCGGTAAGTAGAACAAATATGACAAGATACAATGCATAGTTTCTGCCGATCAATCAAGTGGTGAATCATGCCAAATTATAACAAACATGAACATTAGTACTGGAATCAACCCACCAATCAAATGAGATAGTTGTAAAATTTATAATATATTTAGTGACAAAACTTAGTGATGAATTTTCACCACTGTCTAGCACATTTACTTGCGGTTTTGTGATTCCATTTGTATTCTTGACATGACCCTTCTTCCTGAAGAAACATTTCGGAGTCAAATGGTTTGTCTTCCTACATACAAAGTAGTATTCCGCCTCTTAATTTTGAGACTTGTTAAACTGGCTTTCACTTGGCTTTTTATTTTTAAATTTGTTTCTTTTGGGTTTAAACCTATTGACATGACCGTTATTTGATTTTGAAACGTTTTCGGTAAGATTGATTTTAGGAACATTCTTCTTTGTAGGTTTAATCTTGGACCAATGTTGATATTCTACTCGAATAGAATTAAGGACTTTAAAAAATGGATAAAGAGTGTTGGATCATTCTAATATGATTTGCAAAGTTGTCTCAAGAAAGAGGAACAATATCAATAAGAGTAAAGACCTTAAATTCTTCAAAAAGAATAGTACCGGGGCTTTGAACTTTTCTAATCAATTCTTAGAATTCATGAAGTTGAGAAGTAATAAGCCCGTTATCTACTAATTTGAAGTGTCGAAATGAAGTAGTGTTAAATCGATTTACACCTGTATTATCTATTCCATATTGAGTTTCCAGAGCAATCCATAAGTTTTTAGCACTCTAGAAAGAAATAAAGTTTTCATAAAGTGTTTTGTCAAAAGCGCTCAAAATTCTATTTCTACAATGATAATCAATTTCTTCATTTTAAAGACTTTTGGATTTTGCCGTTTTAGTGGAAAATGCAAGACAAAATGTTTCATCACTTGTGTTGGTTGAAACAATAGAATCTTGATCTGGAGTAGAAGATGCGGTGGGTTCATCAAAAATCGCAGAAACAAGTTCTAAGGTTGTCAGCCAATATTTAATTTGTGTATGCCAAATCTTAAAGCCACCTGTCCCATTGAATCTTTCAGGTTTAATTGACAACGATTCTTCGCTCGGAGACATGGATATAAAATCGTAATATGCAAATATTCTGAAATTATAATAACAAGAATTATTATGATGGTAAAACCATCAAATATAATCAATTATTTCATATACGGTTTTATATTGTTAAGTATTTTACTAAAATAATTGTTGAAATTGATACTTTTTAAAAATGAAGTATTTTCCAAAATCTTTTCTAATGAGAGTCAATAATAGGATAATATAAACTATGAATTGAAAAGTTCATAATCCGAGCCTATAGATATGAGGCATAAAGTTGACCGTGCTACCCTAAAAATGTATAGCCACCCTCCATACATATTTTGCCGACATACACATTTCCAAGATTCACCACTCTCGGCCCATCCGATTTCCCCGTTGAGTACGAATCACAAGGAAAGCTTGATCTTGATATCGTTGTCAATTAGTATCCGGAGAATAAACATAAATTAAGAGATTTCTTAGGTCGGAATTTTGTATGGAAGACTTGTGAAGGAATTGCTCCCCGTTTGCACAAAGTTGCAAACGAAGAACAAATCTATGCTTTGATTTTAATTGAATCGATAAAGGAATTCATCTTTTTTGTTTTTTGTTGAAGTCTATTTATAGACTTCATAAGTAACTGTTAACTTCTAACAGTTGCCCTGAAAAATCGCATCTCAATCGCCCAAAATGGTTGAGAGCACCCCTTCGGTTTGAAATTCAAACTTAAATGGCTGATGGCAACTGTCATGAGGGGACGTTTGTACCAGACGTCTGCAGTTCAAAATTTTCTTAACCAGACGTCTGTAGTTCAAATTCCCTTAAGGAGACGTTTGCTAAGACATCTCTGAGAGAGAAACTGATGATGCTCATAAGTGGGAATTCCTCATATCACGACACGTGACAAATGACGTGTCACCCGCGACAGCCCACTAGACTCCTAGGGGCTACCGAGGTAAAATCAGTATGGGCCCTCCACTTCTTGCCCACGAGCAATCTGGCAGCCGAACTTGCACCCCTCCTCTTTTGCTCGCCTTCGAGCTATTGCAGAGTTAAGCTTCCTCGGCCTCCCGGCTCGTCTCCGAGCCATCCACCGAGCTAAGCCTTCCCACCTCTCCCGATCAAACGAGAATGCAGATCCCTAGCGCTTCCGCAAAGGCTCTGCGTATCTCACCAAAGCGAGATAACCGCCGCCCCACGTCCCGCTTCCCACGCTGGCGCATCCTCCCATTAATGAGCGTATCCCGTCATTAATGGAGGGATCCCATCATTCATGCAGGCATAACGCCAGGGGTGTAACTGACAGCGAAGATCTCGCACCTGCTCGCTCCATGCGAACACTATAAAAACCCCTCTCTCAGACGACTTAGGTAATGCAATTTTGATCCCAATAAGCCACTGCTCTACCAATATTCCTCGGCTCTAACTTGATCATCAGAGGGTCCTACGGTGGTCACCCATCCCGGGACTTACTTGCAGGTAGCTCGGCTTCCATCTTAAACTCAACCCATAGAGATCCACACACTCTAGGAGACAACCTTCAACTCAAATCTCTACCGTTCAACACCGCTCGCTACAGATCGACGGAAGATAGCATCTAAAGGAGATCATACCCTCCATCAGTTGGCGCCATATGTGGGAATGAATCGAAAATTTCTTCCACTCATCGAAGTTGATCTTCCACCCTCGACCTAATGGCGAGCGAAAGCCGCGATGATCCCAACAAGAGCCGCCACGCCCTCCACAACATAGGAGTTAGCGATTCCTCCCCTCTCCAAACCTCATCAACATCTTATCGGCTTGAATCGACAGACTCATGTCGATGGTGGACACCCTCGTCCGCGTTCAGGCGGCGGCCCTTGCTCACCAGGTCGCAGTCACCCCCCGAGACAATGACGTGCGTAGAAGGGCTGATGCCCACTCTCCCCTCAGCATTATCGAGCGCCGGCGTGCCACCTCCGGCAACCACGGCCCACGCGCGGGCCATGATTCCATGACCCGCTAGGCTCTGGAAGGCTGCACACCCCAGTCTTGGGGAAGACTGGGGCATCGCCTCGAGGTCCGACACGCGCCTACACCCTTTGAGGAGGTGTCGGTTAGCTCTCTTGTTTTCAGGCATGACCGAAGCCCCCACTCACATCAAGACCGCGGAGGTGAACGTCGGGACTACTCGAGAAGAACATCGCTCGAGGATATGAGAAATTTGATAGAGCGAAATCGAACCAGCACCAGCGCGCAGACCAGGAACGGGGACAGTCGCCACTCCGACTGTGCTGAATCCTCGAGTTACCACCACCGACTCGAGGCCCTCGAAAAGAAGATCGAGGGCATACGGCGAGACGGCCATCCTTTCAGCGAAGGAGCTAGGTATTCCGCGGATTCTCTCATGAAACCCTTCACCGAGGAATTGCTGGCCGAACATGTCTCATCCAAGAACAAGCTACCCAAGGTGGCGCTCTTTGACAGGAAGTCCGACCCAAAAGATCACTTGGACGTATTTAGAGCGGGCATGATCTTCTAAGATAACTCGGACACAGCTCAATGCCGATCTTTCCCCAATACCTCATCCGAGCTGGCCTGGATTGGGTCCGAGGACTCACGCCACTCTCCATCTCGACCTTTGATGAGCTGGCCACCCAGTTCCTCGGTCACTTCGTCGGGAACAGACGACAGAAGAGTGTTTCTCCCAATCAGAGCAAAGCTCTGTTTTAAAATTCAAAATTTAAAAATTGAAGCAACGCTTCAGATTCGGCACTAGGCGCGCTGCGCACCACGTGTCAAACACAGATGCGCTAGCGTCAGGTGCGTTGTGCCCTAGGCAGCGCACCCCCAATCAGAGCAAAGCTCTGTTTTAAAATTCAAAATTTAAAAATTGATGCAACGCTTCAGATTCGGCGCTAGGCGCGCTGCGTACCATGTGTTAAACACAGATGCGCTAGCGTCAGGTGTGTTGCGTCCTAGGCAGCGCACCCCTAACCAGAGTAAAGCTCTATTTTAAAATTCAAAATTTAAAATTGAAGCAACGCTTTAGATTCGGCGCGTTACGCGCCACGTGTCAAACACAGATGCGCTAGCGTCAGGTGCGCTGCGCCCTAGGCAGTGCACCCCCAATCAGAGCAAAGCTCTGTTTTAAAATTCAAAATTTAAAAATTGAAGCAACGCTTCAGATCCAGCGCCAGGCGCGCTGCGCGCCACGTGTCAAACACGGGTGTGCTAGCGCAGGCTGCGCTGCGCTCTGTGCTCTGCGCTGCGCGCCACGTGTCAAACGTAGGTGCGCTAGCGCAAAGTGCGCTGCGCTCTGAGCAGCGCACCACGTGCAAAGCATGGGTGCGCCAGCGCCGGAATTAAAAATTCCCCACCGTTAGATAAAAAGATCTAATAATGATAAATCATTGATTAATCAGAATTAAATTCTGTTATGGAAAGATTTTTCCAATCTTATTAAAAACAAGAAAATTGCCTTTTGTAAAACAGAAACCCTAGAATCGAAGATCCAATGGTGGGAAACATCCCCAAATCAATCAGAGAAAGATCTCTTTAACTGATTTAACAAATCAATTTGCCCTATATAAAGGCCCCAAGACTTCAAGTCTGATATAGAGAAACCCCCTACAAACTTTGAGAAAACTCAAAAGAAAGAGAGCAAGCTCTTGAAAGAAGATCATTTCTTCAAGGTAAAAAGAATGATTCTTGAACAAAGAGATGAAATCATCTCATTAAAACAGAAGAATTATCTTCTTAAAAGATCATAGATGTACAAAAGACCAAGGTCTTTTATAAAAAGAGATCAAAATATCTCATCATAAAAACAAAAGAAGTATTTATTTCATTCACAGATCATTGATCTACAAAGGCAAAGCCCTTTCAAAAATAAGAACCGTTGTTCTTGAATCTTAAGGCAAATCCTCCTTTAAAAAGAACATAAATTTGTTCACAGATCATAAATTTGATCAAATGCGCTTTGCGCTATTGAAAAGTGCCTTGCACTCTTGAACTGTGCTTCTGCGCTCCTTGGGCCAGCGCTCAACGCCAAAACGTGCCACGTGTCAACCACGTATGCAATTTGCGCTTTACGCTTCTAAAATAGCGCACTGCACTCATGGGCTGGCACTCAGCACCAAGCGCGTCACGTGTCACTCACGTGTGCGCCACTGAAATAGCGCTACACGCTCATAAATTGAAAGCGCAATGCGCTCATAAACTGGCACAATGCGCCCATCATCCGGCGCTTAGCGCCAAGCGCGACATGTGTCTTTTTCGTGTACGCTACTTTGCAGAAGCGCAATGCGCTCTTTAATTGGCGCAAAGCGCCTGGCGCGTCACGTGGCGCGCTGTCAGAACAAACATTGTTCTGATGAATGCTATGCATTCAATACAAGACAAAAAAATGTGTCAGGATCCAATGCTCAGCATTATTAAAAGGGTCAATCCCAAATAAAAGCTCAACAGCCCTAAATAAAATGTTAAACATTTTTATCTGATTGGACTTAGCCCAAGATTGGCCATAAGTCCTCAACTTGTATTAATTTGAGCCCATCTGCTCATAAATATTTCAACAGATCTCAGTCTCAAACTGGACTACAGATCCTTCAACCAACTCACACCGGTTTAAGGGTACATCTCTTTACTCCTCTGATATCTGTCGTTGTAATCCTTCAACGTTTTCAGAGAGGTGACGGGTCCCGACAATCACACATTTCACGGACTACGATGTCCTTAAACTTCATAGACTACGATGTCTTTAAACTACGGACTGTGGGGTCTTTAAACTCATGGACTACGATGTCCTTAACGTCGGACTGTGGGGTCCTTAAACTCATGGACTACGATGTCCTTAAACTTCATAGACTACGATGTCTTTAAACTACGGACTGTGGGGTCCTTAAACTCATGGACTATGATGTCCTTAAACTTCATAGACTACGATTTCTTTAAACCGGACTATGATGTCCTTAAACTTCAAAGACTACGATGTCTTTAAACCGGACTGTGGGGTCCTTAAACTTATGGACTATAATGTCCCTAACCTCGAACTGTGGAGTCCCTTTAAACCCACGGACTACGATGTCCCTAACCTGGACCGTAATGTCCTTAAACTAACATTGGACCACCATGTCCTTAAACTGGTAATAGACCGCAATGTCCCTAAACTAAACAATAGAGTCCAAATGCTCTTTGTTGGATCTAAACGATCCCGTTAAGTTGATCTTAGTCTAAAAGTTAGACTAACGTGTCCTTAACATACGTTTAAGTTGATCTTAGTCTCAAATGAGGCTAACGTATCCTTAAACCCAACCCCCAAATCCAAATCTAAGAAGATACGGATTCGGACTAATTCACGCCCTACGGGCGACAACATAAATTAGTCTCCGTATACAATCCACGGGCAACCAAACACAAAACAAATACCCATGACACGAAGTGACCATCTGGAGAAGGAGAAAGTGGTTACCACGATGCGGTAGTGTAATTAACTGCAGGGGCTTGCGCCTGCAGGGAAGAGCGTCCCCACAATCAAAAACCCCTCAAACGAGTGGGAATCTGACGAAGTTTGCTATATCGGCCGCATCCGTTTAAATCTTCGATATACGGTGCTATAAATCAACTTGGCATCTTTGGAGAGGTGGACGGATAGCACCAATTAGCATCTGCCCTAAATTTCAGGCAGGACGGATCTGCGCGGTCGCGTCTCCGTGTTCGGCGGGGAACAGATTCTGGCACGCCCAGTGGGACCTTTTCCTCTTTCCACTCCACACTTCGTGTCTCATGTTCGCGAACGAATCGCGGTTTGATATGGTTGCCCTTGGGTTCGAGGTACTAAGATTTGGTTTCTTGCTTGGCGCAGAAAACAAAACATCAATAGCGTCTACTTGCGCGAACTGTTCTAACTGCAATTGCAACTCACGCTCTGCCTCATCTGGAGGCATAGCTTACGGGCCCCAAGCGGCCTCCTGTTCACAATGCCGGTGGAACAGCTCACTCAAGCCACCACTGGATTATTTTTCGGGACCATGCTCCTACCGATGAGCTTCAGCGCCCCTGTACCATCGCAAGAAGCCCCAAAGAAGTCGGTCTTCGATCGACTTACCACTACTGCGACCCCTCTCAACGGGTCGTCCAGCTCCGACGCCTCAGTCTTCGCCAGATTGAGCCAAAGTTCATGTGGGCCCATGATGAAGCCTGCAGTTCCAGAAAAGGTTATTCCGAAGAGGATAGCCATCCCTGCTCCCGAAGTCGTCAAGACGGCTTCTCCTGCCAAAGGGTCGGTCTTTACAAGACTGACTGTTCCGGCTCCCACTCCAGCTCCCGTCCCTGCTCCAAAGTCTGTCTTTGACAGATTAAATACTGCTACTCAACGGACATCAGTCTTCAAGAGGCTGACGCCGGCGACAGCCCTTCTCCAAAACAGGGGGCACGACGAAGCCATCCCCATCGCACTGAATCAATCCCAGCAACTCGGCACGCTCGACGTCGCCACTGGCGCCGAGTAAGAAAGGCTGGGGGCAACTCCCCCTCTGGGCTAACTCCACCAGCCCCAACGGTGGAAGTCAATGCTGCTGTTCCAACCGGGAACAACTTTGAATTGCTGAACAAGGTACGCAGGAACTCTCCTACCGCCGTACTGAGAAGATCTCCTCCACAGGTGGAGAATGTTACAGAAACAAAGCCGGAGCAGCCCCCTCAACGGCTGTCCTCCAAAGTTTATAAAGTCTGGTGACAGGTCCAGAAGTCGGTGATTAATCAAGATTATTCTCGCCGACAGAAAAAGGTGAAGGTTCAACAGGAAAAGAACCGTTCTGTCAAGCCATAAAAGGCAAAAGCTACTTGGGCGCCCGCTGCAATGACTCCCTCAACGTCAACTGCTCAAAAGAGGAGGCCAGAGAAAGCCCCTGTGACTACGGCATAGCACAAAGACGTTGAGCCCAAACGCCCCAAGTCTGGGGGTATAATGGTGCATACTGTTTACATGGCTTCCGGAAAAGAGAAAAGCCGCGCTTCGACGGGTCACCGATCGCTCACCCGATCCGTGACAAAAGCCCAGGAACAACAGCAGAAGCTTCAGGAAATGCTGACGCAAATGGCCACACTCACCGGGCCAAAAGAAAGCCCGGAGGCGTCATCAGAGCAGCGTCATGAATAAGAAACCAATGCTGACTTCCTCCGCAGAGTCCTCGAAAAGAAGGACAGAGAAGCAGCAGAACAAGCTACCAATATAAATCGAATGGCGCTTCTCTTCCAAGACATGGCCGGGATGATGTTACAGCTGGATCCTCCAGCTAAAGACCCTCCGATCATTATTGAAGATGACAGAGGGGAGACATCGAACCCTCCTCCGGCTCTTTCAGCAGCCAAAGAGGAAACCATTTCCAAGGCCGCTCTGGATAACTATATTGCTCAGCAAATACGAGCTCACCAGGCGAACGAAGCGGCCAGCCAAGTCGTTAAAACTGGACGACCATATCCAGGCTGGTATGACCAAATAAATTACCCACCGGGATATACGATCCCTAAATTTCATGTATGTAAAAGGACGGGCAATCCCCACCAGCATGTCGTCCAGTTCAGGGCTCTATGTAGTAACACCGAAGGTGATGATAAACTCTTACTCCGTCAGTTTGTTGGCAGCCTGTCGGAAACAGCGTTCGAATGGTACTCCGAACTCCCGAACGATTCTGTCAAGACATTTGCGGAGATAAAGCTGTTATTTACGCAAAGATTTGCAAGTGCTAGTGAACACACCCCGATTACAGCATTGATCAATGCCAAGGTGAAGCCAGGCGAGACGTGGGTTCAATACGCAATACGATGGCAGAATCTATGGTCAAAATGCGAACAGCGCATCGAAGAAGCACCGGCGGTGGGCATGTTCGTGGGCACTCTGGACCCTCATGCAACTATTTCCAAATTCACGATGTTCTTCAAACCAACCACGTTCCAGGCCTTGATTGACAAGTTGGCCCAAATGGACCAAATGGGTCATAGACTGTCTCCTCCAAATCCGGACTCTCGAAATGAGAAGGGAAAGGGGAAAGCGATCGTCGTAGCCAATGCTCAACAGCAACCCCGGTGGCCCGAGACCAGTTGATCGCCAAAATAACAGAACTCGATCTCTCGAAGATAAAATGAGATGCCCTTACTCGTTCCTTCGAGACAAGATAAAGAGGTTATTCGAGCTTGCACTGCGCAACAGACTTGTTCCCGCCAAAAATTTCTGCGCAGAAGAGTCCAAGGTATCAAATGGCTGCGATACGCTTAAGGAAATGCGAACCAGTATCTTCCGGCCTGTATTTTGATAAACTCCCGAAGGAGGAACTATTAAATTCTAACGGTATTGGAAGCATCTCGAAAAACCCTTCGATTTGATATATTATGGGGCTCATAATTCATCCGGGATCAAAAGTTATGAGCAAATATGCTATGCACTGTTCCCTGATTAAAAATCGGGAATTACCTCAATGAGGCGTCACGTGCTCACACGTGATCAATGGTCACGTGTTGACACGTGATAGTTAAAACAGAAATAAAAACAAATGGCTGAAGGAAATGCCTCAATGAGGTATCACGTGCTCACACGTGACCAATGGTCATGTATTGACACGTGATGGTAAAAACTGAAGCATAGAAAACGCTAAGAAAAGGACTCAATTGGGGGTCACGTGCTCACACGTGACCAAGGGTCACGTGTCAGCACGTGACTGGCTTTGAAAGCCTTACAGTTTGACAGAATTAAAATTCTAAATTTCTCTAAATCTTTCCAAATAGGATTAAAATTCTAAATTTCTCTAAATCTTTCCAAATGGAAAAGGATTATGGAGAACCGTTGGATTAAAAATCCAAGGGTGATTAAAAATCATCAATTTATGGAAAAATCTTGGATAAGAAAAGATTTCCCCTAAATCTCACCAGAAATAACAAATAGAATATCTTTGGATTAAAAATCGAACGGTGAATAAAATTCACCTAATAATCTAAAGGCTCAGATTAATGATGAAATCAATTCAAATCTTTCAATGAAAGATTTACTAAACAAATTGATTCTTTTCTTTCTCCTATAAATAGGAGCCAAGAAGAGAAGAGAAGGGATCTACTTTTTTGGGGAGATAACAACAACAGAGAGAAAAAAGAGAGGAGAATTTAATTCTCAAGAAAGAAAACCCTAGGTGAGAAAAGAAAGGGGATCAAAACTTCAAACAGAGAATTTAATTCTCAAAATCTAAGAGTTTAACTCTTCTGCACAAAAGAACTTAGTTCTTTCTCTGGTTGAAGATCTGCAAAGAGCACATCTCCCCATAAGTTGAGAATTTAATTCTTATCGGGTTGAGATCCTGCCATGCAGATCCGAAACTTAGAGGGGGAATTGAGTTTAGAGAATTTAATTCTCTCAAAACAAAACTAGGGTTTAACCCTATATGGGAGTTAAATTCTCCTGAAAATATAGGAATTTAATTCCTTTAAGATGGACAGAACTAGGGTTTAACCCTATATAAGAGTTTAATTCTTCTACATATATTGGAATTTAATTCCTCCAAAACAAAATTAGGGTTTAACCCTACAGAGAATTTAATTCTCAAAATAAAATAAGGAGACTTAAAAGATCTCTGTGCATGAAAAGAACTAAGGTCGCGTGTCCCCACGTGATCCCTGAAAAGATCCCCAAAAATGAAAATGAAAAGGCTTTGAGGCAATGCCTCACGTGCTCCACGTGACCCCTGAAGCACAGAAAGAAAAAGCAAAAGAAATAGAGGCTTTGGGCGCTCTCACGTGTTACCACGTGACCCCTTGGCAAACGCTTTAACAGTCAGCGCATAAATCCCCATCACGTGTCAACACGTGATGCTCAAAATAAAAATGAAAAGTGTTTAATACTTATCCGCAGATTGGAGGATAAAATAAAGGAGATTTGGCTCCATATTTAGGGCGCCCTCACGTGTCCCCATGTGACCCCTAACAAATCCCTTTAATATCCAATGGATGGATGCCTACCACGTGCCCACATGTGATGGCCAGGAAATGAAAAGTGTTTAACACTTAATTACAGCACGAAGAAAAGGAATCTGGTCCCACCTTTGGGCGCCCTCACGTGACCACACGTGACCCCTCTTTCTTTAGTGTTTAACACTAATTTGGGGATTATATTTCCAGTGTTTAACACTGATTGTTTTTAGTGTTTAACACTAAATTGAAGATTATATTGCCAGTGTTTAACATTGATTGTCTTTTAGTGTTTAACACTAATTTGAGAGTTCTACCTCCAGTGTTTAACACTGTTGTTCTTTAGTGTTTAACACTACTTTTAGCCAAATTGGCTAGTTCTCCAGAGGCAAAAGTCCCTCCTCCAAATGAATCTCAAAATTGAGGAAATCAAAGACAAAATGTTGTCAGAGCCCCCAAACCTCTGTTTAGCACTGCTGAATGATGAGGGCTGAACCCAGACAAATGTCTAATGGCCTAAAGGGCCAATATTTCAAACATAATTGGACTTAGCCCAAACTGGCCATAAGTCCTCAAATCATCTTGAACTGAGCGCATCTGCTCTTTCAACCAACTCATTGGTTCAAGGGCACATCTTTGAACTCCTCTGATATCTGTCGTTGTAATCTTTCAACGTCGTCAGAGAGGTGACGGGTCCTGACGGCCATACATTCAATGGACCGCCATGTTCCTAAACTGGCAATGGACCACCATGTCCCTAAACTGGCAATGGACCACTATGTCCCTAAACTAGAACAATAGAGCCCCTAAATGCTCTTTTGTCGGATCTAAACGATCCTGTTAAGCTGATCTTAGTCTCAAATTAGACCAACGTATTCTTAACAAACGTTTAAGTTGATCTTAGCCTCAAATATGTCTAACGTATCCTTAAACCAAAACCTTCAAACAGACTTTAGTCCCAAATTGGACTATAGATCTCCCAACTAACTTTGGTTCGAGGCTACATCTCTGAACTCTTCTGATATTTGTCGTTGTAATCCTTCAACGTCGTCAGAGAGGTAACGGGTTCCGATGGCCATACATTCAATGGACCACTATGTCCCTAAACTAGAACAATAGGGCCCCCAAATGCTCACTTGTCGGATCTAAACGATCCCGTTAAGTTGATCTTGTTGGAGATAGTGCCCTCAGAGTCAATTATTGGATCACAGGCACGTGATTGCAATGATTGAGGGAGGACCTATCCCGGTAGGACAGTCTTACTCGAGATGATAGTATGCTATCTGGTTTACCTTTATCATCGTGTACTGCTTCAGGTGACCTTACAGGTCGCTATTACACGCTGATAGAGCCCCTGGGATTCTTGCTTGACTGCCGACAGTATGATGGCGATCATATACGTGAGAGCTGGTGGTCTATAAGCACATCCTTAAAAGGTCCCTAGTCGTAGGAGTTTCGAGACTGGGCATCGATACTCCATTAGTAGACTAGTGTATACAGTCGAGACCCCGACGAGGGGCGGTGGCCGGTCTCACAAGCCACTGGTGTCAGTTGGTTCACCTAAGATGTATACAGGTGCTCATTGGGTTATGAGTACACCGGACAGGACTCGCCGGGAACCTGCTAGTTGGGATTATACCAGACGTCAGATAGCAGTTCCCAGGTGACATGTGTACAGGTTAGTTCATCGACCTGAGATCGTCATTTTTCTCGTGTGAGTTCCCACTGTGCTTTGATTACTACCCTACCACGGCTCAAAGGAGTCGTGCAAACAGATTTTAGTTGGGTACAGTCCCGAGCCACATGGAGGCAGTGAGCGGATCTGCAGGGGTTCGTCTCTCCCGGTATTGGGGGTGAGGTCGCGCTGTGTCTAGGAGAGCCATTACACAAAGCCCTCGGCCGAGGCAGGAGATTTACTGGTAGGTATTCCAGTAGTATCTCAGGGTGTTCTGGGCTACGCTCCGACACGACTTGTACCGCTTTTGGGGGTCTGTCTTTTACCAACCCCCTAGGCCCGCCATGCGATGCTCATAGACGAACGGACCGGACTGTACGGATATTGTCACTGACAGGCTCAGTAGGGTGTCAGGATGAGTTCGCTCATCGACGTCCCTTTTGGTCAATAGCTGGTGGCCCGTCACGTATTGGCTAATACCTCTGACGTGCTAGTGGTTAAATCCACAGCCATAGTATTGATGAGTCTTTAGAGTCCACCACACTTACAGTTACTCAAGCTTTCGGGCGAAACGCTGTAGAGGCCGTATGGAGATATGGCAGGGTCTGATCAGATACGTGCGGTATTGCACGGATCAGGATCGGATGTTTTGTACTAGTGGCCGTATGGATATATGGCAGGGTTCGATCAGATACGTGCGGTATTGCACGGATCAGGATCGAACGGATATTACTAGCCGGCTTTAGATTAAGCCGGATCCTAGTATAGTACAGTGTAGATTTTGTCTCATTGCATTTGTATCCGGTAGGAATACAGATGCGGGTGTGTATGCACAGTATCGGGGTTTTCCTGTAATTTGTTACGGGACCAGTTTTCTGGAGTTGCCAGTTTGCATTCCGTTCCGGCTGGTTTTCCTTTGTTCTTTCCCGGCCGAACCTTTTGATGGAGGGTGTTATTTGCAAGTTTGCAAATAACATATTGTGGAGGGATTTCTTGCAAATGTATTGATTATGATAGTATCTTTTCTTTTCAACCATCATTTGATTCTCTTTACATCACTAAAAGGTGATTAGAGTTTGATGTGAGATTGTTATGATGATGTTTGGATATGGTCACCCTTTCTCTTTTCCTACACTCACCTCCCTTCTTGTTAT
Organism: Agapanthus africanus; assembly: GCA_030015575.1. NCBI lineage: Eukaryota > Viridiplantae > Streptophyta > Magnoliopsida > Asparagales > Amaryllidaceae > Agapanthus > Agapanthus africanus. The sequence goes on from CM057343.1 coordinate 604,223,063, forward strand.
GGATTCATATTTCTTTTCCTACACCATTCTCATATGATAAGGTTAAAGTTTCATTTTGAGAAAGAAGAAGAAGAGGTTTTTCATTCTTGAGAGTTTCATTCTTGATCTTATTTTCATGCTAGAAAAATGCAAGCACCATTTTTCTTATCTTGATTCCTCCATCATCTTCAAAGGCAACAAACCCCAAATGAGACATAGCTTCAACCCTACACATTCTACAGCAAATCTTGGACGCGTCGGCTAGCCTACTTCGCGTCCGAGTTGCCTCGGTATTGAGGTGGGAGCCCGTAAAAGATACAGGCGATGTGGTGCCTTTCCGGCGAGGAGAAGACCGGAGGACTCGGATCATTCGGTATACTTCTCTTCCCATCTCTTGTTTGCTAGTATAGGTTAATGGTTAACGATCCGGGTTTTATTGTCCGCGGTAGCGCCAGTTTCCAAGTTAGGAAAATTTTTGATTCCGCATTTTGGCCTCGGTAAGACGGCCGGGGCGCTGCCGTGGCGCAACATGGTATCAGAGCCACGCCATTAACCTTGTCTAGCTTGTTCTAATGTGTTTTACTTATCCGATCGACCAAAATTCCAAAAACCGCGTTTTTGCATGCATCAGTTTTCTGTCGATTTTTTCCGGGCTCGAAAAATTTTTCAGGTGATCTCAGAATGATGTGCAGGGAGTTCTAAGAACACTGGGAAAATTCGACAACATAATCCCTCAGTAAGAGCGCGGATCCGCGGCCATTAACCTTTCTCAGGCCGCGGATCCGCCGCCGTAATGAGGGATCATGTCGTCGTTTTTCTGCAGTGGGCTTGTGGGATAAAAATAGGGGTTTTGGAATATTAAAATTGGGCCCAGAATTTCTGTGAGTGCTACAGTATTGCTTGGGGGCCCACTTGTTATTTTTTGATCGATTGGATATTTTAAACACATTATTTCACAGTATTTACATTATATCTGCGACCGTGAATGTCACTCGATCGGTAAATCCGGTCTAACTGCTATAGCCCGGTTAGACGGATTTGCGAACGTGACTTTTCACGTTGATGTTCTATGTTTATGCTGTGTTGTTGCGGATCGGTCGTGGGGGATAGCCTGGATGCAATGCTAGTACTGTTTTGTTTTTTATGTACATTTGACATTGCGGGGCGAGCGTCCGACATGTGGACTGCCGTCACTGTCTGTTTGTATTATTCTTTTGGGGCACGACCTGGTTGCGGTCGATATACCCGTTGTATGTATATTTTACTTTTTGTACTAGGATTACCCCGCGGAGGGGTGCACGGATAGCCGGGTTCTAGAGGGCAACGGGCCCGCATCTCAGGGCATTGAGACGGAGGGGGCTTCAGTCTGGAATTGGCGGGCTATTCGCCGCACTCGAAGGGGGTGTAGGTTGACCCAGGAGGGGTGCCCAAGTTACCGGATTCCGTGAAGTGCTGGGTGGTCCATTCACGGTGCTGAAGGGGGCTGCCTCGCTTCAGGTTTTGGCGGGTGACTTGCCGCGCTCGTAGGGGTCTAGGTTTTCATTGCACAGGCTATCCACACGACCAGGGGAACGTCGGGTTTCAGCAGCGGCTCTGTGAAACCCGGGGCTTCCAGATATCTGTATTGTTCTGTGATGCTGTATATTTCTGTGATGTTGCCTTTTATCACGCCTTGAGCGAATATAATATATTGGTATATATATTAGTAGATGTTGTATATGTTTTTCATCCGCGCTAGTCCAGTCCTCGCTCTGCCGTTAGTTAGCTAACCTAACGGGTGATGACGGGACCCAGTGGCGAATGCGGATGGCATATACGTACGTCAGTATATTTTCGTTCTTTGTGGTGTGATCAATTGATGGGACTGCATTGATTCGGATCAATGCAAGATAAACAAACCTAATCTGATGTTGTTGGAACATTTTTCAAAAAGCTGTTATTGCAAGGACGTTCACTTTTGTTTTGCATCGTGGTATTCAGTTGGAATATCCTGCTCCTCAGTCGACGAGGCAAGGGCCGAGATCCCTTCACCGGGAGTGACCCCTTGGACAGAAGTTTGCGTCAGGGCATTAACTTTACTATAGCCGATTACTTTTGCTTTGCATCGTGGTATTCAGTTGGAATATCCTGCACCTCATTCTACGGGGAAAGAGCCGAGATCCCTTCACCGGGAGTGACCTCTTTAGTAAAGGTTTTCGTCACTATATTTTCTAAAAAGGCTATGCAGTTCCTTCAACGATATCAAGTTCATTACGTTAAAGGTTTTTCGCCAAAAACTAGACGTAGCCCTCCGTCATTTCTTACAAGTATTACTTAGTATTCGTGCTGCGTTTGTTGACTGTGTCAAGGCGTAGTGTGCGGTAGCTAAGTAGTGTTTGTTTGTAGCATATTAATGGGATTGGTTAGGACAGTCGTGCGGCCTTGTTGACTATGTCAAGGGCTCGTACGGGTGGGTTTAATGCAATCCAGGATAATGACGGGTTGAACTTGACTAGGACTCTTTGATTTGTTGACTGTGTCAACGTCACTTGGGTCCTAGGGGTAAGAATCACATCGGGAGTTTCAAAAGAACTGAAACTTGCCAGGCATGCGCATACCTTCTGGAGTGTGGTGACTTGAGTGGATTCCGTCAAGTTATCATGCGATGATGGTTGGATCCCGATTCCCACTGATGAGTTGGTTTACTCCTCGGGTGACCCCGACTAATTCTTCTTTCAGGTTTGGAGGAGAATTTGAGGTACAGTGGGAGGTTTCCTGATTAGATAAAGTGATAACCATTCTGATCTAGGTTAGAGTGCACGCTGAGTGTTTCTTTTCTCTCTCTTTTTGGCAGCGACCATTGACCCGACCCTGGACTATGACTCAGTGACCAAGTTGACCGAACCTTCTTAACACCAGCTTTTGGATTGTCAGAGTTGCAGACCTCATTGCCACTCCTACTTTTACCCTTTTCTCCAGGACACCCCGTATTACTACGAACGTCCACTTCCATTGGACAAAACCATCGTATGGTTATATACGAACTCGAAGGATTTCGAGGATGGTTTCTGGTTCTGGAGAAAACGAATAGGATTATTCAGTTGTCTTTTCTTTTCACCTTCTCTCATTGTGAGTACTCCTTGGTTTAGGAGATAGTACACCTATTATATAAATTGGATAGTCTTCTTCCAAACCTTAGGCTGGTGCCGAACGGTGGGGAATGAAGAAAACCAATTAGCATAACGATGGTGTGCAGAAGGTATTAAGGTAAGACAAAGAAAGGGATTAGTAAGAGAGCAAAGTAAATTGCGACTGCTATTCACGACCAAACCGAGTATTTCTTCGCCAATCCTAAATCACCTTTGTATTTCTCCAGGACACTCCGTATCACTACGAAGATCCCAAGTTTTTGGATACTCCATCGTATGATTATATACGAACTCGAAAGGAACTTGTTCCAGTTCGGGGATGGATTCTGGTCCAGGAGAAATAGGAATAAGGATTATTCGGTTGTCTTTTCTCTTCACCTCCTCTCGCATTGCGAGTGCTCCTAGGATTAGGACAGTACACCCATTATGCTTATTGGATAGTCTTCTTCCAAACCATAGGCTGGTGCCGAACGATAGGGAAATAAGAAAACCAATTGGCCTAAAGGGGTGTGCAGAAGGTAATGACTAAAGACATATAAAGGGATTTGGAGAGGTGGTAAAGAATTATACGGTTGTAGTTGTGAATCTGGATAATGGTAGAGGCATTACTAAGAATACCAGGATACCCCATCGAAACATTTCAATGTTTCAGTTCAACTGTGTACTGTTAAAAGAAAACTGATTTCCCGGTTAGACACTTGCTCCAGGGTATGTATTTACCAGGTTTGATTCTCACATCTGTATGGTTTTACAGATGATGAGTGGGAGTAAGTTATTGGGAATTGGGTGATCATCCTCATTATATCGGGATTCGTTGTAATCGGTGATATTTGAGGAGATCACCTGGGCTGTTTGCCGGTCGGCAAATATTTGGTTTTGAATATCTGCTGTTGTGCACCAATTTCAAATTGATATATCTGTACGTCTATTTTCATAGAGTGAGATATACCTTTTGATATTATGTCGATGACATTTACCTATATCAGTGGATGGTTAGGTAAGGAGCATCAAACAGCGGTGTAATTCTTCTTAACCATAAGTACAGTTTACAACCTACGACGCACAGTGAAAGAGTTGTGAGACTCAGCGGACTTATACAGAGTATTGTATGTTGTCCAGTGTCCATTAGGACAGAGGGGTTGGTCCTCATACTATATTCTGTTTACTTTTAACTTCTCTAGTTCTTAGACATGTATTTCGTAGAAACACAGGGTCTAAGTTTTGAGGAGTTATACGTATTTGAATAGAGTAGAGTACCAGGTGTAGCAAGTATCGGGATTCTTCAAAGTGATCGAAGATGTAGATACTTGTGTATGGCATTCAGTTGATAGTAATGATAAAGAGAAATTGCTTCTCTTTCAGGTTACTCATAATTGGAAGCATTCCTAAGTTGAGTAACGCTGATCGGCCTCCTTCCATTTAGTTGACATGCACTGGAGATAGCTGCATGATTTGAATCTGGTTCATTTAAATCAGTGCCTCTGGTTCTATATTGGATATAGAACAGTTCATACCTTAACGATGTTAGGGTACGGGGAGTTCTCCGGCTTATGATTAAAACCAGACACTGGACAACTCAAGGCACGTTTCTGTAATGGCTGTTTGTGGGTTGACCCAGGCTATGACGAGGGTTGATTTTCTACCATCTGGAAGATCAATAGCGATATTGTTCTAGACTCGCCACAGTTTTAATAAAAATGGATTTTTCAGAAAACAGTAGTGGGAGTATGGTAGAACTGGAAGCGATTCCAGAACCGCAAACGATTACTGAAGATTTGATAAGGAACCTAAAGATTCAATCTGATTTGACATTCCATTGGCCACTCCGCAGATACGGTGGGTAACTTCAGGCACCCGAGAGGTACTCCGGTAGCCTCAAGGACGGTGACAGGGAAGTTCTTGTTTACCCACACTTGCCATTGCTGTTGTTCCAGACCGCGAGACCCGGCAGGAGGATGAGTATAGCGTCGTTCTGAACTAGCTTCAGAAGTGTACGTGTGTATGACTCTGCCAGAGGGTTGTCGTAGTCAGTGGGAGCAGCGGAAGCATTGGTGGACAGGTGGCTTATGTCTATTTATAGACTAAAGCAGATATAGCGGAGATAGATTATCTATTTCTGATGTGACAGTCATAGGTTTGACGTCATCAGAATAGGGGGGTGGATCTGTTAAGAAGGTAGTAGGGTGTGATGTCCTGGTTTTGGATGACATACACAGAGTAGGAAAGGAAACTCCTACAATACGATCGGTTATACTTTGGTTGTCACACAGTGGTTTCTCCACACAGGACTTGGATATTATATTAGACATTCTGGTTACTAGATCTATGGTTTTAGATCTAGATTTGGGTGGTTTCCTAATCTGGGTACCTTGACAGCATTCTATGAGTATTTAGAATGGACGACTCCTGGCACGGTAGTACACCTGCAGGTAATGGAGTCACCCTCTCTAAAGGTGTCTTACAGACTAAAGAGGAGAGGGATACGCATGATTGACAGGTCACTTGCTTAGGCAATTGAGTCAATCATGAGATGTCAAGTACCACACCAGATGTTGTTCTTGCACTAGATGCAATAAATTGATATTGATCCAATCCTGGAGGAACAGTCGGAAGCAGTTTTAGAACATAAGTGAATGTTCTAGGGATATGATAACGGCTGCCTCCTTTAGGAGACGGTTATCACTCCAGGCTTCCAAGGTGACATGAACGACAAGGAGGTTGTCAGAGTTATAGTTCTCCCTCTGACGAGGGGCAGTATTTTGGACAGGTGATCCAAGGAAATACTGAGGGAGGCATGGCGCTGGGTACTGATTAAGTTCAGTTATCGATACAGTCTAAGAAGTTTGGATTTGGAGTTCATTTATGAACTAGGTCCCATCAGATATCCAGACATACTCTTAGACAGGTATTGCTCATTTCGGGAGATGGCTTTCTCTGCGAACTTGAGATATAGAGAGACATAGAAAGAAACTTCACAGCGGATCCACTCACTGAGGCTATTCCTCGAACGCAATAGTTTCGCAAACAGGCTTTGTGAGACTGACTAGTAGAGGAGTTGGGTGTTCGGTATCACACGGGCTGTGAGTATGCGACATCGCAATAATTAGCCTTGAGTGCAAGTGGGAGATTGTTGGAGATAGTGCCCTCAGAGTCAATTATTGGATCACAGGCACGTGATTGCAATGATTGAGGGAGGACCTATCCCGGTAGGACAGTCTTACTCGAGATGATAGTATGCTATCTGGTTTACCTTTATCATCGTGTACTGCTTCAGGTGACCTTACAGGTCGCTATTACACGCTGATAGAGCCCATGGGATTCTTGCTTGACTGCCGGCAGTATGATGGCGATCATATACGTGAGAGCTGGTGGTCTATAAGCACATCCTTAAAAGGTCCCTAGTCGTAGGAGTTTCGAGACTGGGCATCGATACTCCATTAGTAGACTAGTGTATACAGTCGAGACCCCGACGAGGGGCGGTGGCCGGTCTCACAAGCCACTGGTGTCAGTTGGTTCACCTAAGATGTATACAGGTGCTCATTAGGTTATGAGTACACCGGACAGGACTCGCCGGGAACCTGCTAGTTGGGATTATACCAGACGTCAGATAGCAGTTCCCAGGTGACATGTGTACAGGTTAGTTCATCGACCTGAGATCGTCATTTTTCTCGTGTGAGTTCCCACTGTGCTTTGATTACTACCCTACCACGGCTCAAAGGAGTCGTGCAAACAGGTTTTAGTTGGGTACAGTCCCGAGCCACATGGAGGCAGTGAGCGGATCTGCAGGGGTTCGTCTCTCCCGGTATTGGGGGTGAGGTCGCGCTGTGTCTAGGAGAGCCATTACACAAAGCCCTCGGCCGAGGCAGGAGATTTACTGGTAGGTATTCCAGTAGTATCTCAGGGTGTTCTGGGCTACGCTCCGACACGACTTGTACCGGTTTTGGGGGTCTGACTTTTACCAACCCCCTAGGCCCGCCATGCGATGCTCATAGACGAACGGACCGGACTGTACGGATATTGTCACTGACAGGCTCAGTAGGGTGTCAGGATGAGTTCGCTCATCGACATCCCTTTTGGTCAATGCTGGTGGCCCGTCACGTATTGGCTAATACCTCTGACGTGCTAGTGGTTAAATCCACAGCCATAGTATTGACGAGTCTTTAGAGTCCACCACACTTACAGTTACTCAAGCTTTCGGGCGAAACGCTGTAGAGGCCGTATGGAGATATGGCAGGGTCTGATCAGATACGTGCGGTATTGCACGGATCAGGATCGGACGTTTTGTACTAGTGGCCGTATGGATATATGGCAGGGTTCGATCAGATACGTGCGGTATTGCACGGATCAGGATCGAACGGATATTACTACCCGGCTTTAGATTAAGCCGGATCCTAGTATAGTACAGTGTAGATTTTGTCTCATTGCATTTGTATCCGGTAGGAATACAGATGCGGGTGTGTATGCACAGTATCGGGGTTTTCCTGTAATTTGTTACGGGACCAGTTTTCTGGAGTTGCCAGTTTGCATTCCGTTCCGGCCGGTTTTCCTTTGTTCTTTCCCGGCCGAACCTTTTGATGGAGGGTGTTATTTGCAAGTTTGTAAATAACACATTGTGGAGGGGTTTCTTGCAAATGTATTGATTATGATAGTATCTTTTCTTTTCAACCATCATTTGATTCTCTTTACATCACTAAAAGGTGATTAGAGTTTGATGTGAGATTGTTATGATGATGTTTGGATATGGTCACCCTTTCTCTTTTCCTACACTCACCTCCCTTCTTGTTATGGATTCATATTTCTTTTCCTACACCATTCTCATATGATAAGGTTAAGGTTTCATTTTGAGAAAGAAGAAGAAGAGGTTTTTCATTCTTGAGAGTTTCATTCTTGATCTCATTTTCATGCTAGAAAAATGCAAGCACCATTTTTCTTATCTTGATTCCTCCATCATCTTCAAAGGCAACAAACCCCAAATGAGACATAGCTTCAACCCTACACATTCTACAGCAAATCTTGGACGCGTCGGCTAGCCTACTTCGCCCCCGAGTTGCCTCGGTATTGAGGTGGGAGCCCGTAAAAGATACAGGCGATGTGGTGCCCTTCTGGCGAGGAGAAGACCGGAGGACTCGGATCATTCGGTATACTTCTCTTCCCATCTCTTGTTTGCTAGTATAGGTTAATGGTTAACGATCCGGGTTTTATTGTCCGCGGTAGCGCCAGTTTCCAAGTTAGGAAAATTTTTGATTCCGCATTTTGGCTTCGGTAAGACGGCCGTGGCGCTGCCGTGGCGCAACAGATCTTAGTCTCAAACTGGACTAACGTATCCTTAACAAACGTTTAAGTTGATCTTAGCTTCAAATATGACTAACGTATCCTTAAACCAAAACCTCAAACCCAAATCTAAGAAAATACGGATTTGGACTAATCCACGTCTTACGGGCGACGACATAAATTAGTCTCCGTATACAATCCACGGGCAACCACAAATAAAACAAACACCCACGACACGAAGTGACCATCTGGAGAAGGAGAAAGTTGTTACCACGATGCAGTAGCGTAATTAACTGCAGGGGCTTGCGCCTGCAGGGAAAAGCATCCCCACAATCAAAAACCCCTCAAGCGAGGGGGAATCTGACGAAGTCTGCTACATCGGCCGCATCCGTCTAAACCTCCGATACACGGTGTCATAAATCAACTTGGCATCTTCGGAGAGGTGGACGGATAACACCAATTAGCATCTGCCCCGAATTTCAGGCAAGACGTCCCTGTCTTGGCCGTCTTTCGGAGGGGAACAGATTCCGGCACGCCCGGTGGGACCTCTTCCTCTTTCCACTCCACACTTCGTCTGTCGTGTTCGTGAACGAATCGCGGTTTGCTGTGGTTACCTGTGGATTTGAGGTACTAAGATTTGGTGTCTTGCTCCGTGCAGAAAACAGAAGATCAATGGCTTCAAACTGCACTACCTGCAACTACAACTCTCTCTCCGTCCTTGCTGGAGGAGTGACTTACGGGCCCCAAGCGGCCTCCCTTTTCAATATACCAGTGGAGCAGGTAATTCAAGCTACCACTGGACTATTCTTCGGGACCATGCTCCCACCCATGAGCTTCAACGCCCCTGTATCGTCACAAGAAGCTCCCAAGAAGTCGGTATTCGATCGGCTTGCTACTACTGCGGCCCCTCTCAACGGGTCGCCCAACTCCACTGCCTCGGTTTTTAACAGACTAGGCCAGAGCTCCAACGGGCCTATGAAGAAGCCTGCAATACCAGAAGGCGTTATTCCGAAGAGGATAGCCATCCCTACTCCTGAAGTCGTCAAGGCGGCTTCTCCTGCCAAAGGGCCGGTCTTCACAAGACTGACTATTCCGGCTCCCGTTCCTGCTCGAAGGTCTGTCTTTGACAGATTGGATACCGCTACTCAAAAGCTGTCAGTCTTCAAGAGACTGGCACCAGCAGCGCTTCATCTGGACAGGGGGCAAGACAAAGCCATCCCCATCGCTGAAGCAACGCCGTCCGCTCGACATGCTCGCCGTCGTCACTGGCGCCGGGTAAGGAAGGCTGGGGGCAACTCCCCCTCTGGGATAACTTCGCCAGCTCCGATGGTGGAAATCAATGCTGCTGTTTCGACCGGGAATAGCTTTGAACCGCTAAGAAGGGTGCGCAAAAACTAGCCAACTGCCGTATTGAAAAGATCTCCTACACCTGTGGATAATGCCCCAAAGGTGAAGCTGGAGCAGCCCCCTCAACGGCTGTCCTCTAAAATTTACAAGGTCTGGCATCAAGTCTAGGACTCCGTAGTGGATCAAGACTATCTCCGCCGACAGAAAAAGATGAAGGTTCGGCAGGAGAAGGACTACTCTGTAAAGCCACCAAAAGCGACAGCTACTTGGGTACCCACTACAACGGCCCCCTCAACTTCGACCGCTCGAAAAAGAAGGAGGTCGGAGAAGATCCCTGTGTCTTTGGCAAATCACAAAAACACTGAAGCTAAATGCCCCAAGTCTGGGGGCATGGTGTGTACACCGTTTATATGGCTTCCGGAAAGGAGGATAGCCGTGCTTCGACGGGTCACCGACCGCTCACCCGATCCGTGACAAAAGCCCAGGAGCAACAACAGAAGCTTCAGGAAATGATGACTGCAATGGCCGCACTTACCGAGCCAAAAGAAAGCTCGGAGGCATCCTCGGATCAACGCCGGGAGCAAGAAACTGATGCTGACTTCCTACGCAGAGTCCTTGAAAAGAAGGACAGAGAAGCAGCAGAATAAGCAGCTAATATAAAACAAATGGCGCTTCTTTTCCAAGATATGGTAGGAACGATGTTACAGCAGGATCCCCCAGCTGAAGACCCTCCGACCATTACTGAAGACGATAGAGGGGAGACATCCAATCCTCCTCCGGCTCTTTCAGCAGCCAAGGAGGAAACCATTTCCAAGGCCACACTGGATGACTATATAGCTCAGCAAATACGAGCTCATCAGGCGAGTGAAGCGGCTGGGCAAATTGTTTGAACCGGACGACCCTATCCGGGCTGGTACGACCAAATCAGTTACCTGCCGGGATATACGATCCCTAGATTCCACGTGTACAAGGGGACAGAGAATCCACACCAGCATGTCGCTCAATTCAGGACCTTATGCGGCAACACTGGAGGCGACGACAAACTGCTGCTTCGCCAATTCGTCGGCAGCTTAGCAGAAACAGCCTTTGAATGGTATTCGGAGCTACCTAACGACTCTGTCAAAACATTTGCGGAGATGGAGCTACTGTTTACACAAAGATTTACGAGTGCTAGTGGACGCACCCCGATCACGGCATTGATCAACGCCAGGGTAAGGCCAGGCGAAACTTGGGTCCAGTATGCGATACGGTGGCGTAATCTATAGTCAAAGTGCGAGCAGCGCATCGAAAAAGCTCTTGCTGTGGGTGTTCATATCAGATTTTTGCATTTTCATACCGCCCAATTTTTATCACATTGCATATCCATAGATACTCTTGAGCCGTGTTTTCTAGTCAATTGCAGGATACAGGTTCTCGGTTCTCAAACGGAGAAATTCATGGAAAACACGACAAAAATCCGGTTCCTGCCAACCACAGATAAAACACGGTCTCCGCTCTTCATCCGTATGCTGCCAGATACCAGTTTAGGAAGACAAAATGTCAAATCAATGTCGTTTTCAGGCATAAGGCTCAATGGTAGCACAAGATCCAAGAGATCTACGCGGAGCTCGAGACAATCATGACAAAATCTTAACAAAAAGTCCACCTTTCCTTCAACAGAAATTCTGGAAAAATCGTGGAGCCAAATTGAGAAAATACATATACCAGAATGAAGCACACAACAGATCAGGCCACCACAAGAAAGCACAAACCCCAACTCCACAGAATGGCCGCGGAACCGCGGCCAAAGTGGGGTCCAGGCCGCGGTTCCGCGGCCATTCTGGCGCCTCTTTTGCAGGGTTTTGGGGGGTAGTTTGGTATTTTCATAATGGTTCTGGTGGTTGCCCTAGGGTTTCATGTTTTGGCCTATAAATAGCCCAGAAGTTTGTGAAGGAAAGGGTCCAATTCTTGTATTTCTTTTGCTAAGTTTTAGTTACATGTTCTTCTTCCTCTTCTCACCTCTTCTCCATTAAACTTGTAAGTGAGCTTTTGAGTGAAGAGTGATGAATAAAGAAGACCATTTTCATTATCATGCTTGTCTCTTTCTTTACTTGTTATAATTGTTGTAATTTTAATTGTTAAGTAGTTGTTGTTATTTCCTTGTTGTTTGTTTCTTCTCTCTTTTTCTTTATCCTTACATACGACAATGATACTTACGCTTGATCCTCGCCAAGGTGAGGTCGCAAACAGTTAGTCGTATTCTTCTAATCTCCTTCTTTCTATCTTCCTCTTTTGTGTTGTTTTATTTTTCCGTATTATGAAGTGTGAGTAGTTCTATACTTGTTAGGGTAGGATAAGGGAAGTTTGAGAGAAGGAAATCTCTCTCACTCTTTCCTTGCCCAACAACTTAAATCAACTCCCGTTAACCCAACCACAATCCGCTCCTTACGGCACCCTATCCTACATGATAGCGGTGATTCCGTAGTGAGACCGGTTGTGGTTGAATTAACCGGAGGTTATGGATAAGAGCCAAGAACGGACGGACAAGCACCAAAAGGAAGGACTATGCGTTGGAAAGCCTAGCTTATACTCGCAAGTTCCTTCCTAGTCGTGCTAATCCCCGTTGTTGCCGATTACCGTAACACCGATATTAAGTGGGGCAACGAAAGATGTGGAGACTCCTAACTCAAACTAACATAATCCTAACCCTAACAAGCTCTCTTTAAATATCAACTAAACACTTAGATAACTACAAACAAAATCTGAACAACCGGACTTAACTCGTCGAAAAACACATAGAAAAAGATTCCCATCTCCCTGCGGACGACCCGTACTCAACCGGCTAGCTACGTGCGAAACCGTCTTGATTGCGGTATTTAAACTAGAACTTGAACACGCTCGTATCCTAACAATCAAATGGCGCCGCTGCCGGGGAGACGGTAGTCTATTTCTAAGTGAAATTTCGGGTTAATTTGTGAATATAAAAACAACCAACAACCAAAAAAAAAATATATATATACTTTGTAAAAAATCATCTTGTTATTCTTGATTAGTTTTTGTGCAAGTGTGCAGGAAATACGAAGCTCAAGATCGACGCCAAAGACGTTGGAAATACGGAGTTCAAGTACAGTGCCAAAGACGTGGGAAGATAGACCCACAGTTCGCGGCTACACCGCGACGGACAAAAACGAAGCATCCGGTCTACTGTAGAAATCTGGAGCAGATACTGTAAGCATATTAGAATTCCACACATCCAGACAAGTAGAGGAGACCAAACAGAGCCTACACCAGAAAAATGAAGCACCAATTCCTTATTTCCGCCGCGGAACAGCGGCATTAGAGCCTTATTGCCGCGCAACCGCGGCCACTTGGTGGGGTCAGTGTGCCATCTTCTCTCTGTAAGTCCCTCTGCCTCTCTCCACTTCTCTGAACTCCAATAAACTGTGTTTTCTGCAGCCTTCTTTGCGCAAATTCTTCTCCCCCTTCCAATAAACTGTTCTTGTGCAGGATTCTTTGCGCCGCAATTAAAAATTGTTTGTTGTTGATATTGTTACTGTTTTACATTCTTTAATACGGACTTAAGGGGCTTGAAACCAATCCAGATTGGGTGGGGATTTCATCACCCTTCCCAGGACCCCGGAAATCACTAAAGCATATGCATTGTCCATTGTAATTAAAAAATACTAGACTTCAGCCCTAAGGACTTCGCGCTCATTAGGAGAAGATAAACCTTGTTTAGAACCTTGCTTAACCGTATATTGTTTACGGGGTGTCTAGGAAAGTGTTAAAGGCGCAACCGCCGAAAGAGAAAGGGTTATTTAATTAAGGAACTTCGCGAAAGCGTTGGACAACCTCCCCTTATCTCTGCACTTACCTGGCCTCGTGATCAGTGTATTTTTAAGCTTGTTTCTCGACACTGTTTAACTTCGACAATCAAGTTCAGGAGCAGGTCTAGTAGACCTAGGTTACCCTAGATCTAGGTGTGATTGTGCATATCTTGTTTGTGATTGCTTAAGCCGTATTCCCGTACATACTTCTGTAAATCTTTTTCTAAAAAAAAAAAAAAAAAAAAAAGAAAAAATCAAAAACTTTTACAAAAACTTGCCCTTTTGTCGCCAAATCCATTTTCACCCTACACCCTTCGCCTTTCTTCATTGACGTTTTCTTACCCTCACCTTCTTCGCTTTGACTATACTAAACTCGTTTAGTGTATGTCCGCTTGGACTCGGGACACTAGCGCCCGTCTAGTCCGCGTTACGTTAGTCGCGACCGACTACGCGATCGACTCCGAAGTCGATACTCCGTCCACTCCTCTTTCACCCCTTCCTTTGCCGGCCAACTCCGACGTTGACCGAAATTCTGTTCGTACATCTTCACCTTCACCTTCACCTTCACCAACCTCTTCTTCCGCGATGTCGGGATTTAATCCGAACATCTCGTTGATCACCCCGGGATTGGCTCCACCTCCTATGGAGACCAATCTCCCACCACCTCCGCCTGTTGTAGCGCCGCAGCGAATTGCGCTCCAGGATCGTTTCTACCCTACCCGTTCTGCACTTCCAACCTGCCTTTCTCTTCCTCCGGCCAATGGGGACAACTTTGAAATTAAGCCCCATTTCATCAACATGCTTCCACGTTTTCATGGGCTTGAATCTGAAGATGCCTATATCTTCATTAACAAATTTCAAAACGTCTGTGCCATGATGAAAACAACCCAGCTGTCGGACGATGCTATACGCCTACGGGTCATTCCGTTCACTTTATGCGATCTCGCAGAAAAATGGCTGTATAGCACCGCTTCCCACTCAATCACCAGCTGGGACGAGTTTGTTAAAGCGTTTCTGAAAAAATTCTACCCAAATCATAAGACCGCAAGAATTCGAAATGAGATCAACCAATTCTCCCAGCTTCCTTCTGAACCCTTTTGGAAGTGCTTTGACCGATACAAAGACCTTCTTGTTCAGTGTCCTCACCACGGTATAGAGAAATGGCAACTCTGCCAAACCTTATACGAGGGACTGAACCCAGCAACGAAGCAGTTGCTGGAAACCATCTGTCAGGGCCACTTCCTATCCAAATCTGACGAGGAAGCGTGGCAGTTCTTTGACGATCTTGCGGAGCAAACGCTACAGTGGGAGAGCACCAGACCGACTCCTTCTTCTTCTTCTACCTCCACTTCTACCGGTCAGTCTAGGGTAGGAATTCACCAGCTTGATGTCTCTATTGCGATGAGAGCTGAAATGGCTGCAATAACAAAAAAGCTTGAAGCAATAGAGAGCAAATTTTCTTCTCCTACTCCTGCCCCTGTTCTCCCCCTTCGTACCATCTGCGCTTGTTGTTCCGATCCGTCCCACTTGACTGAAGAGTGTCCTTACAATCCACCCTCGCAAGGACAGGATCAGGTTAATGCATTCCAGCAAAGACCGAGGAATGATCCATACTCTTCCACCTTCAATCCCGGTTGGAGGAACCACCCCAATTTCGCCTGGAATCAGAATCAGAATCAATTCCAGGGCAACAATTTCCAAAGGGCCCCTCCACCGCAACAACAAGCGCAACAACAAACTCAGTATCAGCAGCCCTTCCAACCCCAGCCTTACCAAAACCAGACGAACAACTTTGCACCGAACAATTCCTTTCCACCAAACAACTTTGTTCCGTCGAACAACGATAAGGTTTCCTCGCTCGAGCGAAGTCTGGATGCGTTTGTTAAACAATCGACTCAATCCACCGCCAACATCCAGTCTTCGATCCAATCTTTAGTGCAACACACCGCCGCACACGGGCAGAGCATCAAGACCATCGAGGCCCAGATTGCACAGCTGAACGCGGCCTTGAGCGAGCGAGAGAAGGGGAAGCTCCCGTCCCAGCCACTTCCAAATCCCGGCCACCCACATAATGCACATGTTGCTCTTGAACAACAAAACCATAATGTGAGTGCCGTGACCACACTGAGATCAGGGAGGGTGCTGCAAAACAACATTGGCAAGCAAATCAACGATGACACCCCGGCCGCTTCTTCTTCTTCTTCTTCTCCTGCTTCTTCTTCTTCGTCTTCCGAGCCTATTCTCCGTTCTTCACAAGGCTCTCCTTCCTCTTCTTCTCTAAACGGACCCGCTTCTCACTCCACGAAAACACCTATTCTGGGATCCGTTCCAACTCCAAAATCTCCTCCTCCAGCATTAGACTCAACCAATTTTCAAAATGTTCCATTTCCAAACCGGT
This sequence comes from Agapanthus africanus, assembly GCA_030015575.1. Taxonomy (NCBI): domain Eukaryota; kingdom Viridiplantae; phylum Streptophyta; class Magnoliopsida; order Asparagales; family Amaryllidaceae; genus Agapanthus; species Agapanthus africanus. Next base: position 604,238,992 of record CM057343.1, read on the forward strand.
TGAGGTCTAACAAACAAAATCCACAAATGGAGAAGATTTTGGAGTTATTCAAGCAAGTTAACATTAACATTCCTCTTTTAGATGCTGTCCAACAAGTCCCTTCTTACGCGAAAATCTTAAAGGACTTGTGCACGAAAAAGAGGAAGTCTCAGGTACCCAAGAAAGTTTTCTTGGCTAGTGCTGTGAGTGATGCCCTTACCCAATCTTTACCACAAAAACGGAAGGACCCTGGCTGTCCTACGATTTCAATTACTATTGGGGATAAGAACATCAACCGCGCACTATTAGATCTTGGTGCCAGTGTTAACTTGCTTCCGTATTCAGTATACGAGCAATTAGGCGTCGGAGAGCTGAAACCCACACACTGCACTCTCCAGATGGCCGACCGATCGATCACCCATCCTAGGGGTGAGCTAGAGGATGTGTTAATCAAAGTCGGGGACTTCATATTCCCCGTCGACTTCATTGTCTTAGATACACAGCCTGTAGCTAACCCCCGGAATCAAATTCCGGTGATACTCGGTCGCCCATTTCTCGCAACCTCAAATGCTGTGATCAATTGTCGCAATGGTTCAATGAACCTCTCTTTTGGAAATATGACAATTGAACTCAACATTTTTAGGTTGGGGAATCAGCCCGCCGAACCTAATGCTCATATACTGGATGTTTGCTCGATCCAGGAGATCACCCCCGAAGAGTGTGAATTCGAGGAGTTTTTTTTTGAATACGATAATCTTGACGCCACTAGTGCGTGTCTCTTCGAACCTGCTGCTGTTTCTGCGCCCGATAACGACTACGAGTGTTTCACGTTCACGAACGATCTTAGCCGCGCACAACCCGAGTTTGAATCTTTCGCCTTTTCGGATGAGTTACCTGAACCATCCGACTCGGTTGCCTACACTCGTTTTGAACCTTTGCTGGAGTCCTTTGAGTTCGAGACCTTTGCACCAGTCTTGCCTTCCATCATTTCACCTCCAACGCTCGAACTCAAGCCGTTGCCGTCTCACCTTAAGTATGCTTACTTAGGTGAGAACGAGACCCTCCCTGTCATCATCTCGGCTTCTCTAGCTCCCGAGCAAGAGAAAGCCCTTCTCACGGTCTTGCATGGCAATAGGCAAGCTTTTGGCTGGTCCATGGCGGACATCAAGGGGATTAGTCCCCTGATCGTTGAGCATCACATTCATCTGATGGATGATGCCAAACCAGCCCGGGATCCACAAAGACGTCTTAATCCAGTCATGAAGGAGGCTGTGAAGAAGGAAATCGTCAAATGTCTAGATAGTGGTATCATTTACCCTATCTCTGATAGCCAGTGGGTTAGCCCCATTCACGTTGTCCCCAAGAAGTCGGGCATCACGGTCATAACCAACGAGGCGAATGAGTTAATCCCTACTCGCACCCAAACTGGGTGGCGAGTTTGCATTGATTACAGAAAACTCAACGCCGCAACGCGGAAAGACCACTTTCCGCTACCTTTCATTGACCAGATGCTGGAACGATTGGCCGGACATGAGTACTATTGTTTTCTTGATGGCTACTCTGGCTATAATCAAATTCCCATCGCCGAAAAAGACCAGGACAAGACCACTTTCACTTGTCCTTTCGGCACGTTTGCATATCGACGCATGCCCTTTGGGTTATGCAATGCGCCCGCTACCTTCCAGCGGTGTATGATGGGGATTTTCTCAGACATGGTGGAGAAATTTCTGGAGATTTTCATGGATGACTTCTCCATTTTCGGCGACTCCTTTGACGAGTGTTTGCTGCATCTTGACGCTGTCCTTACACGATGTAAGGACAAGAATCTCACTTTGAACTGGGAGAAATGCCACTTCATGGTGCGTGAAGGTATTGTCTTAGGACATATCATCTCGCAAAATGGCATAGAGGTCGACAAAGCAAAGATTGAGGTCATTTCCAATCTGCCTCCTCCCCGATGCGTCAGAGATATCCGAGCCTTCCTTGGCCATGCCGGTTTCTATAGACGGTTTATCAAGGACTTTAGCAAGATTGCTAGGCCCTTGACACTTTTGCTGGCTAAGGACACGCCTTTCGACTTCAACTCGAGCTGTGTGACTGCATTCGAGTCACTAAAACGCTCACTCACTTCTGCTCCCGTTCTTTCTTCTCCTGACTGGACGCACCCATTCGAGATCATGTGCGATGCATCCGACTTTGCCATCGGTGCTGTCCTTGGACAGCACATCAACAAGATGCCGCACGTAATCTATTACGCGAGCCGAACCCTGAACGACGCCCAACTTAACTATACAACAACTGAGAAGGAATTCTTAGCTGTTGTATTTGCCTTAGAAAAGTTCAGGCCCTACCTCATCGGCTCTCCAGTCATTGTCTACACTGACCACTCAGCTCTGCGCCATCTTTTTGCGAAGAAAGATGCCAAATCTCGGTTAATCCGTTGGATCCTCTTGCTTCAAGAGTTTGACCTTGTCATTAAGGACAAACGGGGATGTGAAAACGTGGTTGCCGACCATCTCTCGCGACTTCCTTCTGCGCCTTCGCTTCCAATTCCGATAAACGACGTTTTCCCGGATGAACAACTCTTGACAGTATCTTGCGAACCCTGGTTCGCAGATATTGTGAACTATTTGGCCACGGGATTGCTACCGACCGAATGGTCACGTCAGGACAGACTTCGCTTCTTATCCCAAGTAAAACACTTTTACTGGGACGAACCCTACTTGTTCAAGTACTGTCCCGACCAGATTATTCGTCGGTGTGTCCCTGATGAGGAATTCAAGAGTGTGCTGTCATTTTGCCACGACCAAGCATGTGGCGGGCATTTTGGGCCCAGAAAGACAGCCGAGAAGATCTTGCAATGTGGTTTCTACTGGCCACAACTTTTCAAAGACGCTCACGATTATTGCAAGACTTGCTCCCGGTGCCAACACATGGGCCGGATATCCCGGAGGAACGAGATGCCGCTCTAACCGATCTTGGTTGTGGAGATTTTCGATGTTTGGGGGATAGACTTCATGGGGCCGTTTCCCAACTCTTTTGGGAACTTGTACATTCTTCTAGCTGTTGATTACGTCTCTAAATGGGTCGAGGCTGTGCCCAGCCGGACTAACGACAACAAGGTTGTCGTTAGGTTCCTTAAAGAAAACATTTTCTCACGGTTTGGGCACCCCCGAGCGATCATTAGCGACAATGGAAGTCATTTCTGCAATAAGACTTTCGAGGCCTTGATGCGGAAATACTCCATTAATCATAAGCTTTCTACGCCCTACCACCCCCAAACCTGCGGGCAGGCCGAAGTTTCAAATTGGCAGATCAAGCAGATACTGGAGAAAACGGTTTCCAAGAACCGTAAGGATTGGTCTTTGAAACTCACTGATGCCCTTTGGGCATTTAGAACCGCTTATAAGACCGACCTTGGCATGTCTCCCTATCGGCTTGTGTACGGAAAAGCCTGCCACCTTCCTGTCGAAATCGAGCATCGCGCGTTTTGGGCGATAAAAGAGCTGAATCTGTCTCTGGAGGACGCAGGCAGCCATCGGAAGCTGCAGCTGAACGAACTGAGCGAGCTTAGGGATGAGGCTTACGACAACGCGGTTGTCGTTAAGAATCGAACAAAGGTGTTTCATGATAAACACCTTGTGCGCAAAACCTTCGTACCTGGTCAGCAGGTACTTCTTTACGACACCCGACTTCACTTCCATCCTGGAAAGCTCCGATCTCGCTGGAAAGGGCCGTATTTTGTGCGGACTGTGTATCCGCAGGGCGCTGTGGATTTGGAAAATCCAAAGGACGGTTCACTCTTCAAAGTGAACGGACACCGATGCAAACCGTACCTTAGCGCCGAACCAACAGAGGAGCTCCTGTTCTTACAGGAGCCGGTTTACCTTGCTTGATCTTCCTCTGCCTACCTCCAAACTTCGGTTATCCAGCCAAGAACAGTGGACACTGTTCCAAATAAGTTTGGGGGTATGTACAAACCATTTTGTTTATATTTGTGTATATTCTTTTTTCTTTTCTTTCAAAACAAAAACAAATAAAACTTGTGTATCGCTAACCAACAATTTTGAACCTTCAAACTACTCTCTTCATGCAATGACAGTGAGGACACTGTCCAGTTTAAGTTTGGGGGTACGCTCGGTACGCATTTCTTACCTTCGCATTCATATGTATATTTTGCATCTGCATATTAAAATCCATAAAATCCATAAAAATTTGAAAATTTTCCAAAAATATAAAAACTTTTTTGTCAAGTTAGCTTGTGGAAAAACTCTGATTCAACATTCGACGGTTTTTGTTTGATAAAATAGGAATAACTAGATCTTATGTTTGGATTTTGAAAACCTGAAAGATAACTCTCCTTTGAAGTTAACTATAGCTGATATACGTCTTTACATCACACTACACGTGTCGTGAGTTTTGGGAATTAGATGACAAGTCTTTCATGTTCAAACTTTTAAACAGATAAATGATTTTCTGAGAATCAAATAGGTTTGTTCTGAAATAAGTAATGACAAGAATAGTTTATGAAGTAAAGCGAATATGAAGGAATGTTATTGATGCCGTAATAGGAGCTAAGTCTGAAAAATAACCCATCTAAAACTTGATTGGAATGATTACACACCAAACCCACTAGACACGTCTTTTATCCAAAAAAAAAATATTTGAACTGCCGGTTATATCTCCGTTCGTATTAAATCATCTGATTTTCACGCCAAACTGTCTTTTGTTTTTGGACCTAGGTAACTTGAGTAATTAAGTCCGCTGGGGTGTTTCTACACCTAATGCCCTAAAACCAACTGGTTTGGGTTCATTGGCCCAAAGCTCGCTAAGAAGCCTAGAAAGTCCAGTTTAAAACAAAGTCAAGCAAGTGTTCTCTCCGAGTTAAAATTCCTAACGGTTCTTTGTGTGAGAATAATCTTGATAAAAGACAGGCTTTTAAAAAAAAAATTTAACGGAGATATGAAGGTTTTACTCTTTGATAAAGACTATTGCACGTTCACAGTGGTGTGTATGAAATGAAAACAAGAAAAAGGTGGAGTGAAAAATACGACTTAGTTTCCTGTTAAGGAAGATAGAAATTCTAAAGTTGAAACCTTACTGCAAAACGAAACTTGAAAAAAGCTTAACTCATTATAAAACTTATGTGATCCTTTTAAAATTGTTATCTGGGCTTTATTGTGCGACATGATGACTCTAATCGATCCTTCTGGAACTTAACGACACTATCCACACTGCACGTAAAGACATATAAAATCTGTAGTTAAATAAGATGTGAGGTGTGAAAAATAAAGGTTCGATAGTCTAGACTAAGGATTATAGAATTGTTATTTTCTAAAACAAAACTTTAGGGTTTGAAACTTAGTCATTTTTACAAACCAACTTGACCGGATTTTGTGGGTAGTATCCGCTGAAAACCCTCAGGAGACAATACTCCTCCTACTAGGGACACCTAGAGGTTTAACGGCTTGTTGCACATGCTCAGTGCAATCGCGTTCCCTGCGAAAGTGAGGTTAGGAAATTTTTGTGAATAAAAGGACTTTGCTCGGGACGAGCAAATGATAAGTTTGGGGGTATTTGTTCATATCAGATTTTTGCATTTTCATACCGCCCAATTTTTATCACATTGCATATCCATAGATACTTTTGAGCCGTGTTTGCTAGTCAATTGCAGGATACAGGTTCTCGGTTCTCAAACGGAGAAATTCATGGAAAACACGACAAAAATCCGGTTCCTGCCAACCACAGATAAAACACGGTCTCCGCTCTTCATCCGTATGCTGCCAGATACCAGTTTAGGAAGACAAAATGTCAAATCAATGTCGTTTTCAGGCACAAGGCTCAATGGTAGCACAAGATCCAAGAGATCTACGCGGAGCTCGAGACAATCATGACAAAATCTTAACAAAAAGTCCACCTTTCCTTCAACAGAAATTCTGGAAAAATCGTGGAGCCAAATTGAGAAAATACATATACCAGAATGAAGCACACAACAGATCAGGCCACCACAAGAAAGCACAAACCCCAACTCCACAGAATGGCCGCGGAACCGCGGCCAAAGTGGGGTCCAGGCCGCGGTTCCGCGGCCATTCTGGCGCCTCTTTTGCAGGGTTTTGGGGGGTAGTTTGGTATTTTCATAATGGTTCTGGTGGTTGCCCTAGGGTTTCATGTTTTGGCCTATAAATAGCCCAGAAGTTTGTGAAGGAAAGGGTCCAATTCTTGTATTTCTTTTGCTAAGTTTTAGTTACATGTTCTTCTTCCTCTTCTCACCTCTTCTCCATTAAACTTGTAAGTGAGCTTTTGAGTGAAGAGTGATGAATAAAGAAGACCATTTTCATTATCATGCTTGTCTCTTTCTTTACTTGTTATAATTGTTGTAATTTTAATTGTTAAGTAGTTGTTGTTATTTCCTTGTTGTTTGTTTCTTCTCTCTTTTTCTTTATCCTTACATACGACAATGATACTTACGCTTGATCCTCGCCAAGGTGAGGTCGCAAACAGTTAGTCGTATTCTTCTAATCTCCTTCTTTCTATCTTCCTCTTTTGTGTTGTTTTATTTTTCCGTATTATGAAGTGTGAGTAGTTCTATACTTGTTAGGGTAGGATAAGGGAAGTTTGAGAGAAGGAAATCTCTCTCACTCTTTCCTTGCCCAACAACTTAAATCAACTCCCGTTAACCCAACCACAATCCGCTCCTTACGGCACCCTATCCTACATGATAGCGGTGATTCCGTAGTGAGACCGGTTGTGGTTGAATTAACCGGAGGTTATGGATAAGAGCCAAGAACGGACGGACAAGCACCAAAAGGAAGGACTATGCGTTGGAAAGCCTAGCTTATACTCGCAAGTTCCTTCCTAGTCGTGCTAATCCCCGTTGTTGCCGATTACCGTAACACCGATATTAAGTGGGGCAACGAAAGATGTGGAGACTCCTAACTCAAACTAACCTAATCCTAACCCTAACAAGCACTCTTTAAATATCAACTAAACACTTAGATAACTACAAACAAAATCTGAACAACCGGACTTAACTCGTCGAAAAACACATAGAAAAAGATTCCCATCTCCCTGCGGACGACCCGTACTCAACCGGCTAGCTACGTGCGAAACCGTATTGATTGCGGTATTTAAACTAGAACTTGAACACGCTCGTATCCTAACAATCAGTGGGCATGTTCATAGGTACTCTCGACCCTCAAGCGACCATATCCCAATTCATGATGTTCTTCAAACCGACCACTTTTCAGGCCTTGATTGACAAGCTGGCCCAAATGGACCAGATGGGCCATAGACCATCTCCTTCAAAGACAGAGCCTTGGAATGAAAAAGGAAAAGGGAAAGCAACCTTCGTTGCCAATACTCAACAACGGTCGAGCAACTTAAAGCCGGTTGTTTGCCAAAACAATATGCGTCCACGCCCATCCCTCGAGGAAAGACTGGGACGTCCTTACTCGTTTCCCCAGGATAAAACGAGGAAACTGTTTGAGCTGGCAGTGCGCAACGGATTTATCAATCTGCCGAGTCCGAAACGTCCGCTACAGCCAGGAGATGTCAACGATCCTAATTACTGCCCCTACCATCGAGCAGTAAGTCATCCGATCGAAGATTGCTTTGTCTTAAAAAACTGGGTTGAAGACCAATACCAACAAGGCAAACTCGCGCTGTCCGAAAACTGGAAGGTGAGCCCGCCACAACCACATGCTCCAAAAAAGATGGACACGCCGGGGGCATCATGCTCATTCATAGAGAAAGCCCAACGGACCACTACATCCTAAAACTTGCAATAGACCGAAACGTCGTTAAACTAACAATGGACCACTATGTCCTAAAACTGGATATAGACCGAGACGTCGTTAAACTAACAATGGACCGCAATGTCCTAAAACTTGCAAATGACCGAAACGTCGTTAAACTACTCCCAACCCGCGACATTTTCAGGCTGACGTGGTTAAAAAAACGGTATGTCCATAAGCAAAATGGGCACAGATGAAAACCCGAAAGGGCTCCGTGAGTAAAAACACCAGGGCTACCGGCGAGTCTTGTGAAAACCTGAAAGGGCGCAACCTCGTTAGAAAAAAAAATAATAAAAGGAATAAAAAAAAAAGAAGAAGACGGTATGTCCATAAGCAAAATGGGCACGGATGAAAACCCGAAAGGGCTCCGTGAGTAAAAACAGCAGGGTTACCGGCGAGTGTTTGTGAAAACCCGAAAGGGCGCAACCTCGTTAAAAGACACTTACAGGGTCCTTTCGACCTTGTGAGGAGAAACCACCCGCGTGAGATCCTTACGACTCACAAGGGAGCAACACATTTAGGGATCCTCACGATCCCTAAGGAGAAATTACACTTGCGAGATCCTCACGACTCGTAAGGAGAACTCTCTTATGGGACCCTCACGGCTCATAAGATTTGAAAGTCTTAAGTTACAGAAACCAAAACCTGTTCTTAAGCAACCCCCACAACCTTCGATACTGCCCTACAAGTGCCTCGATACTGACCCTTGTATACAATCTACGGGCGCGAATAAACATTTCCCTAACAAAGTCCTACCCATGACTAGGGATATGTTCGCATGGTGAACAACGCTTGTAAGTCCTCTCGACTTATAAGGAGAAAACCCTTTTGTAAGATCCTTACGACTTACATGGGAATATGCACTTAGGAATCCTCACGATTCCTAAGGAGAAAACACACCTACGAGATCCTCATGACTTGTAGGGAGAAATACCTTTGTGAGACCCTTACGGCTCATGAAGTCAAAAGCCTTAGTTGACAGAATCCTAACCCTGTTTACTAAGCCACCTTTGTTCGACATCGACAGAGGCAAATGATGATTCGCTCCTGGTAATATCCCAGTGGTAGCGATGCTGATACCTAAAACGGTATCAAATTCCAAGTCCTTTTACGGCAAATGATGATTCGCTCCTGGCAGTATTCCAGTCGCAGCGATGCTGATGCCAAGATCGGTATCAGATCCTAAATCCCCTACTCGCGAGAAAAAATCAGCGAGCCAAAAAAAATGCATATGAAATAGCCGAAATGATGGGGCAACTTGCAACAAAATCAGCAAACAAAAATGTATGCATACAAAAACAGCCGAAATGATTGGGCAACACGCAATAAAAAGCAGCGAGTAAAAAGAAAAATAGCCGAAATGATTAGGCACCGCGAAAAATAGCCGAAATGATTGGGCAATCGCGATTTTCGCGATATAAAAAAGCTGAAATGATAGAGCATCATGGAAAGAATAAAAAAATGATGAAAGAATGAAACTTTTCGCCCTACAAATGAGATCACATCGATCCCTGTATACAACCCAGGGGCACAAACAAAGAGGGAATCATACCTTCCCAACAGGCTCCATCAGAAATCGAAGCCAAATATCGACGGTTCATAGACAACCTAGAGACAACCTCGACATTTGTCGCAATATTGCAGACACAATGTCAACAAATGAAGCGAAGGAAGATCCCTAGCTTCAGGGTCTCGACGTCAATATCGACAATTTAGAGATCACCAACGGTGTTTCTCCTCACTCCAACCAGATGCAGACGTGACGTCAACAACCGACCTCAGAGTCGCAAAGAAATGGAGCCATGGCAAAGTCCCTAGTTCCAAACCTCAATGGCCACATCCACAGCCTGGAGACCAACAACGGTGTGCCTCCTCATTCCAGCAGGACACAGATGTTACACCATCCAACGGAGCCACGGCATAGTCCTTAGTTCCAAATCTCGACGGTTCACAGACAACCTAGAGACCATCTCAGCATTCGTCTCGATACAGCAGACGAGATGTCAACGACGGCGTTCCTCCGCAGTCCAGCTGGATGCAGATGTAACGTCAACAAAAGACCTCACGGTCGAAACAAAGCGGAGTGACGGAAAAATCCCAGCTCCACCTCAGCATTCGTCTCGTTACAGCAGACGAAATGTCAACGACGGCGTTCCTCTGCAGTCCAGCAGGATGCAGATACAACGTCAACAAAAGACCTCACGGTCGAAACAAAGCGGAGCGACGGCAAAATCCCAGCTTCACCTCAGCATTCGTCTCGATACAGCAGACGCAGTGTCAACAATGGCACTCCTTCACAGTCCAGCAGGATGCAGATGCGTCATCAACAAAAGACCCCACGGTCGAAACAAAGTGGAGTGACGGCAAAATCCCAGCTCCACCTCGACGTTCGTCTCGATACAGCAGACGTGATGTCACCCCAGCGTTTTTTCCCTCGGCAGGATGCAGACGCAACGTCAACAAAAGACCCCCTGGTCGAAACAAAGCGAAGTGACGGCAAAATCCCAGCTCCACCTCATCATTCGTCTCGTTACAGCGGACGCGATGTCAACGACGATGTTCCTCCGCAGTCCAGCAGGATGCAGATACAACGTCAACAAAAGACCTCACGGTCGAAACAAAGCGAAGCAACGGCAAAATCCCAGCTTCACCTCAGCATTCGTCTCGATACAGCAGACGAGATGTCAACAACGGCGTTGCTTCGCAGCCCAGCAGGATGTAGATGCAACGTCAACAAAAGACCTCACGGTCGAAACAAAGCGAAGCGACGACAAATCCCAGCTTTACCTCAGCATTCGTCTCGATACAGCAGACGAGATGTCAACGACGGCATTCCTTCGCAGTCCAGCAGGATACGGATACAACGCCGACAAAAGACCTCACGGTCAAAACAAAGCAGAGTGACGGTAAAATCCTGGCTTCACCTCCGCCTTCGTCTCGATACAGTAGACGAGATGTCAACTACAGCGTCCTTCCTCCAACAGGATTCAGACTGTTAGTTGTATGTATGCCCTAGAGGCCAATATTGTACAGATGATGTATATTATATTGGATGCTTGGACATATATCGATAGGACTTTCTTGCTCGATATGATAGTATGCTATTTGGTTGCTCTTTATCTTAACATGTATACTTGTCTCTTTATACTGTCTTATAGTTACATGTTGGTAAAGCCCTTAGGATGTGTACTTAACTATCTGGACTATGATGCAGATCATACTTGTGGGGACAGAGTAGTCCATAAGTACATCCTTTAATGTTCCTAGTCGTAGGTGTATCGAGACAGGGCATCGATATACCAGTGTAGACTAGCGTATACGCTTCTCGACCCATGAGATGGGCGATGGATGATCCCATATCCATTGGTGTTTGACATCAGAGATGGTATACGGGTGCTCAGTGGAAACTGGGTACACTGGACGGACTCGCCGAGAACTCCCAGATGGTATTATACCTCACGTCAGATGGCAGTTCTCTGGTGACACTTATGCAGGTTAGTCTGTAGACCCGAGATCGTCATAGAGTCTTGTGTGATTCCCACCGTGCTTTGATTTCCACCTTACCACGTCCATGAGGGCGTGCAAAATGGTGGTTTTTGGATACCGTCCCGAGTCACATGGAGGCAATGAGCGATAGGAGGGGTTTCGTCTCTCCCGGTATTGGGGGTTTATGTTGCGCTGTGCTCGATTGGCCATAACAGGGAAGTCCCTGGCCAGGGCTGATTTAGAGATTTATTGGTAAGTGTTACCAGTAGTTTCTCGACCCGTTATGAGCTTCACATCGGCACGATTTATCGGTTATTGGGGTCTGATGTTTACCACCCCTAGACTTGATATGCGACATATCAGAAGAGGAGGCTGGACTGTACGGGAAGTGTTACCGGCAGGCTTTTACAGGAGTTGGAGCGGGCTTGCTTGCTGATCTTCTGATCGCTCAATACCCGGGTGGCCGTTACGTCCAGCTAGTACCGCTGACGGCTTGTGGGTGCTTGATGTGATCATCACCTACTGCCAACGTATTGACGAGTCTTTAGAGTCCTACACAGAGGTTTTACTGGCTCAGGCAAAACGAAATAGGAGCGCATATGTGATATGTGCGGGACCGAGAAAAATGCGTGTATGTGATACCGTATTCTATTCTCGTGACTTTTTGTATCGCGAGGTTATATGTGATATAACCGGGTTATCGAATCAAGTGTTGATTCGATAAGTCGATACAATAGATATTAGTCGGTTATATGAGATATGACCAGATTATTAAGTCAAGTGTTGATTTAATAATTTAGTGTATAATTGTATATTAGATATACTAGTTTATATTAACTAACACTTGTTCACTTAAGGATTTTTCTCACATGAGCACAATTTTAATATATATGTGTTATATATTAAAATGTGTTTTTTTTTTGTATCATGGTTGATGATACAACATTCATGGGTGTATGAGACTTACACCATGCTATTTGTTATGTTAGATTTTAATATTTAAAAGTAATTACAAAATTAGTGGAAAATTAGAAAATGCATGAAGCTTGTGGATGCATTGACTAAAGTCCACTAAATTTGTTTTTACTTTGGATTTTTTCTAACCTAACCATCACACTTAGCCATGATTAAGTCTCTACATGAGTTAGTATATGATACTCACTCACCATGGTTAGCTCACTCACTTGATCATTATCTTTCTCTCTTTATTTTCTTCATCTTCTTCCTTGAGCAAAAAGAGCTCTTTAGGGTTTGATCAAAAGTGAGAATCATTGTGAGAAATAAAATTCTAAAGAGAACTCACTTTCTATTTCTCCATCCTCTACTAGACTAGCACTTTAGTATAGGGTGTTTGCTTCACTAATTCTCTTATTAGTGAAGTAGAAGCTTGAGTTCGTATTCCCTCGACGTAGATCATCTTCGGCCTCGAAGATTTCAAGCAAGGGCGTTCATTCTACCTCGTGAAGCCATGCAAGAGCCCGGGAGAACCATGATCGCAGCGAAGGGACTTCAACAAGGAGCTAATGAAGTGAAGGACCGATCTACAAAGGTTGTATTTCGTATTCACTTAGTCATAGATGCTTATTACTTGCATGTGAAACCCTAATTTTCTAGCAAAGATCTTGTTTAGGGTTGTTAGGCACGGCTAAAATTTTAATCGGGCATGTTTGATACTTTGTAGAACCTTGTTAGAGTGCCTAGTAACCTTACACGGACACACCAAAGCAAACGAAGCGAAGGCCAAATTCCTAGCTTCAGGGTCTTGATGGTAACTCATATAAAACCTGAAAGACTATCGGAGATCATCCCACATCAGCGCGGAGTGGTCATCACCTCCGCCTTCGTCTCGATACAGCAGACAAGATGTCAACTACAGCGTCCTTCCTCCAACAGGATTCGGACACACCAAAGCAAATGAAGCGAAGGCCAAATTCCTAGCTTCACGGTCTTGACGGTAACTCATATAAAATCTGAAAGACTACCGAAGATCATCCCACATGGAGTGGTCACCACCTTAACGTTCGTCTCGATACAGCAGACGAGATGTCAATACTGCGTTCTTGCTCCAGTAGGATTCGGACGCGCCAAAACAACGAAGCAAAGGCCAAATTCCTAGCTTTAGGGTCTTGATGGCAACTCATATAAAGCCTGAAAGACAATCGGAGATCATCCCACACCAGCGCGAAGTGGTCACCACCTCGACGTTCGTCTCGATACAGCAGACAAGAAGTCACTAAGAGCGTTCTTTCTCCATCAGGATCCAGACGCGACAATCAAACAACGGAGCCACGGCAAAATCCCTAGTTCCAAACCTCGATGGTTCATCAACAACCTAGAGACAACCGCGACATTCATCTCGATACAGCAGACGCAATGCCAGCAAATGAAGCGAAGACCAAGTTCCTAGCTTTAGGGTCTTAACGGCAAGTCATATAAAGCCTGAAAAACAATCGGAGATTATCTCGCACCAGTGCGGAGTGGTCACCACCTCAACGTTCGTCTCGACACAGCAGACGCAACATCACCAAAAGGAGTCATGGCAAAATCCCTGGTTCCAAATCTCGACGGTTCACCAGCAACCTAGAGACAACCGTGACATTCGTCTTGATACAGCAGACGCGATGCCAGCAAACGAAGCAAAGGCCAAATTCCTAGCATCAGGGTCTTAACGGCGAGTCATATAAAGCCTGAAAGTCTATTGGAGATCATCCCACACCAGCGCGGAGTGGTTATGACTCATCGGGGCTCTCCAAAATGAGCCTAACTTCAAGTAAAAAGCGGCATGGCAAAATTCCTAACGCTTCCTCTTCCGACGGTCAAACTGCCTAGGAGGATTGCTTGAAGACGTCTTGTCCAGCCCCAGAAGGGATCGGAGACACGACAATCGCAAGGCTACTCGAACAGCAAAACTGCCTATCGAGGAATACATCAGCCGATGCGGCGGTACGACGGACAAAACCCTAAGTACCACAGACCCTAATGGACCTCTGTCGTAAAGAGCAGAGGTTAACTGTGACGTTAGGATATTCTTGCGAGAAATGCTTGATTCGTCTCGACTCGTGAGGAAATTAGTGTCTTTGCGAGAAATGCTCGATTCGTCTCGACTCGTAAGGAAAAGCCTTAGGCAGCGGGGATTAAAAAACCTGTTTCTTAAGCACTGGGACCCTGCAAGTCGATCCAAAACGGTCTCTTGCATACTATCCACGGGTCACACTCTCCAAAGTCGAATCTCGACAAAGTGGGAAACAACCGCTTACGGGTCCTCTCGACTTGTAAGAGGGAAAATTCTCTTATAAGATCCTTACGACTTATAAGAGAAAACACACTTAGGAGTCCTCACGACTCCTAGGGAGAAAATACACCTACGGGATCCTCTCGATCCGTAGGGAGAAAAGTCTTTGTGAGACCCTCACGACTCATAAAGTTGAAAAGTATTAGCTACAAGGACCCTAAACTTGTCTTCTAAGCCCTCAATTCCATGGCTGCTCATAACTTTGCACTACTTCACCCACATATGTACTTACGTAGGCAAAGTAGTGGGGGGCATTTTTTCCCGCCAAAAATTTCTGCGCAGAAGAGTCCAAGGTATCAAATGGCTGCGATAAGCTTAAGGAAATGCGAACCAGTATCTTCCGGCCTGTATTTTGATAAACTCCCGAAGGAGGAACTATTAAATTCTGCTGGTATTGGAAGCATCTCTTAAAAACCTTCGATTTGATATATTATAGGCCTCATAATTCATCCGGGATCAAAAGTTATGAGCAAATATGCTATGCACTGTTCCCTGATTAAAAATCAGGAATTATCTCAATGAGGCATCACGTGCGCACACGTGATCAATGGTCACGTGTTGACACGTGATAGTTAAAACAGAAATAAAAACAAATGGCTGAAGGAAATGCCTCAATGAGATATCACGTGCTCACACGTGACCAATGGTCACGTGTTGACACGTGATGGTTAAAACTGAAGCATAAATAAACGCTGAGAAAAGGACTCAATTGGGGGTCACGTGCTCACACGTGATCAAGGGTCACGTGTCAGCACGTGACTGGCTTTGAAAGCCTTACAGTTTGATAGAATTAAAATTCTAAATTTCTCTAAATCTTTCCAAATAGGATTAAAATTCTAAATTTCTCTAAATCTTTCCAAATGGAAAATGATTATGGAGAACCGTTGGATTAAAAATCCAAGGGTGATTAAAAATAACCAATTTATGGAAAAATCTTGGACAAGGAAAGATTTCCCCTAAATCTCACTAGAAATAACAAATAGAATATCTTTGGATTAAAAATCCAACGGTGAATAAAATTCACCTAATAATCTAAAGGCTCAGATTAATGATGAAATCAATTTAAATTTTTCAATGAAAGATTTACTAAACAAATTGATTCTTTTCTTTCTCCTATAAATAGGAGCCAAGAAGAGTAGAGAAGGGATCTACTTTTTTGGGCAGATAACAACAACATAGAGAAAAAAGAGAGGAGAATTTAATTCTCAAGAAAGAAAACCCTAGGTGAGAAAAGAAAGGGGATCAAAACTTCAAACAGAGAATTTAATTCTCAAAATCTAAGAGTTTAACTCTTCTGCACAAAAGAACTTAGTTCTTGCTCTGGTTGAAGATCTGCAAAGAGCACATCTCCCCATAAGTTGAGAATTTAATTCTCATCGGGTTGAGATCCTGCCATGCAGATCCGAAACTTAGAGTGGGAATTGAGTTTAGAGAATTTAATTCTCTCAAAACAAAACTAGGGTTTAACCCTATATGAGAATTTAATTCTCCTGAAAATATAGGAATTTAATTTCTTCAAGATGGACAGAACTAGAGTTTAACCCTATATAAGAATTTAATTCTTCTACATATATTGGAATTTAATTCCTCCAAAACAAAATTAGGGTTTAACCCTACAGAGAATTTAATTCTCAAAATAAAATAAGGAGACTTAAAAGATCTCTGTGCATGAAAAGAACTAAGGTCGCGTGTCCCCACGTGACCCCTGAAGAGATCCCCAAAAATGAAAAGGAAAAGGCTTTGAGGCAATGCCTCACGTGCTCCACGTGACCCCTGAAGCACAGAAAGAAAAAGCAAAAGAAATAGAGGCTTTGGGCACTCTCACGTGTTACCACGTGACCCCTTGGCAAACGCTTTAACAGTCAGCGCATAAATCCCCATCACGTGTCAACACGTGATGCTCAAAATAAAAATGAAAAGTGTTTAATACTTATTCGCGGATTGGAGGATAAAACAAAGGAGATCTGGCTCTACATTTAGGGCGCCCTCACGTGTCCCCACGTGACCCCTAACAAATCCCTTTAATATTCAATAGATGGATGCCTACCACGTGCCCACACGTGATGGCCAGGAAATGAAAAGTGTTTAACACTTAATTACAGCACGAAGAAAAGGATTCTGGTCCCAAAAGGGCGCCCTCACGTGACCACACGTGACCCCTCTTTCTTTAGTGTTTAACACTAATTTGGGGATTATATTTCTAGTATTTAACTCTGATTGTTTCTAGTGTTTAACACTAAATTGAAGATTATATTGCCAGTGTTTAACACTGATTGTCTTTTAGTGTTTAACACTAATTTGAGAGTTCTACCTGCAGTGTTTAACACTACTTTTAGCCAAATTGGCTAGTTCTCCAGAGGCAAAAGTCCCTCCTCCAAATGAATCTCAAAATTGAGGAAATCAAAGACAAAATGTTGTCAGAGCCCCCAAACCTCTGTTTAGCACTGTTGAATGATGAGGGGCTGAACCCAGACAAATGTCTAATGGCCCAAAGGGCCAATATTTCAAACATAATTGGACTTAGCCCAAACTGGACATAAGTCCTCAAATCATCTTGAACTGAGCGCATCTGCTCTTTCAACCAACTCATTGGTTCAAGGGTACATCTCTGAACTCCTCTGATATCTGTCGTTGTAATCTTTCAACGTCGTCAGAGAGGTGACGGGTCCCGATGGCCATACATTCAATGGACCGCCATGTCCCTAAACTGGGAATGGACCACCATGTTCCTAAACTGGCAATGGACCACTATGTCCCTAAACTAGAACAATAGAGCCCCCAAATGCTCTTTTGTCGGATCTAAACGATCCTGTTAAGCTGATCTTAGTCTCAAATTAGACCAACGTATCCTTAACAAACGTTTAAGTTGATCTTAGCCTCAAATATGTCTAACGTATCCTTAAACCAAAACCTTCAAACAGACTTTAGTCCCAAATTGGACTATAGATCTCCAAAATAACTTTGGTTCGAGGGTACATCTCTGAACTCCTCTGATATTTGTCGTTGTAATCCTTCAACGTCGTCAGAGAGGTAACGGGTCCCGACGGCCATACATTCAATGGACCACTATGTCCCTAAACTAGAACAATAGAGCCCTCAAATGCTCACTTGTCGGATCTAAACGATCCCGTTAAGTTGATCTTAGTCTCAAACTGGACTAACGTATCCTTAACAAACGTTTAAATTGATCTTAGCCTCAAATATGGCTAACGTATCCTTAAACTAAAATCTCAAACCCAAATCTAAGAAAATAAGGATTTAGACTAATCCACGTCCTACGGGCGACGACATAAATTAGTCTCCATATACAATCCACGGACAACCACAAATAAAACAAACACCCACGACACGAAGTGACCATCTGGAGAAGGAGAAAGTTATTACCGCGATGCGGTAGCGTAATTAACTGCAGGGGCTTACGCCTGCAGGGAAGAGCATCCCCACAATCAAAAACTCCTCAAGCGAGGGGGAATCTGACGAAGTCTGCTACATCGGCCGCATCCGTCTAAACCTCTTATACACGGTGTCATAAATCAACTTGGCATCTTCGGAGAGGTGGACGGATAATACCAATTAGCATCTGCCCCGAATTTCAGGCAAGAGGTCCATATCTTGGCCGCCGTTCGGAGGGGAACAAGACTCATTAATCAGCTGGAGCCAAGACGCCCAGCACAACCAGGCGACATTAGCAATCCTAACTATTGCCCTTATCACTGAATGTTGGGCTATCCAATCGAAGATTGTTACATCTTCAAAAGCTGGATAGAAGATCAGTACCAGCAGGGTAAATTCGTATTATGTGAGAATTGGAAGGTGAACCCGCCTCGGCCACACACTCCCAAGAAGACGGATATACCGGGGGCATCACGCTCTTTCGTAAAAGAGGCTCCATGGGAGGTCGCACTTTCAGCCAAGATGAAAAGAATGCTGAAAGATCTCCACACATGCCCGGCAATCAAGTGGAAAAACCCACTGGAACCCGAGATCATCGACGGAATGTTAAAACCGCGTCCAACTCCAAAAATCGGTGGTGATAGCCAAAGCACTCACACTCAGCCGTCAAAATCTTCAAAGAAGAAGAAGAAATCCAAGAAGCTCGTGAAGCCTGGTGACAAGCGCACGGACTTGCAAAAACAGATTGACGCGCTGGAAGAGTATAACCAGAAGGCGTGGACTCCAGTCACACTCTATGAGTTTCTCAGCCACGTCCTTGAGGACAGAGATGATGGAGAAGACTCGTCGGATGAATCTGAAGATTACATAGCAAGCTGCCTTGTGATCTCTCACTCGTCAATAGACAATGAGAAAGCTCCTTACATAGAGAAACTGGGGGCAGATCCTGAGCCTGAACTTTTAGGGCCATCGGACGAAATGATTGATGAATTCCTGAATGAAGCTCTTTCGAAAAGTAAAGCTGATCGGGAGCGTGAGATGGCTATATTTGAAAAGGCTAAACGTCGGCGACTAGACGAAAGGGTTGAAACACTCCTGCCAGATCGAAGTACGTCCACCGCAAATAAAAGCGGGTTCAAGACAAGGAAGAGGTTCGCCAAAGCCATATCAATGGGAATGAAGCTGCCACCCTCCGAAAGAAACGTTCTTGGTGAAGCGGAAATGCATCCTAACTACTGCTTATATCATTGAAAGATTGCGCACCCCACTGAAAAGTGCCACGCTTTTAAAAGATGGTGGCAGGGATATGTTGCTCACCGGCAAAATTTCAAGCGGATGAAACACAAAACTCGTCGGGAGCAAAGAAATACGACCGAGGAGCGTAAAAGGACTACCGGCAACTGTCGCATGGTCAACGCTGGGGGATCACAAGTTCTCACCTTTGGGAGTGACTCTAATGAAGAAATGACTCTTGGCCCTCTCTTTAAAGAGTCCACCTTGAGAAAAGAGGAAGAACCGAAGACCTGTGAAAATATTCAGCTGCGCAATCGTACGAAGCCTGAAAAGAATCTTGGGTGCTCGAACAGTGGGTGTTTACCCCAATCAGAGCAAAGCTCTGTTCAAATTCCAAGACGGGAGACGAAGCAACGTTTCTGTTTCCCCAATCAGAGCAAAGCTCTGCTTTGAAAATTAAAGCGAAAATTAAAGTTAAAATAAATGAAGCAACGCTTCAGATCCCATGCGCTGCGTGCAGAGCGCCACGTGTCAAAATCAGACACGCCAGCGTAGGGAGCGCAGCGCCCAAGACAGCGCACCCAATCAGAGCAAGGCTCTATTTAAAATTCAAACTTTAATTAAAGAAGCAATACTTCAGCTGACTTGCGCTATGCGCTGCCCGCCACGTGGCAGCGCAAGCGCAGCTGCGCTGCGCCGTGCGCTGCGCGACACGTGTCAGCGCAAGCGCTGCTGTGCTGCACCGTGCGCTGCGCGACACGTGTCATGCGCTGGTGTATCTGCGCCAAACATAATTAAAATTTTAATAAGATTTTTCTGTTCTTATTAAAACAAGAAAATTGTCTTCTGTAAAACAGAAGCTCTTGGATCAAAAATCCAACGGTGGGGAAAATTCCCCAAATCACTCAGAGAAAAATCTCTTTAACAAATTTAATAAATCTATGGGCACTATATAAAGACCCCTAGACCCCAATTCAAAGGGGGATCAACATGGTGAGAAATTGAGAACCTCAAAACAGAGAGAACTCTAAAAAAAATTCGAGAAAAAGGTAAAAACCTTCACAAAATAGAAGAATTTCTTCTAATAGATCATTGATCTAAGAACAAGATCAATGATCTTCATATAATAAACAGTGCTTTGCACTTTTTTATGAACCACTGGTTCTCTGAAACAAGAAAAACTTGTTTTTTTTATCTAAATTAGATCAAGAAATCAAACAGTGTTTTGCACTTTTTTATGAACCATTGGTTTTAGAATCTTAAAGATTCTCAAGATTATTAAAACAGTGCCTTGCACTTGTAAAACTGCACCGTTGCGCTCCTGGGTCGGCGCAAGCCACCAGAGAGCGCCACGTGTCAGCATCTGAACCACTTGCGCTATGCGCTTTTGATAGAGCCTTGCTCTATGAAATTAGCGCAACTCACCAGAGCGCGCCACGTGTCAGCAGCGCAGCGCACTGGTGCAGCGCACTGCGCTAACTGCGCTTGCGCTCACCAGAGCGTGACATGTGTCATCACCACAAACGCTTGCGCTCAGTGATTAGCCCAAAGCGCCTGACAAATGCAATGCATTTCTTTTACTAAAGGGCCACGCCCAAATCAGAAAGGCCTAGCAGGCCAAATTAGATTGCAATGCAATAAAAAGTGCAGAGCCCAAACAAAATTGATACTCTGCATCATTTATAAATGGGCAGAGCCCAAACAAAATAATAAATAATGCAATGCATTATTTTAAAAGGGACAGAGCCCAAATAAAGGTCCAACAGAGACCAAGATTAATACTATGCATTATTAAAAAAGGTCCAAGCCCTAGCACAGGCCTAATAGGCCAAAAACAAATAAAAGTGTTGAACATTTTTCAACTGGACTTAGCCCAATCGTAGTCGTAAGTCCTCAAATTAAATTGACTGAGCAAGACTGCTCTCCTAAATCAATTTACATCCGGTTCAAGGGTACATCTCTGAACTCCTCTGACACCTATCGTTTTAATCGTTCAACGACGTCAGAGAGGTGACGGGTCCCGACAACCATATATCGATACGGACTGCGGGGTCCTTAAACTCGTGGACCGAAACGTCCCTAAACTAATATTCGTCCCAAAATGGGAATGTGGGACCGAAATGTCCTTAAACTAATGTTCGTTCCTAAATGGGAATGATGGACCACCACGTCCCTAAACTGGAATATGGACCACCACGTCCCTAAACTGGAATATGGACCGCAATGTCCTTAAACTACCAATGGACCGCAATGTCCCTAAACTGGAACAATAGAGCCTCCAAACGCTCTTCTGTCGGATCTAAACGATTCCGCTTAAGTAGATCTTAGCCCCAAACACGGCTAACGTATCCTTAAGCATTTCAACAGACTACATATTCCCTAATCAACTTCGGTTCAAGGGTACATCTCTGAACTCCTCTGACACCTATCGTTGTAATCCTTCAACGACATCAGAGAGGTGACGAGTCCCGACGGCCATATATTAAATGGATCACTACGTTAAGTTGATCTTAGTCTCAAACGGGACTAACGTATCCTTAACAAACGTTTAAGTTGATCTTAGCCTCAATATAGGTAACGTATCCTTAAACTAAAACAACAAACCTAAATCTAAGTAAATACGGATTTGGACTAATCCACGTCGTACGGGCGACGGCATAACTTAGTCTCCGTATACAATCCACGAGCATCCACAAACAAAACAAACACACACGACACGAAGTGAAATTCTGGAGAAGGAGAAAGTGGTTACCGAGACACGGTAGCGTAATTAACTGCAGGGGCTTACGCCTGCAGGGAAGAGCATCCCCACAATCAAAACCCCCTCAAACGAGGGGGAATCTGACGAAGTCTGCTACATCGGTCGCATCCGTTTAAACCTTCGATACACGGTGCCATAAATCAACTTGGCATCTTCGGAGAGGTGGACGGATAACACCAATTAGCATCTGCCCCGAATTTCATGCAAGACGTCCAGTCTTGGCCGCCGTTCGGAGGGGAACAGATTCTGGCACGCCCGGTGGGACCTTTTCCTCTTTCCACTCCACACTTCGTGTGTCGTGTTCGCGAACAAATCGCAGTTTGCTGTGGTTGCCTGTGGATTCAAGGTACTAAGATTTGGTGTCTTGCTCCGTGCAGAAAGAAAACAGAAGATCAATGGCTTCGAACTGCACCGCCTGCAGCTGCAACTCTCGCTCCGTACTTGCTGGAGGAGTGACTTATGGGCCCTAAGCGGCCTCCCTTTTCAAGATGCCAGTGGAGCAAGTAACTCAAGCCACCACTGGATTATTCTTCGGGACTATGCTCCCACCAATGAACTTCAATGCCCCAATGACGGTGCAAGAAGCCCCAAAGAAGTCGGTCTTTGATCGACTTACCACTGCCGCGGCCCCTCTCAACGGGTCGCCCAACTTCAATACCTTAGTTTTCAACAGACTGGGCCAAAACGTCTGCAAGCCCACGATACCCAAAGTTGCCATCCCAAAGCGGATAGCCATCCCGGCTCAAGCGGACGAAATCAAGGCTTCTCCTTCCAAGAAGTCAGTTTCTACAAGGCTGACCATTCCGGTTTCTGCTCCTGGCAAGGTCCTCAAGGCTTCTTCCCCTGCCCAGAGGTCTGTCTTGGACAGAGTAGACATTGCTTCTCAACGGGTGTCAGTCTTCGACAAGCTAGCACCAATAACAATCTCTCCTCAAAGCAGGGGGCATGACAAAGTCACCCTTATAGCTGAATCAACTCCATCTGCAAGACACGCTCGACGTCGCCACTGGCGCCGAGTGAGTAAGGCTGGGGGCAACTCCCCCTCTGGATTTACTCCACCAGCTCCAACGGTGGGGATCAATGCTGCTGTTCCAACCGGGAACAGCTTTGAATTGCTGAACGCGGTGCGCAGAAACTCTCCTACTGCGGTGTTGAAACGAACTCCTTCGCCTGTAAAGAATACTCCAGAGAAGAAGCTAGAGCAGCCACCTCAACGGCTGTCCTCTAAAATTTACAAGGTCTGGCGTCAAGTCCAAGAGTCAGTGATCGATCAAGGCTATCCCCGCCGACAGAAAAAGATGAAGGTTCGGCAGGAGAAGGATTACTCCGTCAAGCCACAAAAAGCAAAAGCTACTCGGGTGCCCACTACAACGGCCCCCTCAACTTCGACCATTCAAAAAAGAAGGAGGTCAGGGAGGATCCCTGTGTCTTTGGCAAATCACAAAGACACAGAATCTAAACGCCCCAAGTCTGGGGGCATGGTGGCGCACACTGTTTATATGGCCTCCGGAAAGGAGGAAAGCCGCGCTTTGACGGGTCACCGATCGCTCACCCGATCCGTGACGAAGACTCAAGAACAGCAGCAGAAGCTTCAGGAGATGATGAATGCAATGGCTGCACTTACCGGGCCAAAAGAAAGCTCGGAGTTGTCATCAGAACAGCGTCACGAACAAGAAACTGACACTGACTTCCTGCATAGAGTCCTCGAAAAGAAGGACAAAGAAGCCGCAGAGCATGCGGCTAACATAAAACAGATAGTGCTGCTCTTCCAAGATATGGTAGGGATGATGTTACAGCCAGACCCTCCAGCTGATGACCCTCCGATCATTATTGAAAACGATAGAGGGGAGACATCTAATCCTCCTCCGACTCTTTCAGCAGCCAAAGATGAAACCATTTCCAAAGCCGCGCTGGATGACTACATAGCTCAGCAAATACGAGCTCATCAAGCAAATGAAGCGGCTGCGCAAATTGTTAGAACTGGACGACCCTATCCGGGCTGGTATGACCAAATCAGTTACTCGCCGGGATATACGATCCCTAAATTCCATGTGTACAAGGGGACAGTGAATCCACATCAGCATGTCGCTCAATTCAGGGCCTTATGCGGCAATACTGGAGGCGATGACAAATTGTTGCTTCGCCAGTTCGTCGGTAGCTTGTCAGATACAACATTCGAATGGTATTCTGAGCACCCAAACGACTCTATCAAGACCTTTGCGGAGATGGAGCTGCTGTTTACCCAACGTTTTGCAAGCGCCAGCGAACGCACCCCGATGACGACATTGATTAACGCCAGGATAAGGCCCGGCGAAACGTGGGTCCAATACGCAACACGATGGCGGAACCTATGGTCAACATGCGAACAACGCATAGAAGAGGCACCTGCGGTAGGCATGTTTGTGGGCACTCTTGATCCGCAAGCGACCATCTCGCAATTCATGATGTTCTTCAGGCCGACCACCTTCCAGGCCGTGATCGACAAATTAGCCCAAATGGACCAGATGGGCCATGGACCGTCTCCTCCAAAACCAGACTCTCGAAATGAGAATGGAAAAAGGAAAGCGATCGTCGTCGCCAATGCTCAACAACAGTCGAGCAACTCGAAGCCGGCCGTTCGCCAAAACAACGTGCGTCCGCGCCCATCCCTCGAGGAGAGACTGGGACATCCTTACTCGTTCCTTCAGAATAAGACAAGAAGACTGTTCGAGCTGGCAGTGCGCAGCAGACTCATCAATCTTCGGAGTCCAAAACGTCTGCTGCAGCCAGGCGATCTCAATAATCCCAATTATTACCCTTACCACCAAACGGTAAGTCACCCGATCGAGGATTGTTTCGTCTTTAAGGGATGGATCGAGGATCATTACCTACAAGGCAAGTTTGCGCTGTCTGAAAAGTGGAAGGTAAACCCACCATAGCCGCATACTCCAAAGAAGACGTACACGCCGGGGGCAACTTGTTCTTCTGTCGAGGACGAAAACAATGGAGAAGACTCATCAGGTGAATCCAAAGATTACATAATGACTTGTCATGTGATCTCTCACTCATTGGAGGATGAAGAGGAGGCTCCTTGCGCCGAGAAACCAAGGGCGGACCCTAAACCAGAAATTCCGCAGCCGTTAGACGAGTTGATCGATGCCTTCCTGAATGAGATTCGTCTGAAAGTCAAAGCCAATCAAGAGCGTGAGATGGTCATACTGGAAGGAGCTAAACACTGACGACTGGACCAAAGAGTCGAGGCACTCCTGTCAAATCAAAAGCCATCCGCTGCGGATAAAAACAAATTCAAGACGAGGAAAAGGTTCGCTAAAGCCCTGTCAGCGGGAATAGTGCTACCACCCTCTGAAGAAAATACTCATGGTGAAGTAGAGATGCATCCTAACTTCTGCTTATATCATCAGAAGATCTTACATCCTACCGAAGACTGCGACTCCTTTAAGTGTTGGTGGCAAGGGTATGTCGCTCAGAAGCAACACTTCAACAAGACAAAGTATGGAGCTCGTAGACATCAGAAAAATGCGATAGATGAGCGCAAGAGAGCCACCGACGACTGTCATAGAGCCGACTCCAAGGGATCGCAAATTATCACCTTCGGAAGTGACTCTGACGAAGAAGCTGCCCTCGACCCTCTCCTCAAGGGATCCGTGAAAGAATTGAGAAGTTTCGATAACATTCAGCCGTGTAATCGCACGCTGCTCGAAAAAAATCTTGGCCCTGCAAACAAGGGATCGAGCAAAAAGGATAAAGGGAAGGGAAAAACAGCCCTCGTAGCCAATACTCAACAGCAATCGAGTGGCCTTAAACCGGTTGTTTGCCGAAACAACAAGCAGCAACCCCTCCAGGAAAAGTTGAAACGTCCTTACTCCTTTCCTCAAAATAAAACAAGGAGACTGTTCGAGCTGGCAATGCGCGACAGACTCATCAATCTGCCAAGACCAAAACGTCCGTTGCGGCCAGGCGATGTAAACGATCTCGATTATTGCCCTTACCACCAAACGGTAGGTCACCTGATCGAGGATTGCTACGTCTTTAAGAACTGGGTTGAAGATCAATACCAACAGGGCAAGTTCGTCATATCCGAAAACTGGAAGGTGAGCCCGCCACAACCGCACGTTCTGAGAAAGACGGATACGCTGGGGGCATCATGCTCAGTCATAGAGAAAGCCCCGTAGACCGAAAAGTCAGTAAACTAGAGATTCGCTTTAAATATGGCGACGGCGGACCGAAACGTCCTTAAACTAATGACGGACCAAAACGTCCTTAAACTACTACCACAGCATCTTCTGGCTGACGAGATGAATAAAATATATATATATATATA
The DNA here is from genome assembly GCA_030015575.1 of Agapanthus africanus. Classification (NCBI taxonomy): domain Eukaryota; kingdom Viridiplantae; phylum Streptophyta; class Magnoliopsida; order Asparagales; family Amaryllidaceae; genus Agapanthus; species Agapanthus africanus. The sequence continues at coordinate 604,265,250 of CM057343.1, forward strand.
TATATATATATATAATAAAAAAATATAAAAACGGTATGTCCATAAGCAAAAAGGGCACGGATGAAAACCCGAAAGGGCTCCGTGAGTAAAAACAGCAGGGCTACCAACGAGTCTTGTGAAAACCCGAAAGGGCGCAACCTTGTTAGAAAAAAAAAGAATAAAAAGAATAAAAAAACGGTACGTCCATAAGCAAAAAGGGCACGGATGAAAACCCAAAAGGGCTCCGTGAGTAAAAACAGCAGGACTGCTGGCGAGTGTTTGTGAAAACCCGAAAGGGTGCAACATTGTTAAAGGACACTTACAAGGTCCTCTCGACCTTGTAAGGAGAAACCACCCGCATGAGATCCTTACGACTCACAAAAGAGCAACACACTTAGGAATCCTCACGATTCCTAAGGAGAAAATACACTTGCGAGATCCTCATGACTCGTAAGGAGAACTCTCTTATGGGACCCTCACGGCTCATAAGATTTGAAAGTCTTAAGTTACAGAGACCTAAAACTGTGCTTAAGCAACCTCCACAACCTTCGATATTGCCCTACAAGTGGTTCAATACTGACCCTTGTATACAATCCACGGACGCAAATAAACATTTCCCTAACCAAATCCCATCCGTGACCGGGGATATGTTCGCATGACCCTTGTAAGTCCTCTCGATTTATAAGGAGGAAACCCTCTTGTAGGATCCTTACGACTTACAGAGGAACACACACTTAGGAATCCTCACGATTCCTTAGGAGAAAATACACCTACAAGATCCTCACGACTTGTAGGGAGAAATACCTTTGTGAGACCCTTACGGCTCATGAAGTTAAAGGCCTTAGTCGACAGGACCTTAACCCTGTTCGCTAAGCCACCTTTGTTCGACATCGACAGAGGCAAATGATGATTCGCACCTGGCAAAATCCCAGTTGTAGCGGTGCTGATGCCGAAATCGGTGTCTAATTTCAGGTTTACGGTGAAAAGCCAGCAAGCCGCACATGCATACGAAATAGCCGAAATGATGGGGCAACTTGCAGTAAAAAGTAGCAAGTGAAAATGTATGCATGCAAAACGGCCGAATTGATTGGGCAACTCGCAATAAAATGCAGCGAGTAAAAATAAAATAAACAGATGAAATGATTGGGCACCGCGAAAAATAGCCGAAATGATTGGGCAATCGCGACCTTCGCGATATAAAAGCTGAAATGATAGAGCATCGCAGAAATAAAATAATAATAAAAATGATGATGAATGAAATTTATACCCTACAGGTGAGATCACATCGATCCCTGTATACAATCCAGGGGCACGAACAAAGAGGGAACCATACCTTCCCAACAGGCTTCATCAGAAAGCGAAGCCAAATCTCGACAGTTCATAGACAACCTAGAGACAATCTTGACATTGTGTCGCAATATTGCAGACACAATGTCAAAAAACGGAGCAAAAAGAAGATCCCTAGCTTCAGGGTCTCGACGTCGATATCGACAACTTAGAGATCACCAACGACGTTTCTCCTCATTCCAACCAGATGCAGATACAACGCCAACGTAAGACCCCATGGCCGAAACAAAGCGGGGTGACGGCAAAATCCCAACTCCACCTCAGCATTCGTCTTGTTACAGCAGACGCAATGTCAACAACGGCGTTCTTTCGCAGTCCAGCAGGATGTAGATGCAACGTCAACAAAGGACCCTATGGTCGGTAAAGCGGAGTGACGGCAAAATCCCAGCTCCACCTCAGCATTCGTCTCATTACAGCAGACGCAATGTCAACAACAGTGTCCCTCCTCCAACAGGATTCGGACATGACAGAACAAACGAAGCGAAGGCTAAATTCCTAGCTTCAAGGTCTTAACGGCGAGTCATATAAAACCTGAAAGACAACTGGAGATCATCCCTACACCAGTGCGGAATGGTCACCACTTCGACGTTCGTCTCAACACAGCAGACGCAACATCATCAAACAAACGGAGCCACGGCAAAATCCCTAGTTCCAAACCTCGACGGTTCATTAACAACCTAGAGACAACCGCGACGTTCGTCTCGATACAGCAGACGAGATGTCACCCCAGCGTTCTTCCTCCAGCAGGGATCAGACGCGACCATCAAACAAACGGAGCCACGGCCAAATCTCGGCTCCACCTCGACGTTCATCTCGATACAGCAGACGAGTTGTCACCTCAGCGTTCTTCCTCCAGCAGGGATCAGACGCGACAATCAAACAAACGGAGCCACGGCCAAATCCCGGCTCCACCTCGACGTTCGTCTCGATACAGCAGACGAGATGTCACCCCAGCGTTCTTCCTCCAGCAGGGATCAGACGCGACAATAAAAAAAACGAAGCCACAGCAAAATCCCAGCTCCACCGTGACGTTCGTCTCGATACAGCAGACGAGATATCACCCCAGCGTTCTTCCTCCAGCAGGGTTCAGACGCGATAATCAAACAAATGGAGCCACGGCAAAATCCCTAGTTCCCACCGCGACATTCGTCTCGATACAGTAGACGCGATGCCAGCAAACGAAGCAAAGACCAAATTCCTAGCTTCGGGGTCTTGACGGCAACTCACATAAAACCTGAAAGACTATCGGAGATCATCCCACACCAGCGCGGAGTGGATATGATTTATCGGGGCTCACCAAAATGAGCCTAACCTCAAGTAAAAAGCGGCATGGCAAATTCCTGACGCTTGCTCTTCCGACGGTCAAACTGCCTAGGAAGATTGCTTGAAGACGTATTGTCCAGCCCCCGAAGGGATCAGAGACACGGCAGTCGCACGGCTACTCGAACAGCACAACTGCCTATCGAGGAATATATCAGCTGATGCGACGGTACGACGGCCAAAACCCTAAGTACCACAGACCCTAACGGACTTCTGTCGTAAAGAGCAGAGGTTAACTGTGACGTTAGGATATTCTTGCGAGAAATTCTAGATTCGTCTCAACTTGTGAAGAAATTGATGTCTTTGCGAGAAATTCTCGATGCGGCTCGACTCGTAAGATAAAGCCTTAGGCAGTAAGGATTAAAAAACTTGTTCCCTAAGCACTGTGACCCTGCAAGTTGGCCCAAAACGGTCTCTTGTATGCTATTCACGGGTCTCACTCTCCAAAGTCGAATCTCGACAAGGAGGGAAACAACTGCTTACGAGTCCTCTCGACTCGTAAGAGAAAAAAATTCTCTTATAGGATCCTTACGACTTATAAGAGAAAACGCACTTAGGAATCCTCACGATTCCTAAGGAGAAAATACACCTATGAGATCCTCTCGATCCGTGGGGAGAAAAGTCTTTATGAGACCTTCACGGCTCATAAAGTTGAAAATTCTTAGGCAGCAGATCTGAACCTGCGGCCTAAGCCGTCGCTGCCTTTTGAAGAAGCCAATACAGGATGCTCGCTTTATCACCTGTCAACCATGTTTACTAAAGCAGTATACTGATAATAAAAGAAAAAGGGAAGCGACAAAAAGGACATTCGATTTGCATTTGATCAAGCGTTCGAGACACATCCATTCATGCGTGTGCAAAACACTCAGAATGAGAAATAAGACAAGCTGAAATAAAAATTTTCCATTCATATTTCAAAAGGTTCTTACAATCATAAAGAAATGAACAACAACATTATTGAAATGTTTACAACGGTATAACCTCGGACCCAGGACATGGGTTGAGGAATTCGAAAGTAACCTTATCTAAGACTTTCCAAGCCTGGCGAACCATCCTGGTGTGCTTTCTTTCGCGATCACAAGCGTCGAGGTCCCCACGGATGTCCTCCTCCCTCCAGTAAGCAGCAAGTATGGCAGACTGTTGGAAGGCCTGGTGCAGGAGATCGACAAGATTGTCTCGCCGTCTCTTCGAGATTAAGTTCATCAGGTACACCAAGTGCACTTTATCCTCAGCGGCATCCAACGCCCTAAGCGGCACACTGGAACAGAATAAGGAGAGTGCTTCCCAGATGGCTCCCACGATAAGTTTCAGGAGAGAGGAACGTCGGGGAAGCAGTTGACCGTTGTACGCGTCGAAGCGACTCATGATCTTTGTACATTCGGCATTAGTAAATTCTCGATTTTGGGAACGGCCGAGTCGGCGGATGTCCCCGTAGGAGATAATCTCGTCGAGGTCGTACATGTGGGCGTCCATCACTCCTATAAAAGAAGATCGGCAAAAATCAGCAACTCTAGAGTTCTGCTATGTGATTTAAAAGGAGCAAAGCTCCATTAATGAATCAAGAAATTATCAATGAAATATTTCAGAGAGCAGAACTCTATTGATAGAATCCTAACAGGGTTCTCTTTAGTTCTCTTTAGATCCCTTTGGACCTATAGAGCAAAGCTCTTCTAAGTGAAACCCTAAATGGGTTTTCTTTAGATTAGGGATCTATTGAGAGCAAGGCTCTGTCAATGAAAATTAATTTAATTTAATTAAAAATTTTAACTAAAAAAGTGTCCTAACTCTTGGAGTTCTTGAAGGCAAGAGCAAGGCACTGTTTGAAAGTAAAAAATCTTAAGAGATGAAAATTATCTAAGGGACCAAAGGTCCTATTTATAGGCATTAAAGAGCCGTTTCAACTTCCAAGGGATGGCGCGACAGTTAGGATTCTTCCACCGCTGCGCTTACGTTTGGAGGCCACATAAGCGCAAAGATGGGGGGCATTTGTTTACCCCAATCAGAGCAAATCTCTGTTCAAATTCCAAGGCGGGAGACGAAGCAACGCTTCTGTTTCCCCAATCAGAGCAAAGCTCTGCTTTGAAAATTAAAGCGAAAATTAAAGTTAAAATAAATAAAGCAACGCTTCAGATCCCCTGCGCTGCGCGCAGAGCGCCACGTGTCAAAATCAGACACGCCAGCGTAGGGAGCGCAGCGCCCAAGGCAGCGCACCCAATCAAAGCAAGGCTCTGTTTAAAATTCAAACTTTAATTAAAGAAGCAATGCTTCAGCTGACTTGCGCTATGCGCTGCGCGCCACATGGCAGCGCAGTTGCGCAAGCGCTGCGTTGCGCGACACGTGTCAGCGCAAACGCAGTTGTACTGCGCCGTGCGCTGCGCGACACGTGTCAACGCAGTTGCGCTGCGCTGTGCGCTGCGTGACACGTGTCAAGCGCTGGTGTATCTGCGCCAAACAGAATTAAAATTTTAATAAGATCTTTCTGTTCTTGTTAAAACAAGAAGATTGTCTTCTGTAAAACAGAAGCCCTTGGATCAAAAGATCCAACGGTGGGGAAAATTCCCCAAATCACTCAGAGAAAGATCTTTTTAACAAATTTAACAAATCTATGGGTACTATATAAAGACCCCTAGACCCCAATTCAAAGGGGGATCAACATGGTGAGAAATTGAGAACCTCAAAACAGAGAGAACTCTAAAAAAAATTCGAAAAAAAGGTAAAAACCTTCACAAAATAGAAGAATTTCTTCTAATAGATCATTGATCTAAGAACAAGATCAATGATCTTCATATAATAAACAGTGCTTTGCACTTTTTTATGAACCACTGGTTCTCTGAAACAAGAAAAACTTGTTTTTTTATCTAAATTAGATCAAGAAATCAAACAGTGTTTTGCACTTTTTTATGAACCATTGGTTTTAGAATCTTAAAGATTCTCAAGATTATTAAAACAGTGCCTTGCACTTGTAAAACTGCACCGTTGCGCTCCTGGGTCGGCGCAAGCCACCAGAGAGCGCCACGTGTCAGCATCTGAACCACTTGCGCTATGCGCTTTTGATAGAGCCTTGCTCTATGAAATTAGCGCAACTCACCAGAGCGCGCCACGTGTCAGCAGCGCAGCAGTGCAACGCACTGGTGCAGTGCACTACGCTAACTGCGCTTGCGCTCACCAGAGCGTGACACGTGTTATCACCACAAGCGCTTGCGCTCAGTGATTAGCGCAAAGCGCCTGACAAATGCAATGCATTTCTTTTACTAAAGGGCCAGGCCCAAATCAGAAAGGCCTAGCAGGCCAAATTAGATTGCAATGCAATAAAAAGTGCAGAGCCCAAACAAAATTGATGCTCTGCATCATTTATAAATGGGCAGAGCCCAAACAAAATAATAAATAATGCAATGCATTATTTTAAAAGGGGCAGAGCCCAAATAAAGGTCCAACAGAGACCAAGATTAATGCTATGCATTATTAAAAAAGGGCCAAGCCCTAGCACAGGCCTAATAGGCCAAAAACAAATAAAAGTGTTGAATATTTTTCAACTGGACTTAGCCCAATCGTAGTCGTAAGTACTCAAATAAAATTGACTGAGCAAGACTGCTCTCCTAAATCAATTTACATCCGGTTCAAGGGTACATCTCTGAACTCTTCTGACACCTATCGTTGTAATCGTTCAACGACGTCAGAGAGGTGACGGGTCCCGACAACCACATATCGATACGGACTGCGGGGTCCTTAAACTCGTGGACCGAAACGTCCCTAAACTAATATTCATCCCAAAATGGGAATGTGGGACCGAAATGTCCTTAAACTAATGTTCGTCCCTAAACGGGAATATGGACCACCACGTCCCTAAACTGGAATATGGACCACCACGTCCCTAAACTGGAATATGGACCGCAATGTCCTTAAACTACCAATGGACCGCAATGTCCCTAAACTACCTATGGACCACTACGTCCCTAAACTGGAACAATAGAGCCTCCAAACGCTCTTCTGTCGGATCTAAACGATTCCGCTTAAGTAGATCTTAGCCCCAAACACGGCTAACGTATCCTTAAGCATTTCAACGGACTACATATTCCCTAATCAAATTCGGTTCAAGGGTACATCTCTGAACTCCTCTGACACCTATCGTTGTAATCCTTCAACGACGTCAGAGAGGTGACGAGTCCCGACGGCCATATATTAAATGGATCACTACGTTAAGTTGATCTTAGTCTCAAACGGGACTAACGTATCCTTAACAAACGTTTAAGTTGATCTTAGCCTCAATATGGCTAACATATCCTTAAACTAAAACACCAAACCCAAATCTAAGTAAATACGGATTTGGACTAATCCACGTCCTACGGGCGACGGCATAACTTAGTCTTCGTATACAATCCACGGGCATCCACAAAAAAAATAAACACACACGACACGAAGTGAAATTCTGGAGAAGGAGAAAGTGGTTACCGCGACGCGGTAGCGTAATTAACTGCAGGGGCTTGCGCCTGCAAGGAAGAGCGTCTCCACAATCAAAAACCCCTCAAACGAGGGGGAATCTGACGAAGTCTGCTACATCGGTCGCATCTGTTTAAACCTTCGATACACGGTGCCATAAATCAACTTGGCATTTTCGGAGAGGTGGACGGATAACACCAATTAGCATCTGCCTCGAATTTCATGCAAGACGTCCAGTCTTGGCCGCCGTTCGGAGGGGAACAGTGGGTCAAATAGAAAAGATAAGGGAAAAGAAAAGGTCCCTGAGGATATCATCCTCGATGACTAAGCCGTCAAAGAACTGACATCTAAGGACCTGCTAAAGAAAAATAAGGTGGACTACAACGTTCTGGCACACTTGAGAAAGTTACCTTCGCAGTTAAGCATTCTCGACGCTCTTCTGTTATCCAAAGAAGCAAGAGATTCTCTGATCAAGGCATTACAAGAGCCCGAGCAATTCCAAGCTTTCCTCGCCGAAGAAAATATGAAGGACGAGCTGGAAGAAATACACACAGCCGATATCACCTTCGGCGATGAAGATCTCCTCCTTGGGACATGCGAGCACAACCATCCCCTATATGTCTCCGGATACTGTCACAACATCATGATAGGTAAAATCCTGGTCGACAATGGGTCCTCCGTCAACCTCCTCAATGTAAGAGTATTAAAGGAGATATGCATGAGCGTTCAGCACCTCGCTCGTGATAAAATCACCATCTCCGGGTTTGATTCCCAGTCATCACGGACGCTCGGGTCTGTGATACTAACACTACGCTTTGGGCTGCTTGTCACGGACATTAAGTTTCACGTCATTGATGCCAAGACGTGCTACAATGCTTTGCTCGGCCGATCCTGGTTACACGAGTACAATATCATCCCTTCTACACAACATCAGTGTATGAAGTATTTCAAGGATGGTCTCGAGTACACTGTGACGGGGGAGTTGAACCCATTCTCCGTGAAAAAAGTCCGCAAATACGAGGATGCCAAGTACTTCCTGCCAGATTTTGAAGACATGGAAAGATGTCGCAAGCCGGAGGACAAGCAAAAAACTATCACTACCATTCCGATCTTCGGGAGTAATACCGAGGAGGAGGAAGAAATAATTTATTCAGGGCCGCCCCAATGCAACAATCCGGAACCATCCACCCCTATTCTGGTCTTCGGCAGCGACTCAGAAGATGAGGTTAATGCTGTATTTTCTGCTCGGCCATCGATACAAGCTTTCGCTGATGAAGACCAAAGTTTGCAAGTTGCCATGGTTCCGCAAGAGCATTACAAAGAGCTCGATGCACTTGAAACTTATAGTGTGCAAGAACTGCAGACATTCTACGTCCCTCCCAGGCGAAGAGATGAAAAGGCAATACTCTTTTATCAATCCACGGAAACTAAAGTGGAGAAGGAAATTTGGCATGGTGCTGATTCTACGCTCGATAGGCTCCAGCCCATCTGTCTGCCCAGATATTACATAGAGGGGTTAAAAAGACTGTTGAGGTGCTAAGGCATACCCTTCAAACAGACTGCTCGACAAGCCCAGTTCTATAACAGGATCTGGGATGTCCCCAGAACTCAGCGAAAACTGCCCAATGGGAGAATGGAAACGACCGGGCTTGGGTATATTCAATCCAAGAAACGGGAGCTACTCCGCGACTGCTACGTCATACATGACTTTGATGAAAAAGGAGATGCTCTGTGGGAAGATGCTAACCACGAACCAGAAAGAGCTCCCGCCGTGAAAATGCCGTGAAAATGCCCAGTCCGTCGTTTGAAGAACAAATGGACAAGCTTATAAGGGAAGCAGGTCAAAAGGTTCGAGACGACCATAATCGCGAAATGGCCATCTATGAGAAAGCCAGGACACAACGCCTCCTTCAACAGGCTGTGAAAAATGAAAATGCTCCTCCTTGTCAAGCTGTTGTACAAAAGGCCCGACGCAGAGGCAGAAACAAACCAAAGAACGGGAAAGGCGTTCAACTGCGACATAGCGGGTCCAAGAAACCACGCGATCAGGAATTGAGCAATCCGGATTCATCTCTTATAAAAAATATGGGTCGGGCATATTCTTTTTCCCAAGACAAGACAAGGAAGATATTCGATCTTGTCATAAAACATCAAATGATGACACTCCCGGAGTCCAAGCACCCCGAGCAAGCAGGCGAAGTCTCTCACCCGGACTATTGCTCCTATCACAGGGCAATATGAGATACTCTCGAAGACTGCTTCATATTTAAAGACTGGATAGAAGACCAATATTAGCAAGGCAGGTTCGCTCTATCCAGCAGCTGAAGGGTAACCCCGCCGCAGAAGCATGAACCTAAAGCCGTGAGAGTAGAACCGATCAACATCGGTCTTGGAAGCGATCTCGTACTTGTCATATGATAATGTTATCAGAAGAAGAGCCCGAGAATATGGATGACCTCCCCCGGTGCTTCAAAAACGATGATAACGAGGTAATCTCAGAATTTCCACCGGTGCCAAAGGAGCTGGAAGATAGGATACATACTACTGCAGATAACCTCAAGAAGATTGACTTAGGGACGGCAAGTGACCCGCGGCCGACGTTCGTCAGTAAGCTATTGTCTGAAGAAAGGGTGGCTACACTAAAGGACGTGCTTATGCAGCATAAAGATTGCTTTGCATAGAACTATTCCGAGATGCCAGGACTAGATCCAGAGATTGCTGTCCACAGATTGGCAATATTCCCGGACGTCAAGCCGATCAAACAAGCACCGAGAAGAATGCGGCTTGAGCTTGAGACGAGCATCAATGCCGAGGTCAAGAAGCTAATCGACTCCGGCTTCATCCAAGAGGTTCAATACCCGGACTGGATCGCCAATATTGTCCCAGTGATGAAGAAGAATGGGACGGTGCGCATATGTGTAGACTTTCGGGATCTCAATAAAGCCTGCCCGAAAGACGACTTTCCAGTACCAATCACCGAGCTGATGATAGACAATACGTCCACTCATGAAGTCTTCTCCTTCATGGACGGCTCATCAGGATACAATCAGATAAAGATGCACCCTGAGGACCAGAAACATACCGCTTTCCGGACTCCTTTGGGTATATTCTGGTGTAAGGTGATGTTGGATGTATATGCCCTAGATGCCAGTATTGTATATGTATACATATGGATACTAGGAATATGTATGTACAGAACAATCTTGCTCAGTTTTATAGTATATTATTTGACTTTTCTTTATCGGGATATGTGTATTTATTGTTATTATATCTGCTTTGCACATATTGATAAAGACTCGATACGGTAGTATACTATTGTGGTTTGTCTTTATCTTAACATGGCATATGTCATACTCGTTATTACATATTGCGGTTACATGTTGATAAAGCCCCTAGGATCTTGCTTGACTACCTGCGTTGTGATGGCGATCATACTTGTAGGAGCTGGGTAGTCCATAAGCACATCCTTAAATGGTCCCTAGTCGCGTGAGTATCGAGACTGGGCACTGATACTCCAGAGTAGACTGGTGTGTACGTTTCTAGCCCTGTCGGGGGATGGTTGGTCCCGCAACCATTGGTCTGGTGCACCAAAGATCATATACAGGTGCTCACTGGGTGTGAGTACACTAGACGGACTCGCCAAGAACTTCCATATGGTACTATACCTATCATCAGATGGAAGTTTTCAGGTGACATGTGTACAGGTTAGTCTTTGGACCCGAGATCGGCATTTGTCTCGTGTGAGTTCCAACTGAACTTTGATCACTACCCTACCACGGCTCTACTGAGTCATGCAAACAGGTTTTGGTTGGGTTCAGTCCCGAGCCACATGGAGGCAGTGAGCGATTGTCGGGGATTCGTCTCTTCCGGTATAGGAAGTCGATATCGCAGTGTGATTCGATTGGTCAGGACCATAAGACCTTGGCCAAGGCACTTGGGATTTACTGATAAGTTGATCAGTAGTTTCCCGGATTGGTCCTGAGCCATATCGGCACGACTTATTAGGTTGTTAGGGTCTGACGTTCACCATCCCCTAGACCCGGTATGCGATACTCTTTGACGAAGAGACCGGACTGTACGGATATTGTCACGGATAGGCTCAGTAGGAGATCCGGATGATTTTGCTCATCGGCTTTCTTTTCGACAGGTACCTGGGTAGCCGTTACGTACAGCTAGTGCCACTGACGAGCTTGTGGTTAAACCCACTGCCAGAGTACTGTCGAGTTTTTAGAGTCCCACACAGAGGGTTTCCCTGATTCAGGCGAAATGATGTAGTAGCCGTATTGGATACGTGCAGGGTTCGATCGATTGACGTACTTGGTACTCGGATTTTCGATCGGACAGTTTGTAATACTAGCCGGCTCAGGTTTGATCCAGATTATTAAACCAGGTATTGATTTAATAATTTACGTATATGTATTTCTATATATATATTCTAGTATTACGTTCTTCGTGTTATTCTATCTCTTTTGGACGTTCGGATTTTTATCTGATTGCCGGTATATTTGTACAGTAGTTGGAAATCCGTATTTATTACAGTTTTCCTTCTAGAAGGTGGCCACCTCATTTTGTATTTTCCATTTATTTCATAAATGGAAATGAGGTGTAAAGTAAGAGTATGGGACGAGAAGAGGTGACCATGCTTCAATAGTAGTCAAATGAATTTATAATTCATTTTGGGTTTACTATTGAAGCATGGTTGCTAATTGTTTAATGAAAGAATTGATATACAAAACCATTGTGTGTATTTTCTCTTTCATGGTTGATTCATTATTTTTCCTTGAGCTCTCTTTTGCACTCATCTCCTCTTTGCTCTCTAGCTTTCTCCACCTTCATCTTCTTCCTCTTCACTACCTTCTCATGTATTGAGAATCAAGTGAAGAGGCAAGAAAGAGATAGCTATACACTAAGACACCCTCCACTACATCCTAGACTACTTGGTTTAGCAACCCAAGTTCTCTAGTTGCTCCTTTAGTTACATAGTTAGGAGCTAGAGCCATGGATCATACTCCCCGGGTGGATTATCTACGACAAAAGGAGGCCGGAGAACAAGCTCGATCCCGGAGGACCGATGGAGCCGGAGTTGGAGTTCAAGCATGTTCAAGGTGGATGCAAGGAGCTAAGGATGAAGAAAGAAGACCGAAGGACTTGGTTCGTTTGGTGAGCTTTCTATCATATTAGATAGCTCTCTTAGTGTAGCTAGTTAGTTTTATGGAAAGATCCGGTTTTAGGGTTTAGTCTAGCGCCAAGTTTTAATCATAAGAAAAAAATTTGTTCCGAATTTGGCCATGTGAGATGGCCGGGGTGCTAGGGTAACCCTTCATGGTATCAGAGTCACCCATAAAACGTATATTATCTTGTTAAATCGTGTTTAGAATAACGATCGACTGGATTTTTCAAAAACTGCTTTTCCTCACATGATGTTTCTGTCGATTTTTAAAGTGCTCGAAAAATCAATATTTTGCTCTCAGAAAATCATGCAAGCTTTTCTAAGACCACAGAAGAAAATTTGGCACGTGAGTCCTCTAAACCGCCGCGGAACCGCCACGTAAACCCCCTATTGGCGGCGGATCCGCGGCAATTTTGGGGGCCCACGTGATCAAATTTTTTCTGGGCCTCATTTATTTGAAGTTGTGGTTTCTGGGATAATTACTTTTTGGGCCCAGATTTTTTACAGCGTTGGTTTAATACTTGGGGCCCACTTGGAAAGTTTAGTCGATCGTAATTTTAAAATACGTGTTTTATTATCAGTACATTCACTTTTATCTGCGACCGGGAATGTCACTCGATCGGTAAAACTCGTCTGATTGCTATATGTTCTTTTAGACGGGTTTTGCGACGTGACATTCGCGTTGATGTTGTGTGCTTGTGCTGTGATTGTGGTTGGATTGTCGTGGTGGATAGCATGTGGTGCAATGTTAGAAATACAGTTTATAATTCAATTATACATTTGTTATTGCGGGGCGAGCGTCCGACATGTGGACTGCTGTCTTTGCCGTTTGTATATTATTTTGGGGCACGACCGGGCTGAGGTCGATGTCACCGGTTGTATTTTTTTTTTAATATTCTGTACTAGGATTACCCCATGGAGGAGTGCACGGATAGCCGGGTTCTGGAAGACAACAAGCCCGCATCTCATGGCGCTGAGACGGAGGGGGCTTCGTTCTAGAACTGGCGGGCTATTCACCGTACTCGTAGGGGGTACAGGTTTTCATTGCACGGGCTATCCACACGGCAGGAAACGTCGGGTTTTATTTGCGGCTCAAATGAAACCCGGGGCTCCAAGATTATCCGCCATTCTGTAATGTTATCTGTGATGTTGTTTATTATCATGCCTGGGACGAATGTTATATATACTTATATATATACTAATAGATGTTGTATATGTTTTGCACCCGCGCTAGTCCAGCCCCCGCTCTGTCGTTAGTTAAGTAACCTAACGGGTGATGACGAGGCCTTGTGGCGAATGCGGATGGCATATACGTACATTTTATTTTCGTTCTTTTCTGGTGTGATAGGTTACAAGTTTGATGGGGCCGCATTAATTTTAATTAATGCAAGATAAAAACCTAAAAAGATGTTGTTGGAACCAGATTTTAAAAAACTGACATTACAGATGTTCTCTTTTGCTTTGCATAGTGGTATTCAGTTTGGAATATCATGCACCTCATTCGATGAGGTAAGGGCCGAGATCCCTTCACCGGGAGTGACCCCTTGAGTAAAAGTTTGCGTCAGGGTAATAAGTTTAATATAGTTGACTATTTTTGCTTTGCATCGAGGTATTCAGTTTGGAATATCCTGCACCTCATTCGACGAGAAAAGAGCCGAGATCCCTTCACAGGAAGTGACTTCTTTAGCAAAGGTTTTCGCCACTATATAAATTTATAAAACTACTCAGGTTCCTTCAATGATATCAAGTTCATTACGTTGATGGGTTTTTCGCCAAAAACCCAGCCGTAGCCCTCTGTCATTTCCTACGGACATTACTCAGTATTCGTGCTGCGTTTGTTGACCTTGTCAAAGCGTAGTAAACGGTAGCTGGGTGGTGTTTGTTTGTAGTACATAATGCGATTAACTAGGACAGTCACATAGCCTTGTTGACCTTGTCAAGGGCTTATGCGGGTGGGTCTAGGGTAATCAAGATAATGACAGGTTGAACTTGACTAGCAATTTATGATTTGTTGACCTTGTCAAGATCATAGGTTGTTAGGGGCAAAAACCACATCGGAAGTTTCAAATATACAGGAAACTTGAAGATTTAGCATACCTTCTGGAGTGTGGTGACTAGAGTGGATTCCATCTAGTGCATCATACAATGATAGTTGGATCCCGATCCCACTGATGAGTAGGATTACTCTCGGGAGATTATCACACTTAACAATCAATGCTATAAACCAAGTAGGTGTCTAAAAAAGGTGTTAGCGGGGCTACGCCTCCAGGGAAAAGAGGTTATGTAATTAAGGAACTTCGCTAAAGAATTGGAAAACCTCACTCGAAGTACCAACACCGGCCTGGCTGAAAGGTTAAGCAAGTATTGTGACGTGCGATTAATCCTGACTAGTTCTTCTTTTAGGGTTTGAAGAAGAATTTGAGGAAACAGTGGGAGCCATCCTGGTTAGATAAATTAATAACCAATATAATCTTGCAAGAGCGCACGCTGAGTGTTTTCCCTCTCTCTCCAGGTAGCAACCATTTCACGCCCTAATCAAGATAATAAAATGTATCGCTTGACCGATCCGAATTCTTATTCGGGGCTGAGGAACGTCGGTTCGACTCTAACTGATGACAACGGTCATGAGTATGAGCATGGGAAAGAGAAAAGTTTGAATTCCTTGACAACCCCATCGAAGAAGAAACATACTGTTGCATCTTCTTCAGGCGTTCTTGTTATTGAGAACTGTTTTTCGGTCTGTCCTACCTCCTGGGTACTCGATACTGGATCAGGATCTCATATCTGTAATTTATTGCAGGGACTGAGAAAAAGTAGGATAGTTGGACCTGGTGATATGTCCCTCAGAGTAGGGAACGGGGCACAAGTTAATGCTGCGGCCGTCGGTGAATATCACCTAATATTGCCAAATGGCAATACTATGATTTTGAACAATTGCTACTCTGTGCCTTTCATGCTTTGCAACATCATATCAGTTTCTTTACTTGATAAAGATGGATATAACTTTGTTCTTGATAGAAATATCATGAACATTTACCTTGATAAGGTACTGGTTGCAGAAGGTACACTGTGTAATGGTATCTATGTTCTAAATCAGAATACAGTACTCAATGTACAAAACACGCGCAAGAGGAAGAGTTCAGATACGAACGAATCCTACTTGTGGCATTGTAGACTTGGTCATATCAGAGAGAAAAGACTAAGTAAGTTACATAAAGATGGATTCTTGAATACGTTCGAATTTTCATCTTATGAAACTTGTCAGTCTTGTCTCAAAGGAAAGATGACCAAATCTCTGTTCACCGGGCATGGAGAAAGAGCAGCAGAGCTCTTGGGACTCATACACAGTGATGTATGTGGTCCGATGTCTATACATGCAAGGGGTGGGTTCTCGTACTTCATCACGTTCACTGACGATCTCTCTAAATTCGGGTATGTGTATCTTATGAAACACAAATCTGAAGCTTTTGAGAAATTCAAAGAATATAGAAACGAAGTAGAGAACCAGACTGGCAAGAGTATTAAGATCCTCCGATCTGACAGAGGAGGGGAGTACCTAAGCACGGAATTCCTAGATTACCTAAAAGAGAATGGAATTCTCTCTCAGCTTACTCCTCCGTATACACCACAGCACAACGGTGTATCAGAGCGGAGGAATCGTACCCTATTGGATATGGTTCGCTCCATGATGAGTAGTGCTGAGTTGCCTCTTTCATTTTGGGGATATGCGCTTCAAACGGCGACACGTCTGCTGAATCACGTTCCATCCTAGTCCGTGCCTAAAACACCATTTGAGATGTGGAATGGTAAGAAGCCATATCATAAAAATTTTAAGATATGGGGTTGTCCGGCTTATGTTAAAAAGCATAAACCAGATAAACTAGAGGCACGGTCAGTTTTATGTAAGTTTGTCGGATATCCAAAGAACAGTTATGGATATCTGTTCTACCACACCGAGAAACAGAAGGTGTTTGTTGCTCAACATGCTGTTTTCTTAGAAACAGAGTTTCTTGCAAAAGAAATTAGTGGGAGCACGGTAGAACTGGAAGAAATTCCAGAGGGACAAACTGTGACTGAAGACTTGGTGGAACCTCAGGATTCAATAACCCTGGATGAACCTCAGCCACTCCGAAGATCTAGTAGGATTTCTCATCCGCCCGAGAGATACTACGGTTTTTTCATAGATGGGGATCGAGAGGATTGCATCTTGGAAGAAGTTGATCCTACTAGTTTCAGGCAGGCCATTATCAGTAGGGACTCTGATAAGTGGCTGGATGCTATGCAATCTGAAATGGAGTCCATATACACCAATAAAGTGTGGACCCTGGAAGTTGCTCCACCTTGGGTAAAACCCGTTGGATGCAAATGGATCTACAAGAAGAAACTTGGTGTAGATGGGCAGGTGGAAACCTATAAGGCTAGACTCGTTGCAAAAGGTTTTCGTCAAAGACCAGGAGTGGACTATGACGAAACTTTTTCTCCAGTGGCTATGCTCAAATCCATTAGGATCCTGCTTGCCATTGTTGCCTTCCATGACTATGAGATCTGACAGATGGACGTAAAAATGGCTTTTCTAAACGGAAGTTTAAAGGAGTGCGTTTACATGGATCAGCCAGAAGGTTTTATAGACAGTGGGAGCAGCGGGAAGGTGTGCAAGCTGCTCAAATCCATTTATGGATTGAAGCAAGCATCGCGGAGCTGGAACATCTGTTTTGATGAGATAGTCAAGGACTTTGACTTCATCAAGAACGAAGATGAGCCATGTATTTATAAGAAGATTGTAGGACGAACTGTCGTATTCCTAGTCTTGTACGTGGACGGCATTTTTTTGATAGGAAATGACATTCCTATGCTACAATCAGTCAAGCTATTCTTATCACAAAGGTTCTCTATGAAAGACCTAGGTGATGCCTCGTACATTCTGGGGATCAAGATCTACAGAGATAGATCCAAGAGACTACTGGGACTTTCACAGTCCAGGTACATAGAGACCGTACTAAAGAGATTTAGTTTGGAAGATTCCAAGCGCGGTAACATACCCGCATTGCACGGAATCACCCTCTCCAAGGAGATGTCTCCCAAGACTGACGAGGAGAGGGTTCGCATGAGCACTATACCCTACGCTTCGGCGGTAGGATCTATAATATATGCGATGCTATGTACAAGACCAGATGTAGCTTACGCACTAAGCGTGGTGAGCCGGTATCAGTCGGACCCAGGTGAGGACCACTGGACAGCAGTAAAGAACATTCTCAAGTACCTGAGAAGGACTAAGGAGATGTTCCTGATTTACGGTAATGGTGACCTCAGGGTCGAGTCCTTTACCAACTCAAGCTTCCAGAGTGACAAGGATGACAGCAAGCCTGTCTTGGGTTTTGTGTTTACCCTCAACGGAGGGGCGGTATGTTGGAAGAGTTCCAAACAAGATACCGTCGCAGACTCGACGATGGAGGCTGAATACATTGCTGCAAGCAATGCCACAAAAGAGGCGGTCTGGATGAAGAAGTTCATAGCTGAACTTCAGGTAGTTCCGTCCATTGTTGATCCAATACCAGTGTATTGTGATAACAATAGGGCTATAGCTTTAGCGAAGGAACCACGGTCCCATCAGAAATCCAGGCACATCTTAAGGCGGTATCACCTGATCAGGGAGATCGTAGATCGCCAGGAGATCGAGGTCCGAAGAGTGGATACGAAAGACAACACGGCGGATCCATTTACAAAGGCCCTCCCTCAAGCACAGTTCGAGTGACTTTTTGGGATGTTGGGTATGCGGTACGCCAACAGCTGGCCTTAGAGCAGACATTGGGTATTCGGTACGCCAATCACTGGCCTTTAGTGCAAGTGGGAGATTGTTGGATGTATATGCCCTAGAGGCCAGTATTGTATATGTATACATATGGATACTAGGAATATGTATGTACAGAACAATCTTGCTCAGTTTTATAGTATATTATTTGACTTGTCTTTATCGGGATATGTGTATTTATTGTTATTATATCTGCTTTGCACATATTGATAAAGACTCGATACGGTAGTATACTATTGTGGTTTGTCTTTATCTTAATATGGCATATGTCATACTCGTTATTACATATTGCGGTTACATGTTGATAAAGCCCCTAGGATCTTGCTTGACTACCTGCGTTGTAATGACGATCATACTTGTGGGAGCTGGGTAGTCCATAAGCACATCCTTAAATGGTCCCTAGTCGCGTGAGTATCGAGACTGGGCACTGATACTCCAGAGTAGACTGGTGTGTACGTTTCTAGCCCTGTCGGGGGATGGTTGGTCCCGCAACCATTGGTCTGATACACCTAAGATCGTATACAGGTGCTCACTGGGTGTGAGTACACTAGACGGACTCGCCGAGAACTTCCATATGGTACTATACCTATCATCAGATGGAAGTTTTCAGGTGACATGTGTACAGGTTAGTCTTTGGACCCGAGATCGGCATTTGTCTCGTGTGAGTTCCCACTGAACTTTGATCACTACCCTACCACGGCTCTACTGAGTCGTGCAAATAGGTTTTGGTTGGGTTCAGTCCCGAGCCACATGGAGGCAGTGAGCGATTGTCGGGGATTCGTCTCTTCCGGTATAGGGAGTCGATATACTGTGATTCGATTGGTCAGGACCATAAGACCTTGGCCAAGGCACTTGGGATTTACTGATAAGTTGATCAGTAGTTTCCCGGATTGGTCCTGAGCCATATCGGCATGACTTATCAGGTTGTTAGGGTTTGACGTTCACCATCCCCTAGACCCGGTATGCGATACTCTTTGACGAAGACACCGGACTGTACAGATATTGTCACGGATAGGCTCAGTAGGAGATCCGAATGAGTTTGCTCATCGGCCTTCTTTTCGACAGGTACCTGGGTAGCCGTTACGTACAGCTAGTGCCGCTGACGAGCTTGTGGTTAAACCCACTGCCAGAGTACTGTCGAGTCTTTAGAGTCCCACACAGAGGGTTTCCCTGATTCAGGTGAAATGATGTAGTAGTCGTATTGGATACGTGCAGGGTTCGATCGATTGACGTACTTGGTACTCGGATTTTCGATCGGATAGTTTGTAATACTAGCCGGCTCAGGTTTGAGCCGGATTATTAAATCAGGTATTGATTTAATAATTTACGTATATGTATTTCTATATATATATTCTAGTATTACGTTCTTCGTGTTATTCTATCTCTTTTGAGCGTTCGGATTTTTATCTGATTGCCGGTATATTTGTACAGTAGTTGGAAATCCGTATTTATTACAGTTTTCCTTCTAGAAGGTGGCCACCTCATTTTGTATTTTCCATTTATTTCATAAATGGAAATGAGGTGTAAAGTAAGAGTATGGGAGGAAAAGAGGTGACCATGCTTCAATAGTAGTCAAATGAATTTATAATTCATTTTGGGTTTACTATTGAAACATGGTTGCTAATTGTTTAATGAAAGAATTGATATACAAAACCATTGTGTGTATTTTCTCTTTCATGGTTGATTCATTATTTTTCCTTGAGCTCTCTTTTGCTCTCATCTCCTCTTTGCTCTCTATCTTTCTCCACCTTCATCTTCTTCCTCTTCACTATCTTCTCATGTGTTGAGAATCAAGTGAAGAGGCAAGAAAGAGATAGCTATACACTAAGACACCCTCCACTACATCCTAGACTACTTGGTTTAGCAAACAAAGTTCTCTAGTTGCTCCTTTAGTTACATAGTTAGGAGCTAGAGCCATGGATCATTGTGACGACCCGAAAGTACGGAACATGACCAGCACTTAGACTACGAACGTCTCGAGGCGTACGTACCCTAAGTAAGCCGAACCCAGAAATCCAAACCAAGAAAAGTATTAGAGTGTAGGAAAAACCATTTCAAATCAACCAGTATGCAACAAAATATACAACACCTAAAGGCGAGGATCACAACAGAAAAGGGAACTCCAATCAGCATGAAATCCATAGAATGTAACACGCGACTCTAAGGTCGAAAGAATAAACATCACTGGTTTCTATCTCAAATAAGTACATGTTTGGTTGATGGAACTTCAAGATACAACTGAAATATAATATACAATGTATAATGATGGGTACGATACAAATAAACCCACCTACTAGGAAGTCACCCGAAAGAAACAGTGCCCGCAACGCCGTAATGACCCCGTACGGCAAGACCTGCAAGAACCTGGGGCACAACGGTGGTGAGTTGCCAACTCGTGAATAGAAAAACATCTACGAACAGAAAATCGCATGTATGACGCAATCCTAGGTCATACGATCATAATATATAATCCTCAAATATATAACCAGCAGCCTATAACAATGACTAGGGTAAATATCTAACCCAAGTGTAATCCCACGTGCCCGTGTCAGTGCCTCAGGAATCCATGTACTGAAGAAAACTGCTTTCATAAATCAGTGAGATTTCTGTATTTTGAAAATGAGGTATCATAAATGAAATCGGCATAAAACAGTGCCCAGCATCGACACAAAACAAGTGTCCAAATATCTCGATATCTCTGTGTCACAATCTCTGTACCTCAATATCTCAATCACAATATCTAGGACGCCGACAGTCCAGACCGGCCCTTACCATCCATCTCAAGACCATGACGGTATCCTCCTGATATCCGGCGCGTCGGGTAAAATCACCGGTCGGTAGTGCTCCCCTGCCAGGCTCAACGCCATCTCCTGCGATCCTCTTGCCCCGGGTACCGCACCGGGCCCACCATGTACCTGAAACGGTTCCTTCACTTCTCGAATCGGGCCTCGAAATCCATCAGCAAACTCATGGTGGACGACTAATATATCATGGGAAAACCGCACTTTTTATTTAAAAAGAGAGAAAGCAGTTTATATAAGTTTTGCGGTTTTCCCCCAAATCCAGAAAAATATCATGGAAATCTGAATCATCAATAGCATGTAAAACCATGAATATAAGCATGAGAATCCATGAATGCGGCATATAATGAACAACAGTATGCATGAAGTGACAGGTAATAACTACAATGTCAAGCTGGCATATCAGGCAAGTACACTAATGTCATGTCACTACTAGCTAACAAGCTAAATCAAGCAATAATATTCTCTAAGTGTACGTGACATGGCAATTACCGATGAAAATGTGTGTGAGCCGGCAAATAAGTGTACATGGTACATATGCATCATCGATAATGGTGCCGGTGTCCTAACGGCATGATGTCAACAATGAAATATGAATCACAATAAGCATGCAATGAGGAGCAACAATAATAATGTGCGGGAGCTGAATGCTAAACACAAGGGGTAGCTAAACTGCATCTAATATCATAAGAGTCATATAACTACACCAACTATAAGGCTGAGCTAAAGCTAACAGTAGGTAAGGGAAACCGCCTAACCTCTGAGTCGATACATATATATATATATATATATACATATATAGTTGGTGATCCCGCCTCGATAATATCATATCCGATACCATATCTTTATAATCAGTTATTCCCAAGTCAAGAGTGCGGATCAAATATCAATATATAGCTCTTACGTAAATCCGTCGTACGGCATCCCGAAATCTGGGTACGGGTCGATGTCACATTCATCAAGTCATTCATCTAGTATTCTCTTTATCCAATATCATAATCCGGGTACTGACCTATGTCTAGTACAATACTAATATCATCACTATAATCATGCTCTGGCTACTGATCGACAGTCTCGTATAAATCGATATCATCAGCACGTCTCATCATAAGGAGTATATATCGCCCAATGCGGCCTATCATAATATCTGGTCATATCATATCATATCTCGTAACTTAATCCCATGTCGATCATTTTATATGTATAAATCACCATGCACATGGCATCGTCATCCAAGACCCGCTATCATATCAGGACGTATCTCAAATACGAATTTCACCATATCACCGATATCATAATCTCGGATCAAATATCATCGACTCATCTCAATCCCAAGTATCATCCTCAAATCCATATGTGAACACATAGTCCCATACCCATGTGACCACATAACTATATAGAATCCCATAAGCACATATGAAATAAGGATGTATGTAAGTATGTATGTGTGTATGTGTATGTGTAGTACACCCACTACCCTAGGGTTTCGTAATCTATCACCAATCCAACACACCAATATCCATCTTAACATTATCATTAATCCCAAATAACATATAATAATTGTTGGTGCGTATACACATCCGTATACATCACCACGAACTGCGGGGGTGCTATACGCCATCCACCCGACTTCTCCCCGTAGATATAAATCTACTTATTTTGCTTTATGCGTGCCGGTGCCGATGTCGCCATTTGCATCTCCAACGCCTCGACGCCACGTGGGGTACCTACAAGGATATCACATGCTAAAACACATGAAAACCATGTCGGAAACCAAAATGGTACACGCTACGTCTATAAGTAAAAACCTATAGCCTCACGTGCAAACACAGCCAATATCCCTCTGCCGTTGGCGTTCAAACGCCACCCGACAGAAACGAATCATCGAATACCAAAAATCCTTGCTAAACAAGTCGTAAATCATGCACCAACATAGGAAAATCAACCCAGATTCTACCCTGATTGGAATCAGACAAAACTAGACATACCCAGGGTCAAGCTTACAGGTAAAAGAGCCGTGCACCAAAAAACGAGAGGGGTTTCCCCCTGCTCTGGCCACAAATTGCGGCCAGGGGGAATTAATCTGCGGCCTGGAATGGGTTTTGGGGGTTAGGTCTTTGGTTGTTTGGTTTCTATCTGCCTGCATATCTCACTGCCAAGCTAATTTTATTCTAGGGTATCTCGGGTTGTCGCAGATTCCAGAAAGGTCACAAAATCGACAAAATTGCTAATTTACGCCAAGTCGAATAAATTTGGTATTTTACGGGAATCTGGGGTAGATCTAGGTTAAACTGGTCTCAACAGTACCTAATTAGGCTACACTAATCATCACAACCATCACTTGGCCAAATCTCACTCAATTTACCTAAACTAGCACTAAACCACATAATAACACTAAATTTCAGATATATAACCAGAACTTGGCAATATAGGAGTTAGGTTGCGGAATTATACCTCAAGGGGTCTTAGAATGAAGGAGAAGGGAAGGAGGAAGGAGGAAGGGCTGTTGCTGGACTGCTGAGTTGCTCCTACAGCTGCTGATGTTGTTCCTGTAGCAGCTGATGCTGTTGCTGTTTTTCAACAGCAGTTTTTTGCTGTTGCTACTGCTTTGGTTGCTATAGTTGTAGAAGCTGATGTATTTGTGGCTAAGGTTTTTGTAGCTGTTCCAGCAGCAGCTACTGCTGTTGATGTTGTTGTATTTGAAGGCTGATGTTGTTGTGTTGAGGGCTGATGTTTGTGTTGAGGCTGATGTTGTGTTGGCTGATTGGCTGATGTTGTGTTGGCTGATGTTGTGTTGGGGCTGATGTTGTGTTGGCTGATTGGCTGATGTTGTGTTGGCTGATGTTGTGTTGGGGCTGATGTTGTGTTGGCTGATTGGCTGATGTTGTGTTGGCTGATGTTGTGTTGGGGCTGTTCTTGCTGCTGTTGCAGCTGATGTATTTGTGGCTGAAGTGTTGGACTGATGCTTTTATTGCTTTTGTTGCTATATTTCTTTTGTGTTG
Source organism: Agapanthus africanus (assembly GCA_030015575.1). NCBI lineage: Eukaryota > Viridiplantae > Streptophyta > Magnoliopsida > Asparagales > Amaryllidaceae > Agapanthus > Agapanthus africanus. Next base: position 604,289,115 of record CM057343.1, read on the forward strand.
CTGTTGTTTTTGAATGAGGTTGTTGCTGTGGCTATAGTAGCAGCAGATGTAGGGGGGCTGTTTTGTGGCTGATGTAGGGTGTTGTTGTGTGGGGTGAAGTGAAGTTTATGATGGTGTGGTGGTGTGTTGGTTTGAATAAAGTTGTTGCAGCTGATGTTGATAAAAATATGTTCTGAAGTTGTGCTGATGTTGGCTGATGTAGCTGCTGTTCTGGTGGCTGAAAATGTGCTGATGATGTTTGATATGGGGCTGATGGTGTTGCAGCTTGTAGCAGCAGCTATGGTGGCTGATGTGTGTGTAGGTGTGAGAGAGAGATGTGAGTGTGAGAGGGAAGCAAAAAGTTTTGAAATGAAATGGGGTGTGACATTTGCTTTAAGCCACCATTCTCTCTCTCTCATAAAACATGCTAGCTTGCACAAGCCATCATGGCTCACTCTCTCCCTACACAAGTCAACCCCCATCCTAATCACCCTTAAACAAAGCTAAAGACCCTTAATTAACTCCAATTATCTTAACCAAATGGTTAACCCATCATGGTTGGCTAAACATGGTTAACCTATCATGCTCATCTAAACATGGTAACCCTAGACTTAACCCAAGTTAACATGCACAAGTGTGTGCAGTCCAGATAAAATTCCAATAAAATATATATAAAACCAGATAAAATATTTAAAATCCGTTTTGGTAAAATTTTTACCAAAAACCCCTCATTAAACACACAATTACCACAAAACATAAACTCAGGTGTTACAATCATACTCCCCGGGTGGATCATCTACGATAAAAGGAGGCCGAAGAACAAGCTCGATCCTGAAGGACCGATGGAGCCGGAGTTGGAGTTCAAGCATGTTCAAGGTGGATGCAAGGAGCTAAGGATGAAGAAAGAAGACCGAAGGACTTGGTTCGTTTGGTGAGGTTTCTATCATAGTAGATAGCTCTCTTAGTGTAGCTAGTTAGTTTTATGAAAAGATCCGGTTTTAGGGTTTAGTCTAGCGCCAAGTTTTAATCGTAAGAAAAAATTTTGTTCCGCATTTGGCCATGTGAGATGGCCGAGGCGCTAGGGTAACCCTTCAGGTGATGCTCTTCGGTCTAAAGAACGCCAGCGCCACCTATCAGAGGGCCATGACGAAAATTTTCGACGACCTCGTACATGAAATCGTCGAATGCTATATCGATGACCCCGTAGTTAAAAGCAAATCATACGAGAAACATTTAGAGCATCTGAAGATTGTGTTTCAGCGCCTCCGGCAATACAACTTGAAGATGAACCCTCTCAAATACGCATTCGGAGTTTCCTCGGGCAAATTCCTGGGATTCATCGTCCAACACCGAGGCATCGAGATAAATCCATCAAAGATCAAGGCGATTATGAAAATGCCTCCGCCAAGGACTCTCAAGCAATTGCGGTCTCTCCAAGGGAAGCTCGCGTATTTCCGGCGATTTATAGCCAATCTCTCAGGCAAGTGCCGTCCTTACAGTCACCTGATGAAGAAAGGAATCCCTTTTGTCTTGGATCGGAAATGCCAAAACGCACTAGATGAAATCAAGCAATACCTGCAGAATCCGCTAGTACCGGCCGCTCCCGTTAAAGGAAAACCTCTCGTCCTGTACACAACAGCCCTTGAAGGTTCTTTAGGCGCGCTGTGGACACAAGAAAATGAACAAGGGATGGAAAGAGCCCTTTATTATCTGAGTTGAGTTCTCCTGGGGGCAGAAAGCAATTGCTCTCCCATTGAAAAACACTGCCTGGCGTTGATCTTCGCAATAACGAAGCTCAGACACTATGCATTGGCACATGAGGTCCATCTCATATCAAAGGTGGATCCCCTCAAATATTTGATATCAAAGGCCATATTAACAGGACGACTCGCTAAATGGGCCCTACTCTTGATGGAGTTCTCGATAACTTATCGACCCCTCAAGGCAGTGAAAGGCCAGGCCATCGCCAACTTCCTCACTGATCATCCGATACCCGCCGATTCTCCTTTGAACTGAGAATTGCCGGACGAACACGCGTTTGACACGATCGACGAAGAGAGAAGGGATAATGATACCCGCTGGGAACTTTACTTCGATGGAGCATCTTCCATGAAAAAGCGCAAACAAAGCATCCTCATAATCAAATCAGGGGTAGGCCTTATCTTCGTGACTCCACAAGGAGGGATAATGCGCTTTGCCTTCTCCTTAACAGAGCCGAGGACAAACAATGAAGCCGAGTATGAAGCTTTGATAGCAGGTTTCGAGATCACTATCGACATGGGAATTGAAAACCTCTTCATATACGGAGACTCCCAACTAGTCGTTAGTCAAGTAAACGACGATTATCAAACGTGTAAACCGGAGCTGGTAAAGTACGGTGAGAGAGTACAACAGTTGCTGACTCAAATCCCTTCCTACACCTTGGAAAGCATACCGCACACGGAAAATAGCAAGGCGGATGCATTAGCCAAGCTCGCTAAAGAACTGGCCGACGAGAATCTCGATGATGTAAGAATCGTTGTGCAAAGCTGTCGGGTTCTTGCATCGGCAGAAATATCTCCGGAGTCGTCCGAAGAAAAGGGAGCGACCAAGCAAATGACTCTGCAAATAAACGACTGGGAAAAGGTTGAGGATTGGAGAGAAGTCTTTATAGAATACTTCAAATCCCGTCGAACACCTGAAGATGCGTCCTCAAGACATCAGCTTATGAAACGAGCTCTGTCTTTCACTTTCGTCAATGATACTCTGTATAAAAGGTCATTTGATTCTCTGTGGCTAAGATACCTGGGACCTGAAGAGGTAAAGAAAGTCGTCCAAGAAACTCATGACGGACTCTGCGGTTCTCACCAAGCCGGGCCGAAGATGAAGCTGAAGATCAAACGGATGGGTTATTATTGGCCCACGATGATCCAAGACTGCCTCGAATACGCGAAGCAGTGCCACGCGTGCCAGATTCACGGAGACTTTATCCATCAGCATCCAAATCCACTACATCCAACAGTGGCTAGCTGGCCGTTCGAAATGCGGGGGACTAACATAATCGGCCCCATCGAACCAGCATCGTCCAGAGGACATAGATTCATTTTGGCGACAACTGATTACTTCTCCAAATGGGCAGAAGCAGTACCGCTGAGGGAAGTGAAGACAGAGAATATCCTCCATTTCTTCAAGATGCACATCATTTATCGGTTTGGAACTCCACGACGGATTATCTCCGATAATGGGCCAGCCTATAGAAGCCGCAAGATCAGCCGCTTCGCACAACAGCATAACATAGACTGGAGATACTCCTCATTCTATAATCCCCGAGCTAATGGTCTAGCTGAGGCTTTTAACAAGACCTTGATGAAGATCGTGAAAAAGACGGTGTCTCGAAATAAGAAGGACTGGCACGAACGACTGCATGAAGCTCTCTGGGCGTATCGAACTACGTTCAAAACGGCCACTAACACAACGCCGTATGCGTTAGTATTTGGTACAGAGGCGGTACTCCCCTTTGAGATAGAACTACCCTCTCTACGAGTGGCGGTTCACTACAAGCTAACGGATGAAGAGAATGCTCACCTTTGGCTTGAGGAACTCGATACCCTTGATGAAACCCGGCTCATAGCGCAACAAAATCTGGAGGCTTATAAAGCAAAGATGACGTGCTCATACGAAAGATTGACTAGGCCGAGAACATTCCGCCAAGACGAACTCGTGCTAGTGGTCAAAAGACCTATGATCCCCAATCGTGCCAAACGGAGGAAATTCGAGCCGAACTATGAAGGCCCGTATATCTTAGACAAGGTCTACCAGGGTGGGGCTTATTTACTCATGGACATGCATGGTGAAAGACCTTTCAGGCCAATAAACGGTCACTTCCTAAAGAAATACTATGCCTGACGAGTCACGGCCTAGGCTAATGATAGACGACGACGACTATGTCTGCTCGCTATCTTCTTAAGCCCAAACTCTATAAGTAGTAACCGGCTAACGGACCGAAACGTCCTTAAACTAACAGCGGACTGAAACGTCCTTAAACTAACAGCGAACCGAAACGTCCTTAAACTAACGATGGACCACTATGTCCTAAACTAGCTGTTGACCGAGACGTCGATAAACTACTGTGGACTGCAGCATCCCAAGGCCGACACAAAAAAAAGAGGAAAAAAAGTGAGAATAAAAAAAAGGAAAAACGGCATGTCCATAAGCAAAATGGGCATGGATGAAAACCCGAAAGGGCTCCGTGAGTAAAAACAGCAGGGCTACCGGCGAGATTTGTGAAAACCCGAAAGGGCGCAATCTCGTTAAAAGACACTTGCAAGGTCCTCTCGACCTTGTGAGGAGAAACACCTGCGTGAGATCCTTACGACTCACGAGGGAGCAACACACTTAGGGATCCCCACGATTCCTAAGGAGAAATTATACTTACGAGATCCTCACGACTCGTAAGGAGAACCCTCTTATGGGACCCTCACGGCTCATAAGATTCAAAAGTCTTAAGCTACAGGGATCTGAACTTGTTCTTAAGCAGCCACCACAACCTCCAATACTGCCCTACAAGCGGCTTAATATTGACCCTTGTATATAATCCACGGGCGTGAAAAAACATTTCCCTAACAAAGTCTCATCCGTGACTAGGGATATGTTTGCATGGTGAACAACCCTTGTTAGTCCTCTTGACTTATAAGGAGAAAGCACTCTTGTAAGATCCTTATGACTTATAAGAGATCATACACTTAGGAATCCTCACGATTCCTAAGGAGAAAACGCATCTACGAGTTCCTCACGACTCGCTGGGAGAAATACCTTTATGAGACCCTTACGGCTCATGAAATCAAAAGCTTTAGTCGACAGGATCCTGACCCTATTCGCTAAGCCACCTTTGTTCGATATCGACAGAGGCAAATGATGATTCGCTCCTGGCAATATCCCAGTTGTAGCGGTGCTGATGCCGAAATCGGTATCTAATTCCAAGCTTGCAGTGAGAAGCTAGCAAGCCACACATGCATACGAAATAGCCGAAATAATTGGGCAACTTGCAACAAAATCAGCAAGTAAAAATGTATGCATGCAAAATAGCCGAAATGATTGGGCAACTTGCAACAAAATCAGCAAGTAAAAATGTATGCATGCAAAATAGCCGAAATGATTGGGCAACTCGCAATAAAATGCAGCGAGTGAAAATAAAATAAATAACCGAAATGATTGGGTAACTCGCAATAAAAAGCAGCGAGTAAAAATAAGATAAATAGCCGAAATGATTGGGCAATCGTGACCTTCGCGATATAAAAGCTGAACTGATAGAGCATCGCTGAAAGAAATAAAAAAAATGAAATTTATGCCCTACAGTTGATATCACATAAATCCCTGTATACAATCCAGGGGCGCAAACAAAGAAGGAATCACACCTTCCCTTCCCAGGCTCCATCAGAAAACGAAGCCAAATCTCAACGGTTCAGAGATAGCCTATCATCAACAGCGTTCCTCCCTATTCCAGCAGAATTCAGACACTGCAATCAACCCTGGAGCTACGGCAAAGCCCTTACTCCGAATCTCGATGGTTCCCAGACAACCTGGAGACCATTTCGATATTCGTCTCATTACAACAGACGCTACGTCATCCATATGACCCCGTCGTGGAAATACGTCATCAACATGACCCCGTCGCGGAAATACGTCATCAACATGACCTCGTCTCGGAAATATGTCATCAACATGACCCCGTCTCGGAAATACGTCATCCATATGACCCCGTCGCGGAAATACATCATCAGCATGACCCCGTCTCGGAAATACGTCATCCATATGACCCCGTCTCGGAAATACATCATCCACATGACCCCGTCGCAGAAATACGTCATCCATATGACCCCGTAGAGGAAATACGTCATCAACATGACCCCGTCTCGGAAATACGTCATCCATATGACCCCGTCGTGGAAATACGTCATCAACATGACCCTGTCACGGAAATGCGTCGTCCACATGACCCCGTCGCGGAAATACGTCGTCCACATGACCCGTCTCGGAAATACGTCATCCACATAACCCCGTCTCGAAAATATGTCATCCACATGACCCCGTCTCGGAAATACGTCATCCATATGACCCCGTCGCGGAAATACATCATCTACATGACCCCGTCTCGAAAATACGTCATCCACATGACCCTGTTTAGGAAATACGTCATCTACATGACCCCGTCACGGAAATACGTCATCCACATGACCCCGTCGCGGAAATACGTCATCCACATGACCCCGTCTCGGAAATACGTCATCCATATGACCCCGTCTCGGAAATACGTCATCAACATGACCCCGTCACGGTAATACGTCATCCACATGACCCCGTCACGGAAATACATCATCTACATGAACCTGTCTCGGAAATACGTCATCCACATGACCCCGTCGTGGAAATACGTCATCCACATGACCCCGTCGCGGAAATACGTCATCCATATGACCCCGTCTCGGAAATACGTCATCCATATGACCCCGTCTCGGAAATACATCATCTACATGACCCCGTCTCGGAAATACGTCATCAACATGACCCCGTCGTGGAAATACGTCATCCATATGACCCCGTCTCGGAAATACGTTATCCACATGACTCCGTCTCAGAAATACGTCATCCACATGACCCCGTCGCGGAAATACGTCATCCATATGACCCCGTCTAGGAAATACGTCATCCACATGACCTCGTCTCGGAAATACGTCATCCAAATGACCCCGTCACGGAAATACGTCATCAACATGACCCCGTCGCGGAAATACGTCACCGCATGACCCTGTCATGGAAATAAGTCATCAACATGACCACATCGCGGAAATACGTCATCCATATGACCCCGTTGCGGAAATACGTCATCCACATGACCCCGTCTCGGAAATACGTCATCAACATGACCCCGTCACGGAAATACGTCATCCACATGGCCTCATCATGGAAATACGTCATCTACATGTCAATCTCATTAAACACTTACGGGTCTTCTCGATTCGTAAGGAAGAAAACTCTCTTATAAGATCCTTATGACTTATAAGGGAAAACACACTTAGGAATTCTCACGACTCCTAAGGAGAAAAAACACCTACGAGATCCTCACGACTCGTAGGGAGAAAAGTCTTTATGAAACCCTCACGGCTCATAAAGTTGAAAAGTCTTAGGCAGCAGATCTGAACCTGCTTCCTAAGCCATCACTACCTCTCAAAGAAGCCAAAACAAGATGCTCACCCTATCATCTGCCGGCTATGTTTGCTAAGGTGACATGCTGATAACAAAAGAAAGAAGAAAACAGAAAGATGACACAAGACATTGCGAAGGAAATATATCTTTTATTCATGAATTCAATTGGGTACAAAATACATCATATGAAAGAATAAAAGAATGAATACATTTTATTCAAAATTACAAATGGTACCAAAAAATTATTGAGAGGGAAGCGCTTTCAATAATTCGATTAGTCGCTCGCGTACTTCCCTCAGCCCCTCTTCTTGATCAGCTGTCACGGCCAACTCTGCTTCGACCTGGACTCGCTGCTGCAAGTAAGAAGAAAGTTGTTCCTCGACGGCCCGATGAGCTAGTTCACGATTTTGTGCATCCCGCTCGACGACGTCGAGCTTCTGCCTCAGTGTTAACCCGTCAGAAATGCATCGTAGAAGGCCTTCGAAGATAACTTTCAACTGGGCAGCATTTGCATCAACCTGAGCATGCAGTCAAGCAGATTCGCTTGAAGTTTCTTTACATTCCTTCTGCTTTAAAGCCACTTCTTGTTCAAGATGGCGGAAGTAAGAAGTACTCTGCTCGATCCACGCAGCCCGTTGAGTGCTCACAGCCAGAATCGCAGGAGCAGGACGCCTGAGCTCAAGCTCATGCAGGCAAGCCTTAATTTCCCTGCAGTGATTGACCCAAGACCCAACGACGCCCTCACCATGAAATTTCACGAGCATCGCCAGCATAGGGTTAACCTCCGCGGCAAAATCCGCAGCAGATGTGGGAGTCTCCATGTCGAGCTTCTCAATATAGTCGCTCAGCATGTGCAGATTATTCGCGGCGCCTTTCGAGGATGGACGTATGGAAAAGGGCCCTGCCGGCATTATAATGCGAGACTCGAACGGGACTGGAGTTGATGTGATTGTTGCAAAATAAATCATAGTCAGATATCGGCTCAGGAAATAAAGAAAATGCACTAAAAATAGAGTCTACTATACCGGCTGCAACAGGGGGCAAAGCTGGGAGTACTGGTGGCGCAACGATAGCCTCGTCCCTACCTTAGATTTGTAAGGCTAAAAGCAATACAAAGAGGGATTAGCAATAATGTGACTGCCCGTTAAATAAAGGACGTCGTTTAGAAAAGATACTCACCGACACCAGCAGGCGGACTAATCTTTGACAGAAAGGAGAAGTGTGGGTGCAGCACCTGATACAGGTAGTCAAAAAGGACTCCTGTAAGGACGCGGTAATGCAATGTCAGTACATAAATTATACAGCCTAGAAGTAAGACTGATAGGTCACAAATCCGTACCTTCCAACATCTAAGACGGTGCGAGAGAAGCTAGAGAAGGGGTCGCCGTCAAAACGGTAACTGATGGCGTTGCCTCGGGTAGCGCAACCTCAGCGCTCGCCACGCCTGCATTAGAAACGAGATAAATACTGTCAGGAAAGATTGAAAAGGATTGCAGAATAAAAAGAAAAGTAATGACCCAAAATCTACCTGATGAGTCGCCAGTCGGAACTGGGACGAGGGCATCACTTGATACAGCAACTGCTTCATCCTCTTCCATTGGGATGGTCTCACCTCCCGTCGCCTCATCCCCTGACTCTATAAGAGCCATCGTAACGCTTGCGACACCAGGAGATGGCAAAGAGCCGCAGACGAAAAAAGCGACGATCGGGACAGTGCCAGACTCTTACGAAAGAGTGACTACCTCGGGCTCGGCAGCTGTACCCGTCTCACCCATCGTCACCTCAGGCTCGGCGGCTGTAGCCATCTCACCCATCGCCACCTCGAGCTCGGCAATGGTGGTCATCTCACCTACCGCTATCTTAGGCTCGGCGATCGTGACTGTCTCACCCGCCGCTACCTCGAGCACGGCAATCGCAGTCATCTCGCCTACCGCCGCCTCGGGTTTGGCAATCACGACTACCTCCTCTACCGCTACCCCAGGCTCAGCGGTTGCCGCCACTTCTTTGGTAAGACTCAGCCCTGCAAGATAAGATATATAAGAATTGATATTTAAAACTTTGACAACGGAACCCCGTGTCACATTACCTTGAGTTGGTCTTCCGACCGCTACCCGAGCTGCACGTGCTGCCCGTCTATAGGCAGTGGACAAGGCAGCCGGGGATTCCTCTGAAGGAGTAGGGGCAGGGGTAGCGGTGCTTGAACCCGCACCCACGGCCAAGGTAGCACTATACTCCCTTGCCGCGCGCATTCGGCGCTTCCTTTCCGCTCGGGCCGTCAAAGCGGATCTTCTGGATGCCTCCATCAATAGGACGCCATCATCCGTGCCAAGGGTTACCTCTGGAGCCGTTATAGCTTCCGTCATCGGACATTTGAGTAAGGCCTTTCTCGGCAGTGCCGAAGAGGCCGGGACTTCGGTGGCTGGCCCGGAAAGAATCTCCGCACCACCTTGAGGGATTGACATTATGGTCCTTACGATAAGATAAAGAAGGGGTTAGATTGTCCATAAGAAAGGAGAATGAAGATGCAATGAGTCGAAACATACCAATGCCCAACAAGGCGCGATTCCTCTCCTCCTCCTCAAAGGTCCTAAGGGAAGCCGCCAGAGCTTCTTCAGTGGTAAAGCCTGTTACAGAAGGAAAAATATCAGTCAAGACATGATAATAAAAATAAAGATATGATGCAATAACAAGGTGCGACTAATGTTTACTTAATTGCGCTTGGTGGCCATTTCCGCTTGGTGGCTTGCAGATCGCACAGAAGCTGCAATAGCAGCCTCGAGATCAGTATCTTCCGGCGCTATAAAGAGACCTTCATTGGTCCCATATTCGCTCTGGCCCTCGTTATAAGGAGCGTGAGGCTCTAGGCCGAGTACAACATCTAGAGAAAGGACCGACTTTTTCTTCCTCTTTTGCGCACGAGCTTCAGTTGCAGCAAGCACAAGCTTACGCTTAGTGGGCACTTTGGGGCGACGAGTCCCGATATCTGAGCCCACGCCAGATTCGGGGGAAGCTACATTTACCATCTCCGCGGGAGCACGGGGCACCAGTGGTACATCTACCATCTCCACGGGAGCACGGGGCACCGGTAGCTTAGGCCTGTCCTCGGGAACTTCAATCACGGCAGCTCCTCTTAGCGGAGGAATGACAATGGTCGGTTGCTTCAAGGGAAGGTTTCGGTCACTAGCAGGGGGTGCACCCTTGCGGTCAAGTAGCAGCCGCTTCTCCTCCCTGATAACAGCACCCGTCGCATGTTGATACCAGGCCACGTGTACATTAAGGGCCCTCGGGACGGAACTCGGTTCGCTGATAAAGAAGTGAGATCCTGTATTTAAGCGCATGAAATGATGAAGCACCCCCTGCATTCCCTCTTTGGTGGCGGCGGGTTCTACCAAGAAAGCTTCCAGCGGAACTCCTTGATTATAACTTAGCTGCTGGGCAAAATGATGGGGGTTGTATCTCATGAATAGCGCCGCATCATTTTGCCTGAATACAAGAAAGCCTGGCCTGATGGAGTATAAATGGAGAATCTCCTAGGCTTTCAACACGGAGGCCCCATCCTTAAAAATGTCTTGTAGTGACAGCACCGCCTTGGAAGTTTCCTGGCCGATGGTCAAGACTTTGTCTGTGAAAAACATACCATCTCCGACCGTGCGTGGATGAAGGAGCAAGCCCCTAGCTTCCCGCTGTGACGGGCTCACGATGGAGGCGTCAACCAGCCGCATAATCCGAGGGAACTTGCATCTCTCGTAAAACGAAGATCTCTTGTGAATGCCGAAGACCCCAAGGACGTGCATCTCCATCCATGAAGTGAAGTAATGCATCGGGAAGTTGGCAGGATGCACCCCTGGTACAGTGGTATCCGCTGCTATGCTAAGACCGTGGTATAGGTGGGCTAACCCGGCGATCCTGATGGCCACTTGTATTTCGGCAACCATACGATGCGCGGGGTAGAAGACGGAAGGCCTCATGTAACGAGGATGCATAGGAAGTGCGAACCAGCTCAACCATAGCCCAAGAAACCTAAGAAAGAATGCCTCCTCGTCAATGCCCGGAGTGGCGATTTCTGACAGAGGGATGATTGCAGCGTCAGGAAGAAAAAAGCCTTTCTGATCAGCTTCCATTACCGGCTGACGGTCCAAGCCAAAGTCGAAGGGATCATCGAGCTTAGCAAACTTTTCGCCTCGTCGCGACAAAATCTCCGGGCGAAGAAACCGGGCAATGAAGTCCGCAAAACTGACCCCCCGGCCTCTGGATTCAAGGAAGAGGCTCTCGCATAGGTTCAACACCTTTATTAGGCTAGGGAACTAGTGCTGAATGGCGTTCTCTGGCGTGAGGCCCATCACCACTGACTTGGTGGCAAAAACGTATTCATCCGGAGGAAGCAGTTCCTCATAGTGCTCCCCCCTGACCGGTAGACCAGAAACCTCGGCAAATTCTTCCAAGGAAATGGAGACCTCTCTGTCCAATAGAAGGAAGGTATGGGTCGGGATGTTCCACTGCTCCAAGAACGCCTTAATCCACCACGTGGGAGGTGCAGTTGGAACAACGAAGCGTAGACCGCAGGGTATAACCCAAGCCTCAACAGCTGCGATTTCTTCGCCGACAAGATGTACCAGGCCTACTGCAAGTACCTGGCCGGATGACGGGGAGTTAGCCCGATGTTGTAGGGCTGTCCCCAAGGGCGCGACTCGCCCTGGCATATGCGCCACCCCAGGGTATCCAAAGCCTCCGGCGGCTGCATGGGTACCGCGGCGATCGAAGGCTGAAGAAGTCCCTCCGAAGTCCAATTAACCACCTCCACGGCATAGTTCGCCGGGGGTGCATCCGCATACGAGATCGCCGAGATAGGCTCCGATGGCGTTGCACAAGAGAAGCTTTGACGACCTCTGATAATCTGGTCGTACTATCTACCCCACAAGTGAAGATTTTTGTGTTCCGGGTCACGGTCTTTGATGAGCGCGAGAACCTCCCGGTCCACAGGTGCCTCAGGGAATCCTCTCTCTGAACGGACGAATGGAAACGTAGCATCGAAAGACATGTCGCCTGCAAGAAGGAGGGACAAAAGTCAACTGTCAGTGCTTTAATCTAATTTTAAAAATTCTGACACTCGGTAATTTAAAATTTGTACCACACTGCAATGCAGTGGAAAGGGGACCAAAGGGGGACCCACAAAATCTAGATGACAATGCATCAATTAATAAAACAGCCTCATCATTGGATGGGACTATTAATTAATGAGGAAATTCTCAAGAAAATTCTCATTGAATGAGAGATCCCTCGGGAAAAGGAGAAAATCTCCATTTGAGAGCAAAGCTCTATGATAGAGTGACACTTGTCAAACTCTAATCATAAGATTCCTTAAGAGGCTGGCTCTGTAATGATGATGGAAAAATCCATCAAGAATTAATTAAAATTAATTTTTATGAATTAAAAAAAAATTATGATCTTCAAGATCCATGAACAAACTCTTAAGAGTTCTTCATCAAAGATTAAGAAATCTACATGTTATCAAAAGAGCAGAGCTCTGATCCATGGGCTAAGAAACCCCAAGAAAAGATCTCTTTAGATCTATGGGTTCATGAGAGCAAAGATCTACTAATGAAACCCTAAATGGGTTTTATTTAGATCAAAAATCTATGAAGAGTAAGGCTCTGTTAATGGGTACAACCATAATTCATTAAAAAAAAATTAAAACTTTACCTAAGTTTTGATAGAGTTCTGACTCTTGAAAAGTTCTGAAGAGCAATGCTCTGAATAAAAATTCTCAAGAAAGAAGATGAAAATCATCTAAGGGACCAAAGGTCCTATTTATAGGCATTGAACCGCCTATTCAACTTCTGAGTTGATCCAAGGGCTCAGATGCTGCCACCGCTGCACTCACGTGTGCGCCACGTGAGCGCAACGGTGGGGGGGCATTTGTTTCCCCCAATCAGAGCAAAACTCTGTTTTAAAATTCAAAATTTAAAAATTGAAGCAACGCTTCAGATTCGGCGCTAGGCGCGCTGCGCGCCACGTGTCAAACACAGATGCAATAGCGTCAGGTGCGCTGCGCCCTAGGCAGCGCACCCCCAATCAGAACAAAGCTCAGTTTTAAAATTCAAAATTTAAAAATTGAAGCAACGCTTCAGATTCTGCGCTAGGCGCGCTGCGCGCCACGTGTCAAACACAGATGCGCTAGCATCAAGTGCGCTGCGCCCTAAACAGTGCACCCCCAACCAGAGCAAAGCTCTGTTTTAAAATTCAAAATTTGAAATTTGAAACCACGCTTCAGATTCGGCGCTAGGCGCACTGCGCGCCATAAACACAGATGCGCTAGCGTCAGGTGCGCTGCGCCCTAAGAAGCGCACCACCAATCAAAACAAAGCTCTGTTTTAAAATTCAAAATTTAAAAATTGAAATAATGCTTCAGATCCAGAGCTAGGCGTGCTGCGCGCCACATGTCAAACATGGATACGCTAGCGCAGGCTGCGCTGCGCTCTGCACTGAGCGTCACGTGTCAAACGTAGGTGCGCTAGCGCAAAGTGCGCTGTGCTCTTAGCAGCGCACCACGTGCAAAGCACGAGTGCGCCAGCGCCGGAATTAAAAATTCCCCACCGTTAGATCAAAAGATCTAATAATGATAAATCATTAATTAATCAGAATTAAATTCTGTTATGAAAATATTTTTCCAATCTTGTTAAAAACAAGAAGATTGCTTTCTGTAAAACAGAAACCCTAGGATCAAAGATCCAACGGTGGGGAAACATCCCTAAATAAATCAGAGAAAGATCTCTTTAACTGATTTAACAAATCAATTTGCCCTATATAAAGGCCCCAAGACTTCAAGTCTGATATAGAGAAACCCCCCTACAAACTTTGAGAAAACTCAAAAGAAAGAGAGTAACTCTTGAAAGAAGATCATTTCTTCAAGGTAAAAAGAATGATTCTTGAACAAAAGGATGAAATCATCTCATTAAAACAGAAGAATTATCTTCTTAAAAGATCATAGATCTACAAAATACCAAGGTCTTTTATAAAAAGAGATCAAAAGATCTCATCATAAAAACAAAAGAAGTATTTACTTCATTCACAGATCATTGATCTATAATGGAAAAGCCCTTTCAAAAATAAGAACCATTGTTCTTGAATCTTGAGGCAAAGCCTCTTTTAAAAAGAATATAAATATTTTCACAGATCATAAATTTGATAAAATGCGCTTTGCGCTATTGAAAAGTCTTGCACTCTTGAACCGCGCTTCTGCGCTTCTTGGGCCAGCGCTCAACGTCAAAACGTGCCACGTGTCAACCACGTATGCAATTTGCGCTTTGCGCTTCTAAAATAGCGCACTGTGCTCATGGGCTGGCGCTCAGCGCCAAGCGCACCACGTGTCACTCACGTGTGCGCCACTGAAACAGCGCTACGCGCTCATAAATTGAAAGCGCAATGCGCCCATCATTCGGCGCTTAGCGCCAAGCGCGACATGTGTCCTTTTCGTGTGCGCTACTTGGCAGAAGCGCAATACGCTCTTTAATTGGCGCAAAGCGCATGGCGCGCTGTCAGAACAAATATTGTTCTGATGAATGCTATGCATTCAATACAAGACAAAAAAATGTGTCAGGATCCAATGCTCAGCATTATTAAAAAGGCCAAGCCCAAATAAAAGCTCAACAGCCCTAAATAAAATGTTAAATATTTTTATCTGATTGGACTTAGCCCAAGATTGACCATAAGTCCTCAACTTATATCTAATTGAGCCCATCTGCTCATAAATATTTCAATAGATCTCAGTCCCAAACTGGACTACAGATCCTTCAACCAACTCACACCGGTTTAAGGGTACATCTCTTTACTTCTCTGATATCTGTCGTTGTAATCCTTCAACGTCTTCAGAGAGGTGACGGGTCCCGACAATCACACATTTCACGGACTACGATGTCCTTAAACTTCATAGACTACGATGTCTTTAAACTACGGACCGTGGGGTCCTTAAACTCATGGACTACAATGTCCCTAATCTCGGACTGTGGGGTCCTTAAACTCATGGACTACGATGTCCTTAAACTTCATAGACTACGATGTCTTTAAACTACGAACTGTGGGGTCCTTAAACTCATGGACTATGATGTCCTTAAACTTCATAGACTACGATGTCTTTAAACCGGACTATGATGTCCTTAAACTTCATGGACTACGGTGTCTTTAAACCGGACTGTGGGGTCCTTAAACTCATGGACTACGATGTCCCTAACCTCGGACTGTGGAGTCCCTTTAAACCCACGGACTACGATGTCCCTAACCTGGACCGTAATGTCCTTAAACTAACATTGGACCACCATGTCCTTAAACTGGTAATCGACCTCAATGTCCTTAAACTAAACAATAGAGTCCAAATGCTCTTTGTTGGATCTAAACGATCCCGTTATGTTGATCTTAGTCTAAAAGTTAGACTAACGTGTCCATAACATACGTTTAAGTTGATCTTAGTCTCAAATGAGGCTAACGTATCCTTAAACCCAACCCCCAAACCCAAATCTAAGAAAATACGGATTCGGACTAATCCACGCCCTACGGACGACAACATAAATTAGTCTCCGTATACAATCCATGGGCAACCAAACACAAAACAAACACCCACGACACGAAGTGACCATCTGGAGAAGGAGAAAGTGGTTACCGCGATGCGGTAGTGTAATTAACTGCAGAGGCTTACGCCTGCAAGGAAGAGTGTCCCCACAATCAAAACCCCCTCAAAGAGGGGGAATCTGACGAAGTCTGCTACATCGGCCGCATCCGTTTAAACCTTCGATATACGGCACCATAAATCAACTTGGCATCTTCGGAGAGGTGGACGGATAGCACCAATTAGCATCTGCCCCGAATTTCAGGCAGGACAGACCTGCGCAGTCGCGTTTCCGTGTTCGGCGGGGAACAAAGAGGACGGTCGATTACCTCTTCACCATAAAGAGCGGGGACAAAGAATCCTTTTAGGGATATGTCACTCGCTTCTACAATGCTCTCCTCGAGATCCCCGAGCACCGCGATGAGACGATTATCACCGCACTAAGGTCGGGTCTTAGGCACAAAGAGTGGCTCCGCTCTTTTGCATTAGCGCAACCTAAGACCATGGCCGAAGTAAAAGCTTGGACCGAGCGGGAGATCCAACACGAATCGGAGGTGAACTCAAATCTGCCCAGAGGCGACCAAGACGACCAAAAGAAGAGGGGCATAGAAGAGAAAAAGGGGATCGACAGACCAAAACCTTACTCCCCGAAATTCCAGGAGTACACTCCTCTTAACATCTCCCAGACCGAGCTGTTGGAGGAAGCGAAGGGCGAAAGGTTCTTTAAGCTCCCGCCAGTTACCCAGAGGGCGGGAAAATGTCTCTGTGGCCCTTACTGCGCCTTCCATAGGACGTAAGGGCATCCGACCGAGAACTGCAAACAACTCCGCGACTACATTGAGGAGTTGATCCGCTCTGGCCACTTGGCGAAGTACCTAAGAGATAATATGCATCAAAAAAGAAGAACTTTATTCATTAAGAAGGTATTATGAGCTCCTCAGCCTTACAAAAATTACAACAAAGGGGGTCGGAGATTATGGTAGCTTTGTCGGTGGTATACCGAGGAAACCTCCTCCAACCGATCCAATGCAGCATCGACCCATTCCTTTCGACGGTACGCATGAACCCTAGACGCCACGGACTCCCCAGGTTCCTCATCCGCTGAGTTTGATGCAACGACCAATCTTTGCTGGAGACTCTCGAGCAAAAGGTCCACCGAGCGGTCCCACCTGCTCTTTAAGATAAGACCGAGCCCATGAACCGTGTGCATCTTGTCAAAGGCCTCGCCTATCAACTGCAGCGACAACATGTTCTACAAACCCGGGGAAGTCCTCCATATCGTGTAGAGAAGAACTTGAAGGAGATGCGATCGCCGAGGAAGCAGGCGCCCACAGTGGCTCTCCAACCGGCTTATCACTGCCTCATACGTCTCCTCCGAACGATCGAGGTTGTAAAAGTACACGTCATCACGAGAAACAATCTCCTTAATGGTATACACTCGGCCGACCATTTTCGGAAGCTCAAGACTAGGAAGAAAGCAAATCTACCTTCGGTATTTATAGCCTCAAAGAAAATCTTCCAACGGCCGAGATTCACTCGCCCAAACGACGAAAATCATGAAGTATCGCACTTTCTCGATATGGTTCTACCATGTGTCATCTCCGGCGGTCACTCTTCCTGATTTTACGGGTCATGGAAGATTGGATGACCCCATAATAAGACGCAACAAAGGATCGATTCTAAGACCCCTAGCTTCCCTGCCCGGTCCATCCCCAGCGGGTAGCTTCCTACCCATCTACGCTAAGGATCTAAATCCCTCTTCTCGAGGCCACTGGGAAGCTTCTCTGTCCGGTCCAACCCTAGGGGGTAGCTTTCTACCCATCTACGCTAAAGATCTAAAGCCCTCATCTCGAGGCCACCGAGCAGCTTCCCTGCCCGGTCCATCCCTAGCGGGTAGCTTCCTACCCATCTACGCTAAGGATCTAAAGCCCTCCTCTCGAGGCCACCGAGCAGCTTCCCTGCCCGGTCCATCCCTAGCGGGTAGCTTCCTACCTATCTATGCTAAGGATCTAAAGCCCTCCTCTCGAGGCCACGGAGCAGCTTCCCTACCCGGTCCATCCCTAGCGGGTAGCTTCATACCCATCTATGCTAAGGATCTAAAGCCCTCCTCTTGAAACCACCGAGCATCTTCCCTGCCCGGTCCATCTCTAGCGGGTAGCTTCCTACCCATCTACCTTAAGGATCTAAATCCCTCCTCTCGAGGCCATCGAGCAGCTTCCCTGTCCGGTCCATCCCTAGCGGGTAGCTTCCTACTCATCTACGCTATGGATCTAAAGTCCTCCTCTCGAGCCCACCGAGCAGCTTTCCGGCCCGGTCCATCCCTAGCGAGTAGCTTCCTACCCATCAACGCTAAGGATCTAAAGCCCTCCTAACGAGGCCACCGAGCAGTTTTCCTGCCCGGTCCATCCCTAGTGGGTAGCTTCCTACCCATCAACGCTAAGGATCTAAAGCCCTCCTACATAGGCCACCGTGCAGATTCCTGCTCGGCTAATCTCCGAGGGGTAGATTTCTA
The DNA here is from genome assembly GCA_030015575.1 of Agapanthus africanus. NCBI lineage: Eukaryota > Viridiplantae > Streptophyta > Magnoliopsida > Asparagales > Amaryllidaceae > Agapanthus > Agapanthus africanus. The sequence continues at coordinate 604,307,387 of CM057343.1, forward strand.
CCCTACAAAGACATAGATCTAGGACCCACATTGAGGAAGAATCGGTTATGGCCGACCTATTCTAACTTGGCTGATTTTCTACTCATGCTAAAGCACGTGGTCGTCATGTTACGCCCCGCTTCCCGGTGTACGGATAAGGAGACGTGACTGGCCCGCGACGTATTTACTCATAGGTAAACACGCTAAGCGTAAATAAGCAATATAATATAAATGTGCACAAGAAAGATATGAGATGTAAAAGAACAGCAACTTTTTATTTATTAAACATTCTTTACAATACAACTGAAAAGTAAATACAATGTGGAAAGCAATGCCTAAACAATGGCATGAACTAAAAGTAAAGTATACACAAGTGAACTAAAGCTCGGGGTCCTCGATGAAATGCTCCAAATCTTCTGAGCTGGGCTCGATCTCCAGAGAGTCGGGTCCTCCTGACAACATTCCAAAGAAAGAATAGAAAAGGATTGTCTTCAGCGAACAATCGCTCGGCAAGTCTCAAAGAGAGATAGAAATAGAATAGACAGATAGCGAGTATAACTGATATAATGTATGTTTGTTATGTTATCGCTATTATTTATAGCTTGGTATAGAATATGCCAGTGTATACGAGAGGAGTCCAACTATTCCGTGGACTAAGGTATACGGAGCACAAGGAACTGTTAAGCCACGGAACAACAGCAACGGATATTCAGGTTAGGTGTATTAAAGTGACCATTATCGTGCCACTTTTAACACATTTCATACCAATCTATCCCTTTTAAACCCCGTAATATTTATTGTATTATTATGTAGTGATTTGTAGATATAAGACTTATCGAAACCATGATATCAATTGTTCATGTAAACGGATAAGGAAATAAACGGATAGTCATGTAGACAAGTCAATGTATATCCATGGTTCGGTCAAATCAAGTCATAATGATATAGATGGATTCATATTGTAATGAAATTATATCAAGTATGGATTGTATTCAAATTAAACTGAGACTCTGTCTGAGTTAAACACTTAAACAGAATTGAAGTCCTGAATTAAGTTTTGGAGTTATCGGTAACTGCTGCACATGGACGACAGGATTTGTGTCTTTTTCCAAGACAATTACCGTATTGATAACCCCATTTTAGTTGTCTACCTTAAATAGGCAAGCACCCACATTCTCCGGCTCCTTAAGGCTCAAGAGAATTGGTCCCGCTTAAATATATATTTACTAGGGTCCTTATTGTAAATTAATATAAAATGATGGGGGTTTATGAAAAATAGTTTTGATATATTTTCAAAATAAACCTCAAGTATTTGTTTATCGTCTTTAGGGTTTTCATAGATGTAATTTTTATAAGATGAGATATTCTAGTGGATATAAATCTAAATTAGATGGTATATGGTATTTTCATGTAAAATGACTTGTATTGATTTGTAATGGTAGTTTTATGAAATTTGGGATTCCTTTGTTAGAAAACATGGATATTTTATGTATATTTAAAATAGATTGGTTGATAATATTATATAATTATTAGAAAATAAATTTATTTATTAAATAGAAATCACATTTTCTTAAAAATTGTAATATAAATTTCATCGAGATCGTATGCTCTTTGAGAAGGTCCATCTCGCCCTACTAGTCCGATGGATGTGCGATAAACCGCAATAACCAAATCGGATTCCCCAAAATGGGTGTAAAAATTTGGAAAATTATAAATATTAATTTATGATTTTAAATATGAATATAATAATCTTACAAAAATGATATCGCATATGAATTTTGGTATCAGATTTATATCCGCAAAAAATGTGATTATTTAGGTAAATATGAAGAAAAGTGTGTGATATCATAAAAATTATATTTTAATTATTTTAACATGATATGAGATTTTACATTAAGATAATGATATTTAAGTGTGAGAATAAGTATTTCATTTCTTTTTTTTAAACATGGATTTAGATTTGTAATATGAAAGGTTTTTACTTGTTATAATTCTTTTATATGGTTCGTTATATTATAACCTAGGCTAAACCCTCACCCTCAACACACCTTCACACTCACCCTCCTCCCTCCACCTCCTCCTTCTCACTTTACACCACCACTTTACAACCCTCTACCTCACCTTTCATGGTTAACACCTCATGCTTTCTCTACACACAACACTTAGAAATTCTTTTACCTTTCTCAAACTGAACAAACACTCTTTTCAAACTCCAACACCAAAAGTTCTAAGTGTTCACCACCACAAAGAGAAAAGTCATGATTTCCTTCATCGAAGTTGTTCACATCTTCAAGCTTGAGCCAATACAACACCTAGGAGCTTCCACATACTCTTCTTGAACTGGTGTTCCCTTGTGAATTATCTCCATAGGTATATCTCATTCTTTCATTTCATATTCAATTCTATTTGATATCTGTTTTTAGTGTGTAGTATCAAAAAGTTGAACTTTTATGATATTTGTGATTGTATATTTGAATCTGGAACCATTAGGATAAACTATTAGAAAAACTAATAAGTCCATAGTATTATGAGACCACTAGGAGACTATACATAAAGCCCGAGCCCCTATCTCCCAGGTTCATCCGGCGAGAATCTCTTTTTGGCTGGCGCCGCCGGGCCACTTGAGGGGTTTTAGGTTGTATTTTGTTCTGTATGTGTATTTGGTTATTTTATGATCTACAGTATTGTTTGATTTGTCCCAATATTCATACAGTGAAATCTGAGAGTATTCTAATAAGGGTTTTGTTAAAGTTTCCGACATTTCGATACGGTTTTCGTAATCTATGCCGCAACTGAACTGTTTACGTTCGTACGTTAACATCATGGGTATCTTGTCGTTTTTGGAGTAAGTAAGCAGTAGGTTCTAACCTACGGGTGCCTAGCTCGTTATTTTGGTTTTTGATATGATATTTACGTCGATATGATTAAACTATGATTATAGGTACGATCGCGAAGGTTTCCGAGACGGAGATGACGGACATAGCAATCGTGGATTCAACGAGCTCGACAAGTTAGTGAGTGGATTTACATCTACGGGGGAAGTCGGGTGGATGGCGTTTAGCACCCCCGCAACCAGTTAACTAGGATAGTTATACTATCTAGTTAGTTGTTATTGATAATTTAGTTAAGGGTTTTGATATTATTCCTTATTTAGTATGTTATTCATATGCATATAGTTTTGTACATGGTTTTGGTGATACGTACTTGACGATAGGTCCGTCCGATATGGATATTAAGATAATGTGGATATTGTACGAGAGGTCATGTCGTACTTGAGATAATGTGGATATTGTACAAGGGATCATGCCGTATTTGTGAAGATGAGATTGGCGTGCCGAATACGGCCAAGTTTCTTTTGGACTCGTGGAGTCATGAATTATTCTAATTTAAAAGGTTATGTGCGTGTGAGCTATACTCTTTTAAAGCCGACAATTCGTTTCCCTTTTTAAATGATAAATGAAGAGGATACGATACTAATTTCCAAAACGAATATCTATTTTTAACTTTAGACAGCTTCCTTATTTCAAAACGAACGTTTCGTTCCATTTTCAAAGATAACCGTATAGCTCATAGCAAGTAGTTACATTTAATATTTACACTAAACGCTTAGATTTACTTTACATGTTCGCGATACACTTATCGATGATATACGTTTCCGTTATATGAATACACTAATAGAACACTGCACAATTACAATGAGTATTATGTTGCACGAGCACAGATGCATATGTTACACTACACCTCATTGGTACTGCCATGCCGTTGTAAGAACGATATACTATGTGACTGTAGGGTTCCTAGGCACGCTAATGAGGTCACACAAGGCATCAACCATGCCAATTTCAAATTTTACGGTGCCGAGAAACCCTAGACAAGATCGTTGGCTAGAAGTTTAGGCGACAAAAGAAACTAGTTAACAACTTAACTAAATGGTAAACGGAAATACAACCTTTGTAGATCCGGTTCTCCACCTCCATGGCTCCGCGATGAAGTCTCCTCGCTGTCCAAATCGGATCTTGGGCTCTAGCGTCGGCTTCATCGGAGAAAAAGCGGGCTAGGTCATCGACGACGATGCCGAAGATGATCTACGTCGAGGCATCGCTAGATCAAGCTCCAACTTCACCAAGTCAAAAAAACTTGTGAAGAGAACACCCTATACTACTTGGCAAGAGGTAGAGGATGAAGAAATAGGAAGTGGGTTCACTTTAGAATTGGATTTCTCACTTGATTTCTTCACTTGCCATTGATGAGGCAAGCTTTCTTCATGTGAAGAAGGAGAAGAAGAAGAAGATAGAAATATTATGATAAGTATTATTTTCAAATAGAAAATAAATTGAATACTTATCATAATCCAACCATGGTTATGTATAGAGAGCAAACTATAGTTAGGTGAATGGTTAGGTTAGGCATAAAACAAAAATGGTGGACTTTTTCAAAGCTTCATGAAACTTCAACAAAGAAACAAAATTAGCCACCATTTTCCTTTTGCCAAAATGAAATAAACAAATCAATAAATGAATAAATTAATTAAACAAAACCCTAACCATTTACTTAACCAAGGTTTAAACTTTACACAAACTCAAGTAAGCATGTATCATCAAACATGATACAATCAAGTGCACAAAAGTATATCACATATACAACTTGTGAACTTCAAGTGAGAAAATCCATTTAAAGTGAACCAATACTGGTTAATGTAAAGTAATATATCAAATATATATAATTATACATTAAATCATTAAATCAACACTTGATTTAACGATCCGGTCATATCGCATATAACCGACTAGTATCCAATGTATCGGCTTATCGAATCAATCCTCGATTCGATAACTAGGTTATATCGCATACAACCATTCGATACATTCATCGCGAGGATAGAATACGGTATCACATACACGCATTATTCTCGGTCCCGCACATATCTCATATGCGCTCCTATTTCGTTTCGCTTGAGCCAGGAAACCTCTGTGTAGGACTCTAAAGACTCGTCAATATGCCGGCAGCAGGTGATGATCATATCAAACACCCACAAGCCGCAAGCGGTCTGCTAAACGTAACGGCCACCCGGGTATTGAGCGATCAGAAGATCGACGAGCAAGCCCGCTCATACTCCTGTGAATCCAACCAGTAACACTTACCGTACAGTCCGGTCTGATCGTCTGATATGTCGCATATCTCGCCTAGGGGTGGTAAACGTCAGACCCCAATAGCTCGATAAGTCGTGTCGATATGAGGTCTATAACAATTCGAGAAACTACTAGTAACACTTACCAGTAAATCTCAGCAACCCTGGCTAGGGATTTCCGGTTATAGCCAATCGAACACAGCGCAACATCAACTCCCTATACCGGGAGAGACGAATCCCCTCCTATCGCTCATTGCCTTCATGTGATTCGGGACTGTACCCAAAAACCACCGTTTTGCACGCCCTCTTGGACGTGGTAAGATGGAAATCAAAGCACAGTGGGAACCACACAAGACTCTATGACGATCTCGGGTCAACAGACTACTCTGTGCCAGTGTCACCAGAGAACTGCCATCTGACGTAAGGTATAATACCATCTGGGAGTTCTCGGCGAGTCCGTCCAGTGTACCCAGTCTCTACTGAGCACCCGTATATCATCTCTGATGTCAAACACCAATGGATATGGGATCATCCATCGCCCATCTGTATGGGTCGAGAAGGTATGCGCTAGTCTACTCTGGTATATCGATGCCCCGTCTCGATACACCTACGACTAGGGACTTTGAAGGATGTACTTATGGACTACCATGTCCCCACTAGTATGAACCGCATCATAGTCCAGGTAGTCAAGTACACATCCTAACGGCTTTACCAACATGTAACAGAGAGACAATCAGTATACACGTTAAGGTAAAGTGCAACCAGATAGCATACTATCATGTCGAGCAAGAAAGTCCTTCCTATATATGTCCAAGCATCCACTACAATATACATCCTATGTATAGTAATGACCTCTAGGGCATACATATAACTAACAATCTCCCACTTGCACTAGGGCCATCTGATAGCAGTGGTTGTAGTATCTCATACTCAACCATCTCATAAAAATCTCTCTCTGGGAACAGGCCTTTGTGAGTGGATCCGCTGTGTTGTCTTCTGAGTCTACTCTCCAAACCTCGATCTCCTTGGAGATCAACCATCTCCATGATCAGGTGATACTGCCTTAGAATATGTCTGGATCACTGATGGGACCGGTGTTCCTTGGCATAAGCCACAACTCCATTGTCTCACAATGGTTGGAACCTAGTTCATCTCATGAACCAATATACACCCAAACAGCCTCTTTGGTAGCATCTTAAGTAGCGATGTATCCAGCCTTTATCGTCTAGTATGCCACGGTATCTAGTTTGGAACTTTTCCAACATACCGTCCCTGTACTTAGGGTAAAGACAATGCCTGCGACTAACATTCAGTCGTCATAATCACCCTGGAACCCTTCCAGTGATTCTCCCCAGGATCGGTTGATACCATCTCACTTCAACCAGTGAGAATCCTAACATCCAATTAGATCTATCTCATAGATCCAAAACCCAGGATTTAGGAGGTATCATTATGATCCTATATGGAGAATCATTGTGATAAGCGGAGATTGATCGAGCGTAGCATAGGAAACTCCTTCCCTATCAAGAGTATGTCATCCACGTACTCTACGAGGATCATCACCATACTCCCTACTACCCTTTTGTGTATACAAGGTTCATCTACCATTTTGATGATGTCAAACTGTTTGACCACTTTATCAAAACAGATGTTCCAACTCCGCGATGCCTGCTTTATCCTATAAAGCATCTTGTACACGTTTCCGCTGCTCCCACTGTCTACGAGGCCCTCTGGCTGTGTACTTATAGACGCTCTCTTCCAAAACATTATTTAGAAAAGCAGTCATGACACCCAACCACCAGATATCGTAGTCATGGTATGTAGCCGTGGCAAGTAGGATCTGGATGGACTTAAGCATAGCCATTGGAAAAAGGTTTCATCATTATCCACGCCTGGTCGATGACGAAAACCTTTAACAAGTCTAGCTTTGAAAGTCTCAACTTCTCCATATACACCAAGTAATCTTCTCAAGATATACTTGCTCCTGATGGGGATTTAACCCTTCAGATATAGCAACCAAAGTCCATACTTTGTTGGTGTATAAGGATTCCATCTCAGATCACTAAGAATCCAGCCATTCTTACAGAGTCCCACTCCTGATGGCCAACTCGAAACTAGTTGGATCATCATCTCATGATGCAATCCTCGCTCCCACTGTCATAGAGAAACTGAAGTATCTCTCAGGTGGGTGAGGAACCCTACTAGATCGGCGGAGAGGCTGAGGTTCGTTGGTAACAATTGAATCCTTTGGTTTTATCAAATCATCAGCTGCAGTTTGTATAGCTGGAACCTTTCCAGTTGTACATAACAGACCTTGCCTCGAGCCTGTCTGGATTATGCTTTTAGACATAGCCCGGACAACCCCAAATCTTAACCAACTTAAGATATGGGCTCTTCCCTTTCCATATCAAATATGAAGTGGTAGGCAACTGATTTGATCGGAACCCTATTCAATAGGTATGCAACTTCATAAGTGCATAACTCCCAAAAGGAAAAAGGTAACTCAGCAGTACTCATCATAGAGCACACCATATCAAATAGGGTGTATCTGCTCCGCCCCGATATACCATCGTGCTATGGTGTATACGGAGGAGTAATGCTGAGAGAGAATCTCATTCTCCTTTAGAATAGTCCAGGAATTCCGTGCTCAAGTATTCTCCTCCCTGATCACATCAAAGGACATAATACTTGTACCCTTATTGGTTCTCTACTTCTAACTTATATTCTGTGAATATCTCAAAAGGTTCAGACTTGTGTTTCAACAGGAACATATGTCTGAATCTTGAGAGATTATCAGAGAACGTAATGAAGTATAAAGAACCGGTCCTGGCATGTGTAGACAGGGGACCTTACATACATCAACATGTATCAATCCCAAGAGTTCACTAACTCTTTCTTTGTTTCTAATAAACAGAGCTGTGGTCATCTTATCTCTGTGACATGACTGGCAAGTTTCACAAGATGTAAATTCAAACTGATTTAAATATGCATCTACATGTAACTTCAGCTAGTCGGGTCGCAGTGATATGACCTAGTCTACAATGCCTCAAGAAGGATTCGTTCATTTCTGAACTCTTCCTCTTGTGTGTATTCCGTATACTAAGAACTGTAGTTTGATTTAGAACATCAACGCTTTTAGATAACGTGCCTGAACCGATCAACTTTTGATTTAGGAAATGTTCAAAGCATTATCCAACTATACAAAATTTTATCATTTCTTTACTGATAAAGAGACTGATATGATTTTGTATATCAGGTTCGGTATCTAATAACATTCGTTCAGAATCAATGTATTTGTAATACAGGGTGACAGTGACCAACAGACTTGGCTGCAACACTTGCCCCGTTTTCTGTCTCATGAAACTTATCACCCGTTCTCAGTTCTCTACCTTTCTGTAGCCCTATGTAACTGATTACATATCTGGGATCCTGATCCGGTATCACATACCCAGGACGTAAAGGATACAGAGAAACAGTTCTTTGTAATGAACACACCCGAAGATGATGCATCATATGCACTTTCTTCGTTTGGGCGGCACGGGAATTCTGGTAATCCCCAATTTCCTGCTCTGTCTTATAACAATTATAAGTTGGAGCGGGACCAACGTTCCCCAGCTCAGTATAACAAGCGGGTTCGGTCAATATCCGTATTATTATCTTGATTAAGGCGTGATATGGTCGCTACCTGGAGAGAGAGAGAAGAAAACACTCAGCGTGCGCTCTTGCAAGAATAGATTGGTTATTATTTTATCTAATCAGGATGACTCCCACTTCTTTTTATCAAATCTTCCTTCAAACCTTAAAAGGAAAGACTAGCCGGGATTAATTACACACTACAAGTTCGCCAATCTTTCAGCCAGGCCAGTGTCGGTACTTTAAGGGAGGTCCCCCGTGCTTTCGCACGAACCTAATTAATGTAAACCTCGTTTTCCCAGAGGCGTAACCCCAATGACACCTTTCTAGACACCTACTTGATCAGCTAATTGCAATGTGTAAAACTCTCCCAGGAGTAACTCTTACTCACAGTGGGTATCGGGATCCAACTATCTCATAGAAGGTATGCAATCTCATTGCAAATTTCAACACTTGAAATTCCCGATAATATTTTGCCCCTAGCGTCCTATGACCTTGACGGAGGTCAACAAACCATAGGCTTCTAGTCAAGTTCAACCCGTCATTTCTTGATCGAATTAAACCCACCCGCACGACCCTTGACGGAGGTCAACAAGGCCGCACGACTACCCTAATCCAATCTGCATCATATGCATAAGCAGATAAATACTAGTTAGCTACCGCACACTACGCCTTGACGGAGGTCAACAAACGTAGCACGAATACTAAATAGGACTTATCTAAAATGACGGAGGGCTACGACAGGTTTTTCTGAAAACCTATTGCGTAATGAACTTGATATCGTTGTAGAATCAAATAATTTTAAAATGGAGTGTTTTTTAGGCTTTTCTAGTTTTGTTAAAGGAGTCACTCCCGGTGAAGGGATCGTCGGTCATTTCCTCGTCGAATGAGGTGCGGGATATATCATATATATCACTGTGCAAAGCAAAACTCTTAAAAGCAATCAAAAGACAAACCGAGTGTGTAGCATCTGCCAGTTATTGCTAAAGGAGTCACTCCCGGTGAAGGGATCTCGGTCCTTTCCTCATCGAATAAGGTGCAGGATATATCACATATACCGCTGTGCAAAGCAAGAACTGTAGCTACCTGTTTTATTTTGAAATTCGATTCTACAACATCTTAGGTTTCTTTTCTTTCATTAATCACATTAATGAAGTCCCATCATTTAAATTACCTAAACATCACAGATAAATACGACGTACACTTATGCCATCCGCATTCGCCTCGATGTCCCCTCGTGCACCGTTAGGTTAGGTAACTAACGGCAGAGCAGGACAGGGCTAGCGCGGGTGTAAAACATAAGTAACGTCTATATAATATATCATATATACTATATACAGTATCTATCACAGAACATCACATGATCACATCACAGATATCGCAGCAGAAGAATCATATGAAATATTGGATATACTAGGACGTCCGTGTTTTCAATACGAGCCAGTATAAAACACGGATTCCACGGTCGTGATGAATAACCAAACCCACACCCCAAGACCCCTATGAGAGCGGCAAGCAACCCTACCAATTCTAGAGTTAGGAGACCCGGACTCGACTCCTCGAGTTGGTCTCCCACTGGACTCCAGAACCCGGTTACTTGTGCTCCCCTCCTTGGGTCTATCCTAGTGCGGAAAAGTAAATAATATACAAACGGTGACATCTTCCGCAACCTGGAAGTGCCCCAAATAAAAAAATATTACATACAAGTTTTTACATGAATGAAGATGAAAAACACTCATCTCACATAAAACCCCCGGCTATTCAAACACGACGATCCAATATAACATATCCAGCAACACATAACATCACATGTTATCAACGTAAGTAAATATGCGCATCCCAATTGTCGTTGACATATAGCAACGAAACCGGCGATATCACATATTACACTTACGGTCACAGAAAAGAAAGTGTAAAACTACAACAGTTGGAATCCGCAACCTCTTTAGACATCGCATGCCTAATCAAATGAATACCTTAGACATCGCATGCCTAACAATTATAAACCCCGCATTTTAGTCTCATTATCGAAAACACTTTTCAATATCAAGTCGGGCAATTCAACAAGATTCCCGACATCCTGATCGAATGCTCGTCGTAAACTTCAGTAGACGGCCGCACCCCCGATACCGTCGACGAAGTGCACCAAGGCGGAACACCGCTGCCGCGAGCACCCGAACGGATGCTTTCGGCGACGGGGTTCTCCTACAGTCACTTGGTCGGAGCTATGGAGTGAGGCTGTCTATTAAGTTTACCCGGCGAGTATCCGCGTACGCTACGTGATTGCGACGGACTTTTGATCACATCAAAATTCCGTGGCAACCGATCAAGTGAGACTAAATTGCTAGATTTATAACATCCATTCAGTTATCTCATAACTTCTTGTGAATTCCAATTATTGTATCACATTCCGAATAAGATAGAAAATGTTAAACTTTCCGATCGAACAATCGAACACTCAAGTTTTCCCGAAATAGCTCAACTCATGAAATAAGTCTAACAAATTCAGTTCGTGCCTCAGTACCAACGGTCCAGCCGTAGAAAGGTCAAGCCAACGCCTCACATGTGGCACGCCGTACTGTCCCAAACCCTAAGGTTCAAAGGACAGTTCAAGACGGTCACATAATCGAGTTAAGGTTTGTTGTCTTCTAGAGGGACCATCGCGTTACTTGCACTACTTAGAACGTCGTTAAACTACGGAAAAATCCAACACTTGGAAATTTCCCGACAGGGGAAAAATTGGGTATTTATATCCGGTCGAACTTTTTAACATATTCTGAAATTTATCCGGAAAGCCACATAGACAAAATCTGATACTCCGATCAAAACATTCGAATCCCCAAAACAACCCAGAAAATTCAACTCTTGAAAAAATATTAAAAATTCCCAGGAAAACAAGCACTGCAAACTAAGAATTACTGTGCAAAATTGAACGCAAGAAGAGACCACATGGCCGCGGAACCGCCGCATTAGCCATGCTAATGCCGCGGTTCCGCCGCACTTTGGTGGATTCATGGGTACGGGCTTCACAGTAATTCTTACAATTCCCTGCTGATTTTTCTGTATATTTTTAATATCGAAAAACTCCAGATTTTGGAAAAAGTCCAGAGAGCATGTTTGTGTTAGGGTTTCGGGTTCATTCGGGTTTCAAACTTCGTCTACGCATCGCCTAAGGCTCTAGCTAGGCTCTGATACCACTGTAGGGTTCCTAGGCACGCTAATGAGGTCACACAAGGCATCAACCATGCCAATTTCAAATTTTACGGTGCCGAGAAACCCTAGACTAGATCGTTGGCTAGAAGTTTAGGCGACAAAAGAAACTAGTTAACAACTTAACTAAATGGTAAACGGAATACAACCTTTGTAGATCCGGTTCTCCACCTCCATGGCTCCGCGATGAAGTCTCCTCGCTGTCCAAATCGGATCTTGGGCTCTAGCGTCGGCTTCATCGGAGAAAAAGCGGGCTAGGTCATCGACGGCGATGCCGAAGATGATCTACGTCGAGGCATCGCTAGATCAAGCTCCAACTTCACCAAGTCAAGAAAACTTGTGAAGAGAACACCCTATACTACTTGGCAAGAGGTAGAGGATGAAGAAATAGGAAGTGGGTTCACTTTAGAATTGGATTTCTCACTTGATTTCTTCACTTGCCATTGATGAGGCAAGCTTTCTTCATGTGAAGAAGAAGAAGAAGAAGAAGATAGAAATATTATGATAAGTATTATTTTCAAATAGAAAATAAATTGAATACTTATCATAATCCAACCATGGTTATGTGTAGAGAGCAAACTATAGTTAGGTGAATGGTTAGGTTAGGCATAAAACAAAAATGGTGGACTTTTTCAAAGCTTCATGAAACTTCAACAAAGAAACAAAATTAGCCACCATTTTCCTTTTGCCAAAATGAAATAAACAAATCAATAAATGAATAAATAAATTAAACAAAACCCTAACCATTTACTTAACCAAGGTTTAAACTTTACACAAACTCAAGTAAGCATGTATCATCAAACATGATACAATCAAGTGCACAAAGTATATCACATATACAACTTGTGAACTTCAAGTGAGAAAATCCATTTAAAGTGAACCAATAATAGTTAATATAAAGTAATATATCAAATATATATAATTATACATTAAATCATTAAATCAACACTTGATTTAACGATCCGGTCATATCGCATATAACCGACTAGTATCCAATGTATCGGCTTATCGAATCAATCCTCGATTCGATAACTAGGTTATATCGCATACAACCATTCGATACATTCATCGCGAGGATAGAATACGGTATCACATACACGCATTATTCTCGGTCCCGCACATATCTCATATGCGCTCCTATTTCGTTTCGCTTGAGCCAGGAAACCTCTGTGTAGGACTCTAAAGACTCGTCAATACGCCGGCAGCAGGTGATGATCATATCAAACACCCACAAGCCGCAAGCGGTCTGCTAAACGTAACGGCCACCCGGGTATTGAGCGATCAGAAGATCGACGAGCAAGCCCGCTCATACTCCTGTGAATCCAACCAGTAACACTTACCGTACAGTCCGGTCTGATCGTCTGATATGTCGCATATCTCGCCTAGGGGTGGTAAACGTTAGACCCCAATAGCTCGATAAGTCGTGTCGATATGAGGTCTATAACAATTCGAGAAACTACTAGTAACACTTACCAGTAAATCTCAGCAACCCTGGCCAGGGATTTCCGGTTATAGCCAATCGAACACAGCGCAACATCAACTCCCTATACCGGGAGAGACGAATCCCCTCCTATCGCTCATTGCCTCCATGTGATTCGGGACTGTACCCAAAAACCACCGTTTTGCACGCCCTCTTGGACGTGGTAAGATGGAAATCAAAGCACAGTGGGAACCACACAAGACTCTATGACGATCTCGGGTCAACAGACTACTCTGTACCAGTGTCACCAGAGAACTGCCATCTGACGTAAGGTATAATACCATCTGGGAGTTCTCGGCGAGTCCGTCCAGTGTACCCAGTCTCTACTGAGCACCCGTATATCATCTCTGATGTCAAACACCAATGGATATGGGATCATCCATCGCCCATCTGTATGGGTCGAGAAGGTATGCGCTAGTCTACTCTGGTATATCGATGCCCCGTCTCGATACACCTACGACTAGGGACTTTGAAGGATGTACTTATGGACTACCATGTCCCCACTAGTATGAACCGCATCATAGTCCAGGTAGTCAAGTACACATCCTAAGGGCTTTACCAACATGTAACAGAGAGACAATCAGTATACACGTTAAGGTAAAGTGCAACCAGATAGCATACTATCATGTCGAGCAAGAAAGTCCTCCCTATATATGTCCAAGCATCCACTACAATATACATCCTATGTATAGTAATGGCCTCTAGGGCATACATATTACTAACAGTGACGTGTCTGTAATGCCGAAACGAGGCATATTAATTCCCTATATCCAGAAAATCTGAATTTATTATATGCTACAAATATGGGTAGAATTACTTTCTGCTTTATACACTTATAGAACACTTACACAAATACTAATAAATTCCATGCTGCACGAGCACAGACGCGTATGCTACACTACACATCATTAGTATTTCCATGACACAGTAGAACTGATACGTTTTTTGCATGGATGACTCTATTTACGTACTTTACCTTTATTATCTGTTGAGTTTTGCGAATACCAGTACCATAGGTATTCGTATTCGATTCTTATAAGATTTCAGGATGTTTAACTTTCGATGATATATATCAGTGGTATGGGACGCTGTTATATATGTATATATATAATATATTATCAGAATGATCTATGCAAGTATTCTTATTCTTTACTTAAAATCTTTGGATATGATCAGTTGATGTCCACCATGAGTCGTTTTTATGTTTTGATTTACTCCGAACCGAGTGGGGGGATATACGGTTGCGGATTTCTACGTTATCCAGAATGAGTGGGGGGATATACAGTCAGATACATGGTGGACCCGGTCGAGACCGAGGGGCAGGAAAGCCGCATTAAAGGCGGGGAGCCTAATAAGGACACTTGATACCAGAGATGGATATGAGCACGGCAAATATCCAGGAGATACTGGCCGGAGCTAGAGATGAGCACGGCGGATATCTAGGGGATACTGACCGGGGCCAGGGATATCGAGGGGCGATCATCTGTTGAGATGGTGTCGACGATGTCTACATTTGCTTGTCGGTGATGGACAAGAGAGATTTGAGGATTTACGTATCGGTGATGGACACGAGGGATTTCTGATTTCGGGTGTCGATGCTGGACATCCATATATTGATATGTTGCTATCATACGAGGTATACAGTTATAGTTGTGCATTAGTGTAGCTGATCAGGACTGATCCCGGGGAGAGTACCTGAATACCTTTTTACCAGTTGGTGCATATAAAAAGGATTTCTAAAATGAGCTATAGTCTCATTATTTTGACATGTCTAGTATAACACTGGAATCTTTTAAACCGTAAATCTCTTATCACTCTTTACTAAAACAGCAAGACATATATCTTAAATAAGATACCTATTATACTTCATACTATCATGTCTGCTTTTATGCCGTGACATATGTATTCCACGGCTATTTTAAAGAAGAGTTTTTACATATATATTTTGGGTTTAGGTGATGGATAGTGTTGCATTTATGATACGTGTGTGTGTATATGTATATGTGTGTGTGTGTGTGTGTATATATATATATATATATATATATATATATAAGTATGGGATATGATAGTATTATACTTATGACCTAAGTATCGTTGTGCATTTCGATTTCTACCTTGTGATGTACTTTTATTCACTGAGTTGCAACTCACCCCCGTTGTGCCCCAGTTTCTTGCAGGTTATACCGCTCGGATTATCGACGGATTGCGGCACACCCTTCTTCTCGGTGATTCCTTTGGTAGGTGGGCTACTGTTGTTCGTACCCACACTTGTATATTTATATATTTTTGTATAGTAAAACTCCATCGACTTAGAACTTGTATATTATGGACTTAGAAGCGAGACTTAGAGTTTATGTGTTGTGGGCGTCGCACTCGTTGAAGTCGACTCTTTTATACTTATTGGTTTGTTTCCCTTTTCTTTTCTTCGCCGTTGGGTTTCATATTTTGTCTGCTTGGTTGCTCCGTCGTTTGGGCGTGGAAGCTAACTCCCATTGGGATGCTGTTTTATTTATTATGTTGTATCAAGTTTTATTCAAAATTTACAAAGAAGGTGCTGTCGAATTTCAAAACGTCATAGATGCTTTTTCCAAATATACTTAGTTAGACTTAAATGTTTATTTTAAATTAATTATATCTGATGACTATTTTAAACCTCACCTCCAATATTTTCAAAAGGGTTTAGATTCCGGGTTTCGGCTTACTTGGACCGCGTCGACGTCTTTAGATATCGCGTGATTTAAGTGTCGGTCACGTGCCACATTCGGGTCGCGACAAAGTTGGTATCAGAGCGTTTGGTTTAACTTTTGTTCGAATCTAGGTTTGATTATATGGAGACTAGGCATACACTTTTGTTACCTAGGCTTGACCTTATAGAACTTAGACTTGACTTTGGGGGACTTATACCCGAACTTTCGTTACATAGGATGATCTTGGTTGATGGAGTAGGTACTAAGTAGAGTGACGTACCGTATATATGTTCCGCGGCATATTTATGATATGATACTCCGCCTAAGTTACCTTAGGATATCTATCTTGAGATCATTTCTTCTATTCGTTCTGTTGATCTATCATCATCGATACATGTTGATTGTTTCGGTCTCCATGTCTACGCGAGCCGAGAGGGCTGCGATTAGAGACACGGTCAGGGAAGACTTGTCTGGGATGCGGACTAACCAGCGTGATATTCCGGTGATATAGGAACATGTTGTTTATCCTTATATGATCGGGTTTCTAATGTTGAAGCGAGTTTCTTCGGGATTCACACCAGAGGGTCGGGTCATTTGTGGAGACCAGCCAGACTTGGAGGCTTGATGTTTATACTACTCCGAAGATTGTTGTGTTACCTACTGTTCAGACAGTAGTACCAATCGTTGCTGATATTGTTGAGGTGTTGCTTCCAGAATTCATGAAGTTAAAAGTCGCCGGTATTTACGAGTATAGATGGACCAGAGGATTCATAGTCATTCAGATGAGTGATGGCTAGGATATTTAATCCATTGTGGCGCTCCAATACGAGATCGGTGAAGTTGATTAGCTTCTTTTGATGGGTTCTGCTCAGACCTGATGTAAGTCGCTCGAGAGAGATCGTATTGTCCGACGAATTGGGACGAGTTCGCGAAGGTGAGCCTAGCCAGATTCTTCCACAGAGTGTCAGAGAAGCCGAATTCATATTTCGAGTTTTGTAAGACTCCGGGATTGATCATGACGAAGATTTGCAATTCGCGTGACTATCACGATACGCTCCTTATTTGACAGATATTAGAGAGTAATGGAACAGGAAATTGGTGATAAGTCTCAGTGAGCAATTGTTCTTCACCGTTAATACTGGAGGTTTGATGCGTGTCATGCCTCGCTTCCCGGTAGATGGAAACGGTGACGTGGCAAGCCCGTGTCGTATTTATTCCGAGAAGGTCATTTCTCGAAATAAATACGCTAAGCGTCTATAAGCAACATAAACTAACAGGAATAAACAAAAGAATGAAATCCAACTATGATTTATTACATTCATGATTCATAGTAGATAAAATATCTAAATACAAGATATTTAACAGGATAAGCCTTAACAAGGAGGCATACATAAATAAGCTCAAATGAAATGAAAAACTAAATGAAACTATACGTCTGTTTGTGATGCGAATTGGTTGTACTCCTTTTCGACCACTTCTATCTTCTCTGTCTCAATGTCACCTGACGAACATTCCAAAAATAGAAAGAAGTGGGTAGAATATCTGTCAGTGAACTAACGATCGATAAGTCCCAATAAATATGTGTAATATATAAATTGAGTGCAAGATGACATGTAATATAGTATAAATGGAAATTGTAATATGTGAACAAGTATGGTAATGTATATGGCAACTATATCAGCATGGAAATGTAACATAAACATAGCAAACAAGTATAGCATGGCCATGGAGTGTAGGTATAGTGAATATAAAGTGAATGTAAGTGTCCTAAAATGTCTCTAAAAGGGTAAAATTTACTAACGTGAGTTCAAGTGTGAATGTCAACCAATCTTAAGAGTATTCTCGAACCTAAGGCTATCGTCCAGGGGTAAGGAATCACGGGCCCAAAATAGCGGGACTTCAATTGTTATTGAAGTATTCAAAACCCAACAAGCTATCATCCAGGGGCTTGGAAACACGGGCCCTCATTCGTGAATTCGTGATTTGTACCGTTTCAGCCCGGTACCACAGCAACATGATTTGTACCGTTTCAGTCCGGTACCACAGCAACATGATTAGTATTAATGGGACTCATGAGATTCCGTTGGATTCATACTCAAACTACCCAAACACCCCGTGTATATAAATCTATGATTAAAATTACAAGTCTTGCCCAAATCCATGAATACATAAGAGAGTGCAATTCAAGTATCGAGTCGAGTTTAAGTATTCAACTCAATTGTTCATGTTTCATGTCAAGTCATTACATATTCATGGTTCGGGTCAAGTCGAGTCAAGTGCACCTATTGGGTTCAGGTATTCATAATTGAGTCGTGTCAAGATCAAATCAATTCCAGCATGTAATGGTTTAATCATAAGTCATATAGATAAAATAGATAAGCAATCATAGAACATGATATGAGATAAGTATAAAAGAAACGTCCAAAAACAATGTTGTAAATATGTGATATGTATGACTAGTTAATCAAGTTATTTGACATAAGAATATAAACGAAAACATGGCCTTAAGTGTTAGGCACACGTGAGTTCCAGTCTCGCCTAAATACGACAACCGATTTGGGAGATATATATGTTTTCGTATCGTCGCGCAAAACAGATCAGAATCTGTTCAGCACCGTCACACATTTTCAAAACGCAGTTTGAGTTAATTTCTATCGGGTTTCAGGTTACAAAAATTATTAGAAAATTGTAGGAATTTCGGAGTACATATGCAAAACACTAAGATTCGCACGATTTGGATTTCTGAAGCTCTAGTTATGATTATTTTAATATCAGCAATTAAAACAGAAATTCAGATTTCTGGACAGCAACTGTATATTGTATTGCAAAGCCTATATCGGGTTGTTTAATGCATTTCTAAGTAATATAGTATACATAAAATTATAGTTCTATCAATTTTGTATCTACACATCTAAAGTTTGTCACAAACGGACATCAGGTGTTCGAGTTATGTCCAATTTAAAAAAAAACAGTGTGCGAATCAGGACGGATTCTGTCCAGATTCATCGCTTAATATTGTAACGCGGTTTTGTATATTTTACGTCGATTTTCAGTAAAAACATAAAACTAAGAAAATCTAGATCATTCGATGTAGATATCTAAAACACCTGAGTTTGCTCAATTTGGATATCGGTATACCAATTTACATGTCTAAAGAGTTGACCGATAAATACAGTTTTCTGTTTTACGGACAGTGAATAAAAACGATATAACTCGTAAAACGTTAAGATATTCGATCTGAAATTTTTACAGTATGTACAAAATAATATATTCTATCATATGTAAATTTCCTGAAATTTTCAGAAGTAAAAATTAATTTCTAAAAATTATTTTAAAAGTAAAGGTATTGATATGTGATATGTAAGAAATGAGAAAATCATGGTATTTATTCGTAACTTCATTTTTTTTTTACAAACTTTAAATAAATTAATTTAAAATACAATAACAAACGATGCAATCCTAATTGGTTACTATGAAATCTTAACATATGGATTAAGAGTAATGAAAAAGTTTTTACAAACTATATATTTGTGTATGTTTGTGTGTGTTCATTATTTATATATGTATCCATTTAATTAATTATTTAGGAACTATGATACGACAAGGGAATTTTTTCACGACAATATAAAACAGAGAAAGATAAAGAGAAAGAGATGGAGAGAGGGAAAGAGAGAAGGGACTTACACACACAAGCCGATATTGTCACCCGGCTTATCTATCCGCCAATAACCTCGCATTTCTAGCTAGATTTTCTTGAGAATTTCTTCATGTTCTTCTTTGGAGAATCTAGATGAAGAGAGATATGTGAAATGGTAGAAAGATTTGATGATGAAAAGAAAGAGGTGTGAGATATAAAAAAAAAGGTTTATGGCCACCATAATTCTAATAAATTATAGTTCATAACCATTCTAATTATTTTGGGAGTTAAAAAGAAGATAAAATGAAAGGTCTCATTTGTAGGTTATGAGAAGAATAAAAATTGATTAAAAAAATAATTGCAAGAATGAAAATTTGAACATATGACTTATGGAATAACAATGCAAGAATTTAACCAATGTGCTACAAGTTTGTTCATGCATATATTTAATTAGAATTAAATATATGATGTTGCTTGAAAAGAAAGTAGGCTTTTGGACTCATAGTTTTATAAAAGAAAATAAAAATGATATTGGATTTGGGTTATGGGCTGGGTCAGGTCTTGCGTTTAATTTGAAATAGGTTAAGATTTAGTTTAAAGAAATGGATTTGAGAAAAATAAATAGAATAATAAAATAATATATTTAATAGAGAATAAAATATACGGGGATACCCAAAAATAAATAAATACAGTATTTTAATATAAAAAAAAGAATGATATGAAGGTACAGGAATTTTGGGGTCGTTACAATGCGTATGCAGAGCCGTGTACGACCACACTTTCAGAGGAAAATCTTGAGGAGATTGCAATTGTTTCGAAATGGAAGTGGATTCAGTAATGAGTGCTAGTCCCTGGCAGACTGGATAGATGAGATCAGCAGGAGACTTGACGGTTTCATTCCTGGATATTATAAAAAGTGAGAATGGACCCAGAATCAGTTGTTTGGCGTGCACGCAGAAGTTAGAGATCTTTGTCGTCGACATGTTGCATTGCGAAAACTGGACTACATGGCAAGGAAGTTTCTTGAGATGTATCAGCATGAGACTGATTGCGTCGTTGCTCCTCATTGGTCGAGGGTATAAGAGGCCATAGCGTTAGTGATTTGCAGGGAGAACAAGAATTCAAAGACAGAGAATGCTAGACCATGACACAAGGCAAGTGGTAATCCTTGCTATGCCAATTTCGGGTGCGTAGAAACCTTTCGACATTGAAGAAGTTATACTTCGATGTCATTTGTTTTCAATTTGCGTTTTTTATCCTAATTTTTTTCGTTTTCAACATTGAAGAAAGGACAATTCGACGTCCGTTATTTTGACATATGTATTTTGAGGGTCACACAAACGTTTTGTGCATACCAGGTGCACTTGTTTGAGATTTTCGTGCACGGTGATTGCCCTTTTATTGATATTTTTTGCACACCAGATGCACTTGTTTGAAATTTCTGTGCGAGGTGGCTGCACTCGTTTGGAGTGTTGTGCACATCAGATGCACTAGACTGATACTTTCGTGCATATCAGTTGCACTTGATTAAAAGATTATATATATATATATATATATACACACACTCTAAGTATACTCGGTATGACTTTGTGTACACCAGTTGCACGTTTTGATATTTTTGGACCCCAATGCACTTGAGATTTGTTTTGTGCACCCCGATGCACTTGAGGTTGATTTTGTGCACTTTAGATGCACTTGATATTTTCTCCATGCACAGTTGATGCAGTGGATATTGTTTCGTGCACACCTGTTGCACTTGGCGATATTTTTGTTTTCATGCACACCCGTTGCATGTGGTTTGGATTTTCGTGCAAAACCATTAGGATTGATTTTGTTTTCATGCTTTGTACTTGATAAGATATGTTATAGATTTGATTTCTATATTTTTCCTTGGTCGTGTGCTACTGATATTGCACTACGACTATGGTATTGATTGTGTACTTGGTATACACAACGGTTTTCATATTTGGAATTTTGTATCACAACTGGAGTAATTCTCATAGCAATCGCTAGAGTTACAGTTATGTGAGTTTTATATGTTTCTGAGTTTTCACGCATACGGATGCGTTATTTTACGTCTTAGCTCATGTGGGATTTCAGAGTTCCGTTATATTGAGCGGACTATATGTTTTAAAAATTGGGACCCTGGCAATTTGTTTTGAATTGAGTTGATTTGATTGAGAAAGATGTTTTAAGATGGGGGTTTAATTTAAATTCGGGGATCGAATTTCTTTAAGGAGGGAATATTGTAACATTTTAAAAAATTATAAATATTAATTTATAATTTTAAATATGAATATAATGAGTATACAAAAATGATATCGCATATGAATTTTGGTATCGGATTTATATCCGCAAAAAATGTGGTTATTTTGGTAAATACGAAGAAAAGTGTGTGATATCATAAAAATGATATTTTAATTATTTTAACATGATATGAGATTTTACATTAAGATAATGATATTTAAGTGTGAGAATAAGTATTTCATTTCATTTTTTTAAACATGGATTTAGATTTGTAATATAAAAGGTTTTTATTTGTTATAATTCTTTTATATGGTTGGTTATATTATAACCTAGGCTAAACCCTCACCCTCAACACACCTTCACACTCACCCTCCTCCCTCCACCTCCTCTTTCTCACTTTACACCACCACCTTACAACCCTCCACCTCACCCTTCATGGTTAACACCTCATGCTTTCTCTACACACAACACTTTGAAATTCTTTTAGCTTTCTCAAACCGAACAAACACTCTTTTCAAGCTCCAACACCAAAAGTTCCAAGTGTTCACCACCACAAAGAGAAAAGCCATAATTTCCTTCATCGAAGTTGTTCACATCTTCAAGCTTGAGCCAATACAACACCTAGGAGCTTCCACATACTCTTCTTGAACTGGTGTTCCCTTGTGAATCATCTCCATAAGTATATCTCATTCTTTCATTTCATATCAATTCTGTTTGATATCTGTTTTTAGTGTGTAGTATCAAAAAGTTGAACTTTTATAGTATTTGTGATTGTATATTTGAATCTGGAACCATTAGAATAAACCACTAGAAAAACTAACAAGACTATAGTATTATGAGACTACTAGGAGACTATACATAAAGCCCGAGCCCCTATCTCCTAGGTTCATCCGGCAAGAATCTCTTTTTGGCCGGCGCTGCCGGGCCACTTGGGGGGTTTTGGGTTGTATTTTGTTCTGTATGTGTATTTGGTTATTTTATGATCTACAGTATTGTCTGATTTGTCCCAATATTCATACAGTGAAATCTGGGAGTATTCTAGTAAGGGTTTTGTTAAAGTTTTCGACATTTCAATACGATTTTTGTATTTCTGTGCCGCAACTGAACTGTTGACGTTCGTATGTTAACGTCATGGGTGTCTTGTCGTTTTTGGAGTAAGTAAGCTGTAGGTTCTAACCTACGGGTGCCTAACTCGTTGTTTTGTTTTTTGATATAATATTTATGTCGATATGATTAAACTACGATTATAAGTACGATCGTGAAGGTTTCCGAGACGGAGACGACGGACATAGCAATCGTGGATTCAACGAGCTCGATAAGTTGGTGAGTAGATTTACATCTACGGGGGAAGTCGGGTAGATGGCGTATAGCACCCCCGCAACCAGTTAACTAGGATAGTTATACTATCTAGTTAGTTGTTATTGATAATTTAGTTAAGGGTTTTGATATTATTCCTCATTTAGTGTGTTATTCATATGCATATAGTTTTATACATGGTTTTGGTGATACGTACTTGACGATAGGTCCGTATGATATGGATATTGAGATAATGTGGATATCGTACGAGGGATCATGCTGCACTTGAGAAAATGTGGATATTGTATGAGGCATCATGTCGTACTTAAGATAATGTGGATATTATACGAGGGATCATGTCATACTTGTGATGATGAGATTGGCGTGTTGAATATGGCCAAGTTTCTTTTGGACTCGTGGAGTCATGAATTATTAGAAGGCTATGTGCGTGTGAGCCATACTCTTTTAAAGCCGATGATTCGTTTCCCTTTTTAAATCATAAATGACGAGGATGCGATGCTAATTTCTAAAACGAATATCTATTTTTAACTTCAGATAGCTTCCTTATTTCAAAACCAACGTTTCATTCCATTTTCAAAGATAACGGTATAGCTCATAGCAAGTAGTTACATTTAATATTTACGCTAAACTCTTAGATTTACTTTAGATGTTTGCAATACACTTATCGATGATATACGTTTCCGTTATATGAATACACTAATAGAACACTGCACAAATACCAATGAGTATTATATTGCACGAGCACAGATGTATATGTTACACTACACCTCATTGGAACTGCCATGCTACTATAGAATCGATATACTATATGACGCGTATGTAATGCCGATACGAGGCATATTAATTCCCTATATCCAGAAAATCTGAATTTATTATATGCTACGAATATGGGTAAAATTACTTTCTGCTTTATACACTTATAGAACACTTGCACAAATACTAATGATTGCCATGCTGCACGAGCACAGACACGTATGCTACACTACACATCATTAGTATTGCTATGACACAGTAGAACTGTTACGTTTGTTGCATGTATGACTCTATTTACGTACTTTACCTTTATTATTTGTTGAGTTTTGCGAATACCAGTACCATGGGTATTCGTATTCGATTCTTATGAGTTTTCAGGATGTTTTACTTTCGATGATATATATCAGTGGTATGGGACGCTGTTGTGTATGTGTGTGTGTGTGTGTGTGTGTGTGTGTGTGTGTGTGTGTGTAATATCATCAGAATGATCTATGCAAGTATTCTTATTCTTTACTTGATATCTTTGGATATGATGAGTTGATGTCCACCATGAGTCGTTTTTATGTTTTGATTTACTCTGAACTGAGTGGGGGGCTATAAGGTTGTGGATTTCTACGTTATCCAGACTGGGTGAGGGGGATATACAGTCGGATACATGGTGGACCCGGTCGATACCGAGAGGCAGGAAAGTTGCATCAGAGGCGGGGAGCCTAGCGAGGACACTCGATACCGGAAATGGATATGAGCACGGCAGATATACAGGGGATACTGGCCGGAGCTAAAGATGAGCACGGCGGATATCCAGGGGATACTGACCGGAGCCAGGGATATCGAGGGGCGATCATCTATTGAGATGGTGTCGATGATATCTTCATTTGCGTGTCGGTGATGGACATGAGAGATTTGAGGATTTGCGTGTCGGTGATGGACACGAGAGATTTCTGATTTCGGGTGTCGATACTGGACATCCATATATTGACATGTTGCTATCATACGAGGTATAAGTTATAGTTGTGCGTTAGTGTAGCCGATCAGGATTGATCCGGAGGACAGTACCTGAATACATTTTTACCAGTTGGTGCATATAAAAAGGATTTCTAAAACGAACTATAGTCTCATTATTTTGACATGTCTAGTTTGACACTGGGATCTTTTAAACCGTAAACCTCTTATCATTCTTACTAAAATAGTAAGACGTATATCTTAAATAAGATACCTATTATACTTCATACTATCACGTTTGCTTTTATGCCGTGACATATGTATTCCGCGGCTATTTTAAAGAAGATGTTTTACATATATATTTTGGGTTCAAGTGATGGATAGTGTTGCATTTATGATACTTATGCATATCATATATATATTAGTACGGGATATGATAGTATTATACTTATGACCTAGGTATCGTTGTGTATTTCGATTTCTACCTTGTGATGTACTTTTATTCACTGAGTTGTCAACTCACCCCCGTTGTGCCCCAGTTTCTTACAGGTTATACCGCTCGGATTATAGGCGGATTGTGGCACACCCTTCTTCTCGGTGATTGCTTTGGTAGGTGGGCTACTGTTGTTCGTACCCACACTTGTATATTTATATATTCTTATATCTAGTAAAATTCTATCGACTTAGAACTTGTATATTATGGATTTAGAAGCGAGACTTAGAGTTTGTGTGTTGTAGGCGTCGCACTCGTTGGATTCGACTCTTTTATACTTGTTGGTTTGTTTCGCTTTTCTTTTCTTCGCCGTTGGGCGTCGTATTTTGTCTGCTTGGTTGCTCTACAGTTTGGGCGTGGAAACTAGCTTCCGTTGGGATGCTGTTTTATTTATTATGTTGTATTAGGTTTTATCCAAAATTTACAAAGGAGGTGCTGTCGAATTTCAAAACTTCATAGATACTTTTTTCAAACATACTTAGCTAGACTTAAATATTTATTTTAAACTGGTTTCATCTGATGACTATTTTAAAACTCACCTCCAATATTTTCAAAAGGGTTTAGATTTCAGGTTTCGGCTTACTTAGACCGTGTCGACGTCTTTAGATGTCACGTGATTTAAGAGCCGGTCACATGCCACATTCGGGTCGTGACAATGGGTTGTAAGGACATAATTGTATGGAATTTGATTAAAACAATTAAAAGAAATACGGTTTTAATAGTTTATGGTATTTAACTGTAAAATTCGCCTTAGCCACAAAAATATTGTTTTCAAACCATCGTGCTATGTCATGATGAGTGTTGGGATGAGATATGTCATTATCTCATGAGTTTTCTAAAGGTAATATGAGCAATATGATGAATTAATGTCGTAGGTAAATTTTGTAGTTTTTAAACGAAAAAGTGTAATACAAGTTGCATAGCATTTTATTTTGAATTAAAACTTGTTCTAAATATTGTTTTATGGTTGTTAAACAAGATATTAAGAGATTGTTGATTTGTTGTTAAGAAAAGTTGGGTTTTTAATGAAATAAGAATCAAAAATCAGAATAACTCTGCTTCCGACGAGTTTTAATGAGAGATTGTTTTAGAATAGAAGAGAAGAGGGGAGAGGGAACTTACGGGTTTGGAGAAAAGAGAAGAAATATAGGAACAAGTTGTTTCTTCGTGGAGTCGTAGTGTCGCTGGATTTGTCCCAAATCATCGCCGGAACTTGGCCTTGGGCTAACTCCACTTGTATAACTCTTGGACTTGAAAAACTTTGAGAGTTTTGACAATGGATTTCAGAATAGAGAGGGATAGGGTGTGGGGTGGTATTTATAGGATAGAATTAGGATTTGGGGTATTAAAATGAGAATTAAAATGCATTAAAATTTATTTTTAAAGCTCATTTTAATTCTCTGTTAATGTGCAGGAAAATCAAACAGAAAAGGAGTAGTGGGAGGAGGCCAAAAGGTGTTAGGGTGAAAAATTAAGCATTTGGGATGGGGGCCCGACGGTGCCGACCCAGAGCTTCATCTCGCCGGCCATTTGGGTTAGGGTTGGTCTTGGATTGAAACCACGTGTCATATTCAGTACAAATAACATTTTCCATATATTTGATTTTAGTAACTTTTCATTTTTACGTGTATTGCACGTGTAAACTTTTGGGCTTCCAAAAAGTTTAAAAGAAAAATCATTAAAAATAATATGTGGCTGATGGGATTCGAACACAGGGGCTGTGTTACTGCAGTGCAGGGCTTTACTAATGAGCTACAAGTGCTTTCTTGCTGTTTTAAAACAATTCAAATACTTATAACATACTCAGGCTTGCAAATACTCCATTCAGTACCTTAACTTTAAACAAATTTTGTACATTATAAACAGAGTCGTTACACGTCACCTCGACTCCAAGGTATGGACTGATACCGACCTTCCTAGTCTTGGGATATCTTTTGATTCATCCTAAATGAACGATCACCACCTCGACTCCGGGGAGCGGGAGGGTACCGTAACAACCTTCCTGCACTTGGCTATTATTCGACTTACATTCGACGCGTGATCGTCACCTAAAAAGCCTGGCATAGACCTACGACCTAACACTCGCGGGAGGAGAAGACTGACGAGCTAAAATACTCACGCAGAAAACAGAAATTTATGCAGAGGAAAATAGGCTCAATTTTATTTGTATTTCAAATTTGTGCAAGGTATTTTGGGCTCCTCAGCCTTACGAAAATGCCCGGAGGCTTACAAAATTTTATAAACAAAAAAAAACTCCCAATGGAAGATAGCTCAGGCCGTGGGCTCCGCCGGGATTTCGCCCTGCTCGACACCGTCCTCGACGGCCGGGGCTTCGGTCTCTTGGACCGCTTCGCCCCCTTCGACCACCTCGGCGCCCGCCCCCTGCGGCACGTCCTCGGAGAGCGGGTACTTAGTGCGGAGCTCACCGTCGGCAAACTCCGGCATTGACGTCTTGACGGCGTCGAAGGCCTCGTGCCAAACGATGGCCGAGACTTCGGCGAGGTCGGCGTAGAACTGGTCAGACGCTTTATACCTCTCCAAGGACTTCACCGCACGGACCTCGGCAAGGTTCACCGCTTCGAGCGCCACCCGAGCATCCTTCCTGCCGGCATCCCTCGACTTCTTCATTGTGTTATAGAGGTTGCCAATCACCTCCAACTTAGCCTTGATGGCCCGGTTGGATTCACTCAAAAGTCGGTGAGACTTCTTATACTTGGAATTCGTCGGCTCCTCGATGACCACTCGAGCTTCGAGGGCGGTTATCTTCTCCTCCGCCTGCTGTAGATGAAGGTGCAGATGCTCCTCCCACGAGGACGATTCGCCCACCTTCTTCATGGCCGGGGCTATCTCCTCGGATTCTATATTGACAATAACGATGCAGTGGTGGAGGACCTGAGGAAAGCAGCAAAAGGAGATAGAAATGTTCAAACTGAGAAAAAATACTTAAGAAAATTCTTAAAGGAAAATGGATACCGACCTGAACCGCCTCCTAAGCAATGGCTGCCACCTGGGTCTTCAAGGTCCCGCGGGGAATCTAGCCCCCAGCCGCTTGCTCCATGTCGGAGAGCAGGCTGTCGGCGACGGAGAGCCCCGAGGGCACCCCGAAGCAGAAGTCCCCCTCCTGCACTGGAATTCCGGTGGAGGGCGTCTGAGAGACCGTTCTTTTTTGCCTTTTGAGGGGAACGTCGGTGGGTTCCTCCTCCTCCCTCGCCCGGGGCACCGGGTCCCGTACATGCTTCTGGCTCCCCTCGCGGCTGTCTTCTGGGGCTCGGGACGCAGCGAAAGGCTTTGCCGGTGGAGTTGGTTTCGGGGCCGAGCTTGGGCCAGGCCTGGATGAGCTTCCAACCCCGGTCTTCTTCTAAGACTTTGTGGCCATGGCGGCTAGCAAGTTGGTTCGGTCCATTTGTTCTGCAAAAAGGAGAATAGACAAAAAGAGTTAGTAATGCTGAAAAGGGCAAGCAAAATTTATTGAAATCTAAATAGATCGTCTACGGTCCAAACTTACCCAGAAGGCGCGCAGGGCTGAACCCAGCCCAGCTCGGAGCCTGCTCGGAAAGCAGGACATCGGCCCCCTGGATCGGCTTCCAAAAAGACGCCACCCTTGCCTCGGGTGAGGATGACGGTTTCACCCTCGGGCAGTCGGCCCTGTGCCACTGTGTAAGCATAGGCCACTCCTCGCCTTCGGGTGGCCCGACGAATGCGAACTTCTCCTTCCATTCATGAATGGAAGAAGGAACGACTACCACTCCCGACCCGGCCATCCCTCCCTTACATTTTTTGAAGAAAAAGTACACCCAGCTCGGCTCGTCCTTATCGGTGCCGGGGTGATTCTTATAACAAAGTAAAGAAACAAGAAGGGTCGAGCTGAAAGGGATGTTTTCAAGTTTCAACAGGACCAGAAACCCGAGGAGGATTCTCCACGAGTTCGGCGCTAGCTGGCCCGAGGCAAGATGGAAGCAACGAAGCACCCCACATATCTCGGTTGAGAAAGGAAGACGCATTCCTGCCCGGAATTCTTCCAAGTACAAGACGATCTCCTTGCCCTGCACTTGGTTCGCCCATTCGCCTTCTCTAGCTAAACGAAGCAAATAGTTAGACGGGATATGGAATCGATCCTGAATCACGGTAAGCTTGTCCACATCCGTCAGGACGGAGAGCACGTCACGAGCGTTCCCGATGCGCATCTTAGGGGCCCTTGTTGCCGTCTGACGGCGAGCGACACGAGTAGCCCTGACTCTATGGGGCAAGCCCGACACAGATGAAGCAGCAGGAGAACCCTCTCGGCAATCTACAGCCAAAGAGGCGGAAGACCCTCTGGACTCGGCTCCAACAACTAGAGCCTTATCGTCCGACTCAACCCTAACTATTTCTACAAATTTCTCGGATGAAGGCATCTAACCTGATTCAAACGAATGGGCTAGTCGAGGAAAAAGCACGGGTAATCCGATCTAAAAGGAAGGAGCGCCGAGCAATTTTTTACAACTAAAGTAAATTATGATGGAAGTATTGGCCCTAGTGGGTCCTGTAACATTTCAGAAAATATAAAATATCATTTTTGGAATTTAATATTAAAATAATATATTTCGCGAAAACTACCCGATTTGCGAAATTGAGGTTTTCGTAAAAAGGTATAAATATATACCAATAATTGGAAATTAAAATGATTTTATTCTTTTAAATATATATTTATCGGATTTGGCATTTTTAAAATTTATTATGTGCAGTTTGGATAAAACTCGATTAGTGCACTGCTAATCGCGATTAATCCAAATCCGTATTTACACAGTTTTCCATGGTTAGTGCACCGTGTCATGTCGCATTTGATTGCATGTTATTTCTTATGTTGTTTTGGGTATTATGTGTTTTGGTTTAAAATTTATAAGATAAGAAAAAGAGAAAAGGGTAAAAGGGTAATATTTGAGAGAGAGGGGTGACACTAAGAGGAAGAGAGAAGGGGGGGCAGCCATATCTTTCCTTCCCATTTCTTTTCTTCTTCTCCTTCTTCATCTTCACCTTCCCTCCACCTTCACCCCAAGAAACCATCTCAAATCCTTCATCCAAACCCTAAACCCCTTTTATTAAAGTTGATCCCCTCTTCATCCTCTACACTTTGGACCAAGAAAAAATGGATTTTGATGACTTAGGGCAGCTAAGGTTTTTCTTGGGTTGCCCAAATGAGGTATAAGTTCTTCCTTTTAGTTAATTTTAAGTTTCTTTGTATTCTAGTTTAGTTAAAAGTTAATTTGGTTAAGTTATGGGTTGTATAGAAAATCCTAGAGAAGGGTTTGGGTAATTGTGAGGAATTGATGATGTATTGTGGCTGTTAACAAGACTTGAGTGGTGTTTTACTGACCTAGAACAGAAAATAGAACCCAAACATGAACTTAGAACTTTCCGACATTGGTAAATTTGGCAATTTGTGAGTGTATTTGGATACCTGGAGTGACCCGAGACAACCATTGAATAAGTTCCCATAACCATGAGACGTGCAGGCATGGACCACCCCCTGAAACCTGAGCCCCTCCCCCCACTACATGGCCGCATATTTAATCCCTAAGGCCGCAATTTGCAGCCTGGTCATGGAAAAAATGGGTGAGTTTTGGTTGGTAGTTCCCCCATGTTATATCTAGACTAACCCTATATGCAAAATCCCTTAGTTTGACCTATAGTGAAATATGGGAGTGGGTTTTCCTAGGTTGCTGTTTTCGTGTTTAGCGATACTGAAACTTGGATTTTGGTATTTCATATTGTTTGGGTTGTTGAGCGTTTGTACGTCAACAACAAGGATTTGTTGATTGACTAATGCGAGGTTATGGGTTCTATCCTATAAACGCACCGTGTGCCGTTTTGGTTTTCCGGATTTGGTATTAATAGCGATTTCGATTGTGTATCCTTGTAGGTACCCTCACGTGGATTCCGAAGCGACGGAGCGTGGCGTCATCGACTTCGGTGAGCAAGGATCAATGTGAGTAGATCTATATTTATGGGGGAAGTCGGATGGATTGCGTATAGCACCCCCGCAATATTAAATGGAAATCGATCTATAGGTTATAGTCGTAGAAACCTAGATTAAGAAACTAGGAATATAGTTTAAAACATAGTTAGTGATAATAGTAATGTTTGAATATATATACTGAGATATGAGAAAGCTTTAGGGATATGAAAAGTGAAAGCGAATCACGACTTATAGATAGGTAATTACACTAGAATAAACCTTGAGTTTAGCGTAACATGAAACTAGATTAATAAAATAGAATGTATATATAAAATTTAACTTAATGTGATGAAAATAAAATACGATGTGATATGATAACTTGATGATATGTTGGTATATGGATACCAGTCGATATGTGATAATTGATACCTTTTCCGGTCCCATGATCTGAGATTGATACGAATGGGACTTGAGAGATAGGCGTGTGTGTGTGTGTGTGTATTGTTGGGTTCCTAGGCACACTCATGAGGTTCCACAAGTGATCAACCATGCCAAATTCAAAAATTTATGTGCCGAGAAACCCTATGCAAGATCGTTAACTAGAGGATAGGAGAAAACAAATGCAAGTTAACAACTTAACTACAAGCGAAAGGGATTACAACCTTTGTAGATCCTGTCCTCCACTTCTTTAGCTCCGTGATGACGTCCCTCCGCTGCGATCATCGGAATCCCAGACTCTAGCGATGGTTTCGTCGGAGAAATGATCGGGCTAGGTCATTGACTTCGATGCCGAAGATGATCTACGTCGAGGCAACTCAAACTCAAGCTCCATCTTCACTGAGTCATGAAACTTGTGAAGAAAACACCCTATACAACATGGCAAGTGGTAGAGGATGAAGAAATAGGAAGTGGGTTCACTTTGGATTTTGATTTCTCACTTGATTTCACCACTTGGAATTTTCAAGAAGGGTTTCTTCACTTCATGAAGAAGATGAAGAAGAAGAAAAGAAAATGAATTATTGATAATAGAAAATCAAGTGAAGCCTTATCATCATGCAACCATGGGTGAGGTTAACACATGTAGAGAATAAACTAGGGTTTAGGTGTAATGGTTAGGTTAAGGGAAAAAACAAAATGGTCAAGACTTTTCAAAGCTTCATGAAGCTTCAAGTAAAAACCAAAGAAAGCCACCATTTTATTTCTTGCCAAAAATAAATAAAGAAAATAAACAAAGTAAATGAAACCCTAACCATTAACCTAAACATGGTTTAAAGCATACACACACCCAAGTTTGCATGTATCATCAAACATGATACAAACTAGTGCACAAAAATATATCACATATACAACTTGTGCAAATCAAGTGAGAAAATCCATCTTAAGTGAACAATACTAGTCAATGTAAAGTAATATATCTAATATATAATTATACATTAAATCATTAAATCAACACTTGATTTAATAATCCGGTCATATTGCATATAACCGACTAATATCAAGTGCATCATCATATCGAATCAACATTTGATTCGGTAATCCGGCTATATCTTATATAACCGTCCGATGATACAAATCGCGAGAATAGAATTCAGTATCACATACTGGTATTATTCTCGGTCCCGCACATATCTCATATGCGCTCCTATTTCGTTTCGCTTGAGCCAGGAAACCTCTGTGTAGGACTCTAAAGACTCGTCAATACGCCGGCAGTAGGTGATGATCATATCAAACACCCACAAGCCGCAAGCGGTCTGCTAAACGTAACGGCCACCCGAGTATTGAGCGATCAGAAGATCAACGAGCAAGCCCGCTCACACTCCTGTGAATCCAACCAGTAACACTTACCGTACAGTCCGGTCTGTTCGTCTGATATGTCGCATATCTCGCCTAGGGGTGGTAAACGTCAGACCCCAGTAGCTTGATAAGTCATGTCAATGTAAGGTCCATAACAAGCGTGAAACTACTGATAACTCTTACCAGTATATCACTGCAACCCTGGCCAGGGATTTCCAGTTATGGCCAGCCGAGTATAGCGCAACATCAACCCCCAATACCGGGAGAGACGAATCCCCTCCTATCGCTCATTGCCTCCATGTGAATCGGGACTGTACCCAAAAACCACCTGTTTGCACGCCTCAGTAGAGCCGTGGTAGGGTGGAAATCAAAGCACAGTGGGAGACACACAAGACTCTATGACGATCTCGGGTCAACAGACTAAGCTGTACCAATGTCACCAGAGAACTGCCATCTGACGTAAGGTATAATACCATCTGGGAGTTCTCGGCGAGTCCGTTCAGTGTACCCAGTCACCACTGAGCACCCGCATACCATCTCTGATGTCAAACACCAATGGATATGGGATCATCCATCGCCCATCACATGGGTCGAGAAGATATACGCTAGTCTACTCTGGAATATCGATGTCCCCTCTCGATATTCCCATGACTAGGAACATTGAAGGATGTGCTCATGGACTACCCAGGCCCCACTAGTATGATCTACATCACAGTACTGGAAGTCGAGCACATATCCTAAGGGCTTTATCAACATGTAATAGAGAGACAGCAAGTATACATGTTAAGATAAAGAGTAACCAGATAGCGTACTATCATGTAGAGCAAGAAAGTCCTACCTATATATGTCCCAGCATCCACTACAATATACATCCTATGTACAGTAATGGCCTCTAGGGCATACATATAACTAACAATCTCTCACTTGCACTAGGGCCATCTGTAGCAGTGGTTGCAGTATCTAATACTCAACCATCCCATATAAGTCTCTCTCTGGGAAAAAGCCTTTGTGAGTGGATCCGCCGTGTTGTCCTCTGAGTCTACTCTCCTAACCTCGATCACCCTGGAGATCAACTATCTCCATGATCAGGTGATACTGCTTCAGAATATGTCTGGGTCACTGATGGGACCAGGGTTCCTGGGCCAAAGCCACACTTCCATTGTCGCACAATGGTAGGAACCTAGTTCATCTTATGAACCAAAATACACCCAAACTTCCTCTTTGGTAGTATCTTTAATAGCGATGTTACCAGCCTTTATCGTCTAGTTTGCTACGGTATCTAGCTTGGAACTCTTACAACATACCGTCCCTTCACTCAGGGTAAAGACAATGCCTGTGACTGACATTCAGTCATCTTTATCACCCTGGAACCTTTCCAGTGATTCTCCCCAGGATCGATTGATACCAACTCACTAAACCTAGTGAGAACCCTAACATCCATTTAGATCTATCTTATAGATCCAAATCCCAGGATTTAGGAGGTATCACCATTATCCTATTTGGAGAATCCTTGCGATAAGAGGAGATTGACCATGTGTAGTATAGGAAACTCTTTTCCTATCAAGAGTATGTTGTCCACGTACAATACGAGGATCACTACCATACTCCCTACTACCGTTTTGTATATACAAGGTTCATCTACTATTTTGATGAAGTCAAACACTTTGACTATCACATCAAAACAGACGTTCCAACTCCGCGATGCCTGCTTTATTCTGTAAAGCAACTTGCACACGTTTCCGCTGCTCCCACGGTTTACGAAGCCCTCTGGTTGTGTTCTTATAGACGTTCTCTTCTAAATCAATATTTAGAAAAGCAGTCATGACACCCTACCACCAGATATCGTAGTCATGGTATGTAGCAATGTTAAGTAGGATCCGGATGGACTTAAGCATAGCCACTGGAAAAGGTTTCATCATTATCCACGCCTGGTTGATGACAAAAACCTTTAACACGTCTAGCTTTGAAAGTCTCAACTTTTCCATCTATACCAAGTAATCTTCTCAAGATATACTTGCTCCTGATGGGGATTTAACCCTTCAGATATAGCAACCAAAGTCCATATTTTGTTGGTGTACATGGATTCCATCTCAGATCGCTAAGCATCCAGCCATTCTTACAGAGTCCCTACTCTTGATGGCCTGCTCGAAACTAGTTGGGTCATCATCTCATGATGCTTTCCTCGCTCCCACTGTCACCGAGAAATCGAAGTATCTCTCAGGAAGGTGAGGAACCCTACCAGATCGGCGGAGAGGCTGAGGTTCGTCGGGGACTATTGAATCCTTTGGCTCTGTCAAATCATCAGCTGCAGTTTTGTATAGCTGGAACCTTTCCAGTTCTACAGAACTGACCTTGCCTCGATCTTGTCCGGATTTTGCTTTTGACATAGGCTGGACAATCCCAAATCTAAACTTACTTAAGAGATAGGCTCTTCCCATACCATATCTTATATGGAGTGGTAGGCACTGATTTGATTCGAACCCAATTCAATAGGTATGCAGCTTCTCAAGTGCATAACCCCCTAAAAAAACAGGTAACTCAGTAGTACTTATCATAGAGCACACCATATCTAATATAGTGCGATTGCTCCGCCCCGATACACCGTTGTGCTGTGGTATATTCAGAGGAGTAATACGGAGAGAGAATCTTATTCTCCTTTAGAATAATCCAGGAATTCTATGCACAAGTATTCTCCTCCTTGATCTCATCATAGGACATAATATTTATACCCGTATTTTGGTTCTCTACTTCTAATTTATATTCTATGAATATCTCAAAAGCTTCGGACTTATGTTTCAACAGGAACATATGGCTGAATCTTGAGAGATTATCAGAGAATGTAATGAAGTACAAAGAACCGGTCCTGGCATGTGCAGACAGGGGACCTTACATACATCATCATGTATCAGTCCCAAGAGTTTACTAACTCTTTCTCTGTTTCCAATAAACAGAGCTATGGTCATCTAATCTTTGTGACATGACAGGCAAGTTTCACAAGATGTAAATTCAAACTGATTTAAATATGCATCTAAATGTAACTTTAGCCAGTCGGGTCGCATTGATATGACCTAGTCTATAATACCTCAAGAAGGAATCGTTCATTTCTGAACTCTTCCTCTCGTGTGTGTTCTGTATACTAGGAACTGTAGTTTGATTTAGAACGTCAATGCTTTTAGATAACGTGCCTGAACCGATATAGGAAATGTTCAAAACAATATTCAACAATACAAAATTATATCCTTCTTCAATAAATAAAGAGATTGATATGATTTTGTATATTAGGTACGGTATCTAATAGCATTTGTTCAGAATCAATGTATTGGTAATACAGGATGACAGTGACCAACAGACTTGGCTACAACACTTGCACCGTTTTCTGTCTCATGAAACTTATCACCCGTTCTTAGTTCTCTACCTATTGTAGCCCATGTAACAGATTACATATTTCTGGGATCCTGATCCGGTATCTAATACTCAGGACGTTGAGGATATTGAGAAACAGTTCTTTGTAATGAACACACCCGAAAGAGATATATCATATGCACTTTCTTCGTTTGGGCGGCATGGGAATCCTGGTATTCCCCTATTTCCTGCTCTGTCTTATAACAATTATAAGTTGGAGCGGGACCAACGTTCCCCAGCTTAGTATAACAAGCGGGTTCGGTCAATACATCCATATTATTATCTTGATTAAGGCGTGATATGGTCGCTACCTGGAGAGAGAGAGAAGAAAACACTCTGCGTGCGCTCTTGCAAGATTAGATTGGTTATTTATTTTATCTAATCAGGATGGCTCCCACTGTTTTTATCAAATCTTCCTTCAAACCCTAAAAGGAAAGACTAGCCGGGATTAATTACACTCTATAAGCTCGCCAATCTTTCAGCCAGGCTAGTGTCGGTACTTTGAGGGAGGTTCCCCATACTTTCGCATGGACCTAATTAAAGTAAACCTTGTTTTTCCAGGGGCGTAACCCCGTTGACACCTTTCTAGACACCTACTTGATCGGCTAATTGCAAAGTGCAAAACTCTCCCAGGAGTAACAATTACTCGCAGTGGGTATCGGGATCCAACTATCATATAGAAGGTATGCAATCTCATTGCAAATTTCAACACTTGAAACTCCCGATAAAGGTTTTTACCCCTAGCACTTATGACCTTAACTATGCTCAACAAATCATAAGCACTAGTCAAGTTCTACCCGTCATTTCATGATTAATTAGACCCACCCACATGACCCTTAACTAAGATCAACAAAGTTACGCGGCTGTCCTAACTAATCGCATCATATGCGGTGTAGGAAGACATCACTTAGCTACCGTACACTGTACCTTGACTATGGTCAACAAACACAGCACGAATACTAAGTACTCTACTTCCTAAAATGACGGAGGGTTGCGGATGGTTTTTATGAAAACCTTTAACGCTTTGAACTTGATCTCGTTGCGGAATCAAATGGTTTTTAAATGGAGTGTTTTTTAGGCTTTTCTAGTTTTGCTAAAGGGGTCACTCCCGGTGAAGGGATCGTCGGCTCTTTCCTCATCGAATAAGGTGCAGGATATATCACATATACCGCTGTGCAAAGTAAAAACTATAGAAGCAATCAAAAGAAAAACCGAGGGTTGTAGCATCTGCCAGTTATTGCTAAAGGGGTCACTCCCTGTGAAGGGATCGTCGGCCCTTTCCTTATCGAATAAGGTGCAGGATATTCTACAAGGAACACCGCGATGCAAAGCAAGAACTATAGCTACCTATTTTTGAGAAATTCGATTCTACAACATCTTTTAGGTTTATTTTCTTTCATCAATCTCATTAATGAATGTCCCATCATTTAAGTCCACCTAAATATCACAGATAAATATAACGTACGCTTATGCCATTCGCATTCGCCTCGATGTCCCGTCTGCACCGTTAGGTTAGGTAACTAACGCCAGAGCGAGGCAGGGCTAGCGCGGGTGTAAAACATAAGCAACATATATATAATATATCATATATACTATATACAATATCTATCTGAACATATCACATGATCACATCACAGATAACGCAGCAGAAAATATCATATGAAATATTGGATATACTAGGACGTCCGTGTTTTATTTTGAGCCTGTATAAAACACGGATTCCACGGTCGTGATGAATAGCCAATCCCACACCCTTAGACCCCTACGAGAGCGGCAAACAACCCTACCAATTCTAGGGTTAGGAGACCCGGACTCGACTCCTCGAGATGGTCTCCCACTGGACCCTAGAACCCGGTTACTTGTGCTCCCCTCCTTAGGTCTATCCTAATGCGGAAAAGTAAATAATATACAAATGGTGACATCATCCGCAACCTGGAAGTGCCCCAATAAAAGAATATTACATACAAGTTTTTACATGAATGAAAATGGAAAAACACTCGTCTCACATAAAAAAAAAAACCGGCTATTCAAACACGACGATCCAATATAACATATCCAGCAACACATAATATCACATGTCATCAATGTAAGTAAATATGCCCATCCCAATTGTCGTTGACATATAGCAACGAAACCGGCGATATCACATATTACACTTACGGTCACAGAAAAGAAGGTGTAAAACTACAACAGTTGGAATCCGCAAACTCTTTAGACATCGCATGCCTAACCAAATGAATTCCTTAGACATCGCATGCCTAACAATTATAAACCCCGCATTTTAGTCTCATTATCGAAAACTCTTTTCAATATCAAGTCGGGCAATTCAACAGGATTCCCGACATTCTGATCGAATGCTCGTCGCAAACTTTAGTAGACGGCCGCACCCCCGATGCCGTCGACGAAGTGCACCAAGGCGAAACACCGCTGCCGCGAGCATCCGAACGGATGCTTTCGGCTACGGGGTTCTCCTACAGTCACTTGGTCGGGGCTATGGGGTATAGCTGTCTATTAAGTTTACCGGCAAGTATCCGCGTAGACGGACTTTTGATCACATCAAAATTCCGTGGCAATCGATCAAGTGAGACTAAACTGCTATGTTTATAACATTCAAATCAGTCATCTCATAACTACTTGTGGATTCCAAATATTGTATCGCATTCCGGATAAATAGAAAATGTTAAACTTTCCGATCAAACAATCAAAACACCCAACTTTTCCCGATAGCTCAACACTTGAAATAAGTTTAAAAACATTCACTTCATACCACAGTACCAACGGTCCAGCCGTAGAAGGGTCAAGCCAACGCCTCACATGTGACACGCCGTACTGCCCCAAACCCTAAGGTTCAAAGGGCAGTTCAAGACGGTCACATAATCGAGTTAAGGTTTGTTGTCTTCTAGAGGGTCCATCGAGTTACTTGCACTACTTAGAATATTCTTAAACTACGGAAAAATCCAACACTTGGAAATTTCCCGGCAAGGGAAAAAGTGGGTATTTATATCCGGTCGAACTTTTTAACATGTTCTAAAATTATCCGGAAAAACGCATAGACAAAATTAGACAATCCGATCAAAACATCGAGTCCCCAAAACAACCCAGAAAGCTCAACTGTTGAGCACAGATTAAAAATTCCCAGAGAACATAGGAAACAGCTACGGAGGTGACTGAAGAAAATGGAGCACCCAATCGTCACATACGGCCGCGGAACCGCCGCAACAAGTAGGGTAAGGCCGCGGTTCCGCGGCGGTACTGTAGAGTTGGGTTGTCGTTTTCTTCTGTTGTTCTTAGAATTTCCTGCTCTATTTTCTAAGCATTTTTAATTAGGAAAAATCCACAGTTTTAAAAATTGTACAGAGAAGGGTATAATTTAGGGTTACGGGGTTCGATCGAGTTTCTAACATCGTCTACACATCGCCTAAGGCTCTAGCTAGGCTCTGATACCACTGTTGGGTTCCTAAGAACACTTATGAGGTTCCACAAGTGATCAACCATGCCAAATTCAAAAATTTATGTGCCGAGAAACCCTATGCAAGATCGTTAACTAGAGGATAGGCGAAAACAAATGCAAGTTAACAACTTAACTACAAGCAAAAGGGATTACAACGTTTGTAGATCCGGTCCTCCACTTCTTTAGCTCCGTGATGACGTCCCTATGCTGCGATCATCGGAATCCCGGACTCTAGCGATGGTTTCGTCGGAGAAATGATCGGGCTAGGTCATTGACTTCGATGCCGAAGATGATCTACATCGAGGCAACTCAAACTCAAGCTCCATCTTCACTAAGTCATGAAACTTGTGAAGAAAACACCCTATACAACATGGCAAGTGGTAGAGGATGAAAAAATAGGAAGTGGGTTCACTTTGGATTTTGATTTCTCACTTGATTTCATCACTTGGAATTTTCAAGAAGGGTTTCTTCACTTCATGAAGAAGATGAAGAAGAAGAAAAGAAAATGAATTATTGATAATAGAAAATCAAGTGAAGCCTTATCATCATGCAACCATGGGTGAGGTTAACACATGTAGAGAATAAACTAGGGTTTAGATGTAATGGTTAGGTTAAGGGAAAAAACAAAATGGTTAAGTCTTTTCAAAGCTTCAAGTAAAAACCAAAGAAAGCCACCATTTTATTTCTTGCCAAAAATAAATAAAGAAAATAAACAAAGTAAATGAAACCCTAACCATTAACCTAAACATGGTTTAAAGCATACACACACCCAAGTTTGCATGTATCATCAAACATGATACAAACTAGTGCACAAAAATATATCACATATACAACTTGTGCAAATCAAGTGAGAAAATCCATCTTAAGTGAACAATACTAGTCAATGTAAAGTAATATATCTAATATATAATTATACATTAAATCATTAAATTAACACTTGATTTAATGATCCGGTCATATTGCATATAACCGACTAATATCAAGTGCATCATCATATAGAATCAACATTTGATTCGGTAACCCGGCTATATCTTATATAACCGTCCGATGATGCAAATCACGAGAATAGAATTCAGTATCACATACTGGTATTATTCTCGGTCCCGCACATATCTCATATGCGCTCCTATTTTGTTTCGCTTGAGCCAGGAAACCTCTGTGTAGGACTCTAAAGACTCGTCAATACGCCGGCAGTAGGTGATGATCATATCAAACACCCACAAGCCGCAAGCGGTCTGCTAAACGTAACGGCCACCCGGGTATTGAGCGATCAGAAGATCAACGAGCAAGCCCGCTCATACTCCTGTGAATCCAACCAGTAACACTTACCGTACAGTCCGGTCTGTTCGTCTGATATGTCGCATATCTCGCCTAGGGGTGGTAAACGCCAGACCCCAGTAGCTTGATAAGTCATGCCGATGTAAGGTCCATAACAAGCGTGAAACTACTGATAACTCTTACTAGTATATCACTGCAATCCTGGCCAGGGATTTCCAGTTATGGCCAGTCAAGTATAGCGCAACATCAACCCCCAATACCGGGAGAGACGAATCCCCTCCTATCGCTCATTGCCTCCATGTGAATCGGGACTGTACCCAAAAACCACCTGTTTGCACGACTCAGTAGAGCCGTGGTAGGGTGGAAATCAAAGCGCAGTAGGAGACACACAAGACTCTATGACGATCTCGGGTCAACGGACTAAGCTGTACCAGTGTCACCAGAGAACTGCCATCTGACGTAAGGTATAATACCATCTGGGAGTTCTCGGCGAGTCCGTTCAGTATACCCAGTCACCACTGAGCACCCGCATACCATCTCTGATGTCAAACACCAATGGATATGGGATCATCCATCGCCCATCACATGGGTCGAGAAGATATACGCTAGTCTATTCTGGAATATCGATGCCCCGTCTCGATATTCCCACGACTAGGAACATTGAAGGATGTTAGGTTTACCTAGCGCCCTATGAAAGGTTTGGAAGCATCACATGTCTCAAAGATTAAAATTTTAGAGTGCTAAGTGAACACACAAAGAATCAATCCTAGAAAATTAGGGTTTCATAACTTTAATCTACTTCACAAGCAACAAAGGCTAGGGTTTTGAGAGTACAACCTTTGTTGCTCCCTATGCTAGACTCCTTGGCCACTTGAGGGTTGGAAAACGGTTAGCTTGAGGTCTTCTAACGTCCACGACGATCCACCCGAAGCTCCTTTGTCCAAGCGTGCAACTTCACTTGATCAAGAGAAAGAAATGAAGCTAACACTCTAAACAAGTGGGCAAGACTTGTATAGAATGATGTTGTGGTGGCTTTTCTCACTTCAAAATCCTAACTTGG
This sequence comes from Agapanthus africanus, assembly GCA_030015575.1. Classification (NCBI taxonomy): domain Eukaryota; kingdom Viridiplantae; phylum Streptophyta; class Magnoliopsida; order Asparagales; family Amaryllidaceae; genus Agapanthus; species Agapanthus africanus. Next base: position 604,349,813 of record CM057343.1, read on the forward strand.
TGAGTAATTTTCTCACTAGAGAAATCTAGAAAGCAAAATAAGAAGGAGGAAGAAGATGATGGCCTTTTTAGAACAAGAGAAAAGATAATCTCATATGAAAAATGAAAAATATATGTATATATATTTTTCACTTCTCATCTCAAACCATGGTTATATTATATGGATATTTATTTCACTTGAGTTAAAACAAAAGAGAAAGATTAACTCATGGTTAATAAGTAGGTGAGCATGGTTAGTTGAAGAAGAGTGTAGAATCAAACCATGAATTATCCTTTCCTTTTTCATTTTGTTTTAAAACAAATGCAATAATAATTCATATATATAAAACCATGGTGTGAGTCCTATATTGCCACCATTTTCTATGTATATACAACCATGAAGGATGATGTATGTATGTATGTATGCATGCACATCCATATGTGCATGAATCAAGAAAGAATGCATACATGCATGCATACATCCATAAATACAAGAAAGGATTTCTAGTGAGAAACTAATGGTTAAATGATAAATCAACACTTGATTTATCAATCCGGCCATATCACATACGACCTGACCAAAAGCAAGCCGCCCGATCAATATACGGTATCTTATACGCGCATTTTGACCGGGTCCATGCGCATATCGCATACGTGCACCACAACGTTTCGCCTGGACTAGATAACTCCTTTGTGGGACTCTAAGACTCGTCAATATGCCGGCAATGAGTGATGATCATATCAAGCACCCCCAAGCCGCAAGCGGTCAGCTAAACGTAACGGCCACCCGGGTATTGAGCGATCAGAAGAAAACAAGCGAACCTGCTACAACTCCCGTCGAGCCAACCGACAACACTACCGTGCAGTCAGGTCTCTTCGTCAGATATGCTGCATATCGAGCCTAGGGATGGTAAACGTCAGACCCCAATAATCGATAAGTCGTGCCGATGTGAGGACCATAACGGGTCGAGAAACTACTGGTAACACTTACCAGTAAATCTCTAAAACAGCCCTGGCCAGGGACTTCCCTGTTACGGCCAATCGAGCACAGCGCAACATCAACCCCCAATACCAGGAGAGACGAAACCCCTCCTATCGCTCATTGTCTCCATGTGACTTGGGACTGTACCTAAAAACCACCGTTTTGCACGCCCTCATGGACGTCGTAAGGTGGAAATCAAAGCACAGTGGAAATCACATAAGACTCTATGACGATCTCGGGTCTACAGACTAACCTGCACAAGTGTCACCTGAGAACTGCCATCTGACGTGAGGTATAATACCATCTGGGAGTTCTCGGCGAGTCCGTCCAGTGTACCCAGTCTCTACTGAGCACCCGTATACCATCTCTGATGTCAAACACCAATGGATATAGGATCATCCATCGCCCATCTCATGGGTCGAGAAGCGTATACGCTTGTCTACACTGGTATATCGATGCCCCATCTCGATACACCCACGACTAGAGACCTTGAAGGATGTACTTATGGACTACCATGTCCCCACTAGTATGATCTGCATCATAGTCCAGGTAGTCAAGTACACATCCTAAGGGCTTTACCAACATGTAACTATAAGACTGTATAAAGAGACAAGTCTACATGTTAAGATAAAGAGCAACCAGATAGCATACTATCATATCGAGCAAGAAAGTCATCTCTATATATGTCCAAGCATCCAATATAATATACATCATCTGTACAATACTGGCCTCTAAGGCATACATACAACTAACAATCTCCCACTTGCACTAGGGCCAGCTGCTGTAGTATCGCATACCGAGCATCCAGAAGAGTCTCTCAAACTGTATCTGGGGAATGGCCTTCGTGAGTGGATCCGCTGTGTTATTCTTCGTGTCAACCCTCCTGACCTCGATCTCCCAGCGATCAACTATCTCTCGGATCAGGTGATACCGCCTCAGATTATGCCTGGATCGCTGATGGGACCTGGGTTCCTTGGCCAAAGCCACCGCTCCATTGTTATCGCAATACAAAGGTATTGGATGCTCAATGGATGGAACCACTCCAAGTTCAGTAATGAACTTCTTGATCCAGACAACCTCTTTGGCAGCATCGTTGGCAGCGATGTATTCAGCCTCCATCGTCGAGTCTGCCACGGTTTCCTGCTTGGAACTCTTCCAGCTAACCGCCCCTCCGTAAAGGGTAAAGACAAATCCCGACTGCGTCTTAGAGTCGTCCTTATCACTCTGGAAGCTCGAATCGGTAAAGGACTCCACTTGGAGTTCTCCGTTACCATACACCAAGAGCATCTCTTTAGTCCTTCGTAAGTACTTGAGAATACTCTTCACAGCTGTCCAGTGACTCTCTCCAGGATCAGCTTGATACCTGCTCACTATACTTAGTGAGTATGCTACATCGGGTCTGGTACATAGCATCGCGTACATGATAGAGCCTACAGCCGAAGCATAGGGTATCCCTTGCATGTGAGCTCTCTCCAAATCAGTCTTGTAGGGTTACTAGGCACACTAACAAGGCTCTACAAGGCATCGACCATACCAAAATTAAATTTTTTAGGTGCCGAACAACCCTAAGCAAGATCGTATACTAGAGTTTAGGCGAATCGAAAGACAAGTAAACAACTTTACTCTAAGAGATCACGAAATACAACCTTTGTAGATCGGTCCTCCACTTCTTTAGCTCCTTGATGAAGTCCCTTCAATGCAATCGTGGTTCTCCTGAACCCTTGCATGGCTTCACGAGGCGAAAAGGTGCGACCTTTCTTGAAGTCTCCGAGGCCGAAGATGATCTACGTCGAGGGAATTCCGACTCAAGCTCCTACTTCACTAACTAGAGAATTAGTGAAGTAAACACCCTAAACTAAAGTGCTAGTCTAGTAGAGGATGGAGAAATAGGAAGTGGGTTCTCTTTAGAATTTTGTTTCTCACTTTTTGATCAAACCCTAGCAAGCTTTTCTTTTGAACTAAAGAAAGAAGATGATGAACAAAAGAAAAGAGATGAGGATAATGATCAAGTGTCAAGGGTAACCATGGTGAGTGAGTATCATATACTAACCCTTATAGAGCCATAACCATAGCTAATTGTGTGATGGTTAGGTTAAAGTCCAAAGTAAAAAACAAATCTAGTGGACTTTAGTCAATGCATCTACAAGCTTCCACAAGCTTCATGCATTTTCCAATTTCACACTAATTTTGTAATTACTTTTAAACATTAAACCCAATCATAACAATTAGGATGGTGTATGTCTCATACACACAAGTCATGTGTATCATCAACCATGATACAATATGATAACACATTTTAACATATATCATATACATGTTAAAGTAGTGTACATGTGAGAAAAGCCCTAAAGTGAACAAGTGTTAGCAAATGTAAATTAGTATATCTAATATACAATTATACACTTAATTATTAAATCAACACTTGACTTAATAATCCGGTCATATCTCATATAACCAGCTAACATCCATCGTATCTACTTTATCGAATCAACACTTGATTCGATAACCCGGTCATATCATATATAACCGACCGATACAAGAAGTCGCGAGAATAGAATACGGTATCACATACACGCATTTATTCTCGGTCTTGCACATATCACATACGTGCTCCTATTTCGTTTTGCCTGAACCAGAAAAACCTCTATGTAGGACTCTAAACACTCGTCAATACGCCGGCAGTAGGTGATGATCACATCACGCACCCACAAGCCGTCAGCGGTACTAGCTGGACGTAACGGATACACGGGTATTGAGCGATCAGAAGATCAGCAAGCAAGCCTGCTCCAACTCCTGTAAAAGCCTACCGGTAACACTTCCCATACAGTCCGGTCTCCTCGTCTGATATGTCGCATATCAAGTCTAGGGGTGGTGAACGTCAGACCCCCAATAACCGATAAGTCGTGCCGATGTGAGGCTCATAACGGGTCAAGAAACTACTGGTAACACTTACCAGTAAATCTCTAAATCAGCCCTGGCCAGGGACTTCCCTGTTACGGCCAATCGAGCACAGCGCAACATCAACCCCCAATACCGGGAGAGACGAAACCCCTCCTATCGCTCATTGCCTCCATGTGACTCGGGACTGTACCCAAAAACCACCGTTTTGCACGCCCTCATGGACGTAGTAAGGTGGAAATCAAAGCACAGTGGGAATCATACAAGACTCTATGACGATCTCGGGTCTACAGACTAACCTGCACAAGTGTCACCAGAGAACTGCCATATGACGCGAGGTATAATACCATCTGGGAGTTTCGGCGAGTCCGTCCAGTGTACCCAGTCTCCACTGAGCACCCGTATACCATCTCTGATGTCAAACATCAATGGATATGGGATCATCCATCGCCCATCTCATGGGTCGAGAAGCGTATACGCTAGTCTACACTGGTATATCGATGCCCCGTCTCGATACACCCATGACTAGGGACCTTGAAGGATGTACTTATGGACTACCATGTCCCCACTAGTATGATCTGCATCATAGTCCAGGTAGTCAAGTACACATCCTAAGGGCTTTACCAACATGTAACTATAAGACAGTATAAAGAGACAAGTATACATGTTAAAGTAAAGTGCAACCAGATAGCATAATATCATATCGAACAAGAAAGTCCTCTCTATATATGTCCAAGCATCCAATATAATATACATCATCTGTACAATACTGGCCTCTAGGGCATACATACAACTAACAATCTCCCACTTGCACTAGGGCCAGCTGCTGTAGTATCGCATACCGAGCATCCCGAAGAGTCTCTCAAACTGTATCTGGGGAATGGCCTTCGTGAGTGGATCCGCTGTGTTGTTCTTCGTGTCAACCCTCCTGACCTCGATCTCCCAGCGATCAATTATCTCCCAGATCAGGTGATACCGCCTCAGAATATGCCTGGATCGCTGATGGAACCTGGGTCCCTTGGCCAAAGCCACCGCTCCATTGTTATCGCAATACAAAGGTATTGGATGCTCAATGGATGGAACCACTCCAAGTTCAGTGATGAACTTCTTGATCCAGACAGCCTCTTTGGCAGCATCGTTGGCAGCGATGTATTCAGCCTCCATCATCAAGTCTGCCACGGTTTCCTGCTTGGAACTCTTCCAGCTAACCGCCCCTCCGTAAAGGGTAAAGACAAATCCCGACTGCGACTTAGAGTCGTCCTTATCACTCTGGAAGCTCGAATCGGTAAAGGACTCCACTTGGAGTTCTCCGTTACCATACACTAAGAGCATCTCTTTAGTCTTTCGCAAGTACTTGAGAATGCTCTTTACAGCTGTCCAGTGACTCTCTCCAGAATCAGCTTGATACCTACTCACTACACTTAGTGAGTATACTACATCGGGTCTGGTACATAGCATTGCGTACATGATAGAGCCTACTGCCGAAGCATAGGGTATCCCTTGCATGCGAGCTCTCTCCAAATCAGTCTTGGGAGACATCTCTTTGGAGAGAGTGAGCCCTGAGATCGTGGGTAAAAACCCACGTTTGGACTCTTCCATACTAAACCTCTTTTGTATGGTGTCAATGTACCTGGATTGGGACAATCCCAATATCCTTTTAGATCTATCTCTATAGATCATAATACCCAATATGCAGGAGGCATCACCAAGATTTTTCATTGAGAATCTTTGTGATAAGAAGAGCTTCACCGATTGCAGCATAGGAATGTCATTTCCTATCAAGAGTATGTCGCCCACGTACAATACGAGAAAGACAGCCTTACTCTCTGCCACCTTCTTGTAGATACAAGGTTCATCTACGTTTTTGACGAAATCAAACTCTTTGATAACGACGTCAAAGCAGATGTTCCAACTCCGCGATGCTTGCTTCAATCCATAAATGGATTTAAGCAGCTTGCACACCTTCCCGCTGCTCCTACTATCTACGAAGCCCTCTGGCTGAGTCATGTACACGCACTCTTCTAAATCACCGTTTAGAAAGGCGATCTTAACATCCATTTGCCAGATTTCGTAGTCATGATATGCAGCGATGGCAAGCATGATCCGGATGGATTTAAGCATAGCCACTGGAGAAAAGGTTTCGTCATAGTCCACACCTGGTCTCTGACGAAAACCCTTTGCAACAAGTCTATCTTTGAAAGTCTCTACTTTCCCATCTACACCAAGTTTTTTCTTGAAGATCCACTTGCTCCCAATGGGTTTTACCCCTTCAGGAGCAACTTCCAAAGTCCACACTTTGTTGGTGTACATAGATTCCATCTCGGACCGCATTGCATCCAGCCATTTCACTGAGTCCCCACTCGTGATGGCCTGCTCGAAGCTAGTTGGGTCATCATCAACCATGATGCAATCCTCGCTCTCACCATCCATGAGAAAATCGTAGTATCTCTCAGGTGGGTGAGGAACCCTACTAGATCGGCGGAGAGGCTGAGGTTCGTTGGGAACTACCGAATCCTCTGGTTCCACTAAATCTTCAGTTGCAGTTTGTGTATCTGGAACCTCTTCCAGCTCTGCCACTTTGCCACTAATTTCTTTTACAAGAAATTCCTTTTCTAAAAAGGTGGCATGTTGAGCAACAAACACTTTTTGTTCCTCACTGTGGTAGAAAAAATACCCATATGAGTTCTTTGGATATCCCACAAACTTGCAAAGAACTGACCGTGCCTCGAGTTTGTCCGGATTTTGTCTTTTGACATAGGCCGGACAACCCCATATCTTAACTCGTTTAAGATATGGTCTCTTCCCACTCCATATCTCATATGGTGTGGTAGGTACAGATTTAGATGGAACTTGATTCAATAGGTATGCTGCTGTCTCCAGCGCATACCCCCAGAAGGAAATAGGTAACTCAGCTGTGCTCATCATAGAGCGCACCATATCTAATAGGGTGCGGTTCCTCCGTTCCGATACACCGTTGTGCTGTGGTGTATATGGAGGAGTTAGCTGAGAGAGAATCCCATTCACTTTTAGGAAGTCCAGGAATTCATTGCTCAAGTATTCTCCTCCTCGATCAGATCGAAGGATTTTAATACTTTTTCCGGTTTGGTTCTCGACTTCTTGTTTATATTCTCTAAATTTCTCAAAAGCTTCTGATTTGTGTTTCATCAGGAACACATATCCAAATCTAGAGAGATCGTCAGTGAATGTAATGAAGTACGCAGAACCATTCCTGGCATGTGTAGACATGGGGCCGCATACATCACTATGTACCGGTCCCAAGAGTTCCGTAACTCTTTCTCCGTGTCCCGTAAACGGAGTTTTGGTCATCTTGCCTTTGAGACATGACTGGCAAGTATCATAAGATGAAAATTCAAACGGATTCAAATATCCATCCTTATGCAACTTAGCTAGTCGTGTCGCATTGATGTGATACAGTCTACAATGCCACAAGAAGGATTCGTTCATTTCTGAACTCTTCCTCTTGTGTGTGTTTGTTATACTTAGAACCGTTGATTGATTTAGAACATAAATGCCATTGCACAACGTGCCTGATCCGACCAACTTTTGGTTTAGGAAAATGTTCATAACATTATCCTGTAATACAAAATTATATCCCTCTTTACTCAACAAAGAAACCGATATAATGTTGCATATCAGGTTTGGCATGTAATAGCATTCGTTCAGAATCAATGTATTACCAGTTGGAAATACAAGGTGATATTCCCCGACGGTTTTAGCTGCAACAATTGCACCATTTCCAACCCTTATGTCTTTATCACCTTCTCCAAGTTCTCTACCTTTCCTAAGCCCATGTAACTGATTACATATATGGGATCCTGATCCGGTATCTAATACCCAGGACGTAGAGGAAATGGAGAAACAGTTCTCTGTAACGAACACACCCGAAGAAAATGCATCAACATGTACTTTCTTCATTCGGGTGGCATGAGAATCCTGGTATTCCCCTATATCCTGTCCAGTCTTATAACTCTTATAAGAAAGAACGGAACCAACGTTCCCCAGCACAGTATAACATGCGGGTTCGGTCAATACATCCATATTATTATCTTGATTAAGGTATGAAATGGTCGCTATCTGAAGAGAGAGAGAAGAAAACACTTTAGCGTATGCTCTTGCAAGATCAGATTAGTTATTATTTTATCTAATCAGGATGGCTCCCATTGTTTTTATCAAATCTTCCTTCAAACCCTAAAAGGAAAGACTAGCCGGGATTAATTACACCCTACAACTTCTCCAATCTTTCAGCCAGGCCAGTGTCGGTACTTTGAGGGAGGTTCCCCGTGCTTTCGCACGGACCTAATTAAAGTAAACCTCGTTTTCCCAGAGGCGTAACCCCGTTGACACCTTTCTAGACACCTACTTGATCGGCTAATTGTCCTGTGTAAAAACTCTCCCGGGAGTAACAATTACTCGCAGTGGGTATCGGGATCCAACTATCTCATAGAAGGTATGCAATCTCATTGCAAATTTCAACACTTGAAATTCCCGATAATATTTTTCCCCAAACGATCTATGACCTTGACAAGGTCAACAACCCATAGACCGTAAGTCAAGTTCAACCCGTCATTTCTTGATTGAATTAAACCCACCCGCACGACCCTTGACAAGGTCAACAAGGCCGTACGACTACCCTAAAACAATCTGCATCATATGCATAAACAGATAAATGCTGGTCAGCTACCGCACACTACGCCTTGACAAGGTCAACAAACGCAGCACGAATACTAAGAAGGACTTATCTGAAATGACGGAGGGCTACGACAGGTTTTTCTGAAAACCTATTGCGTAATGAACTTGATATCGTCGTAGAATTGCATGAATTTTGAAATGGAGTGATTTTGAGGCTTTCATTAGTTTGCTAAAGAGGTCACTCCCGGTGAAGGGATCTCGGCTCTTTCCTTATGGAATAAGGTGCAGGATATATCATATACATCACTATGCAAAGCAAAACTCCAAAAGCAGTCAAAAGTCAAACCGAGTGTTGTAGCATCTGCCAGTTTTGTTAAAGAGGTCACTCCAGGTGAAGGGATCTCGGCTCTTTCCCCATCGAATAAGGTGCAGGGTATATCATATATACCGCTATGCAAAGCAAAAACTGTAGCTACCCTTTTTATTTGAAAATTTGATTCTACAATATCTTTTAGGTTTCTTTTCTTTCATTAATCACATTAATAAAGTCCCGTCATTTAAATCACTTAAACATCACAAATAAATACGACATACACTTATGCCATCCGCATTCGCCTCGATGTCCCCTCGTGCACCGTTAGGTTAGGTAACTAACGCCAGAGCAGGGCAGGGCTAGCGCGGGTGTAAAACATAAGTAACGCCTATATAATATATCATATATACTATATACAGTATTTATCACAAAACATCAAATGATCACATCACAGATATTGCAGCAGAAGAAACATATGAAACATTGGATATACTAGGACGTCCGTGTTTTATTTTGAGCCTCTATAAAACACGGATTCCACGGTCGCGATGAATAGCCAAACCCACACCCCTAGATCCCTATGAGAGCGGCAAGCAACCCTACCAATTCTAGAGTTAGGAGACCCGGACTCGACTCCTCGAGTTGGTCTCCCACTGGACCCTAGAACTCAGTTACTTGTGCTCTCCTCCTTGGGTCTAACCTAGTGCGGAAAAGTAAATAATATACAAAATGTGACATCAATCTCGACCCGGAAGTGCCCCAATAAAAGAATATTACATACACGTTATTTTACATGAATGAAAATAAAAACTCTCATCTCACATAAAACCCCCGGCTATTCAGAACGCGACGATCAAATATAACATATCCAGCAACACAGAACATCACATGTCATCAGCGTAAGTAAATATGTGCATCTCAATTGTCGTTGACATATAGCAACGAAACCGGCGATCACATATTACACTTATGGTCGCAGAAAAGAAAGTGTAAAACTACAACATTTGGAATCCACAATCTCTTTAGAGATCGTAAATCCGAAATATCACATATTTCGCATTTCATGCCTAACTTGTATGAATTCCACATATTGTATCACATTCCAGATAAATAGACAGTATTAAACTTTCCGATCGAATAATCAAATACTCAAGATTTCCATAATAGCTCAACACTTGAGTGGAGTTTAAAGATTCCAGAATACGTCACAGTAGCAACGGTCCAGCCGTAGAAGGGTCAAGCCAACGCCTCACATGTAGCACGCCGTACTGCCCCAAACCCTAAGGTTCAAAGGGCAGTTCAAGACGGTCACATAATCGAGTTAATGTTTGTTGTCTTCTAGAGGGTCCGTCACATTTCTTGCACGTTTTTCCGAAAGATTTAAACCCGAGAAAAATTCAACACTTGAAACTTTTTCGTGCCGGGAAAAATTGAGTTAGTGATATCCGTTCGAACATTTTAATACTTACTAAATTATCCGGAATAACAAAATTAAATTAAATTCTCCGATCGAATCGACGATTACAAAATGAACCCCTGAATACTCAACAAAAGAGTCAGTTTAAAAATACCCATAAAATAACACAATCAGATACAAGAATTACTGTGCAAACCAACTGTCAAAGTCTCATTGTACGGCCGCGGTTCCGCGGCACAAGCAGGGAATTGCCGTGGAACCGCGGCGGTCCGTACAGATTACGTCATCATTTTGCGCCGTAATTCTTAGAAATCCCTGCTGTATTTTTTAAGTATTTTTAATTCTGAAAAAACCCAGATTTTGAAAAAAGTACAGAGAGGGGTTGATTTCGACGTTGTCGGGTTCGTTCGGAGTTTTAACTTCGTTAACACATCGTCTAATGCTCTAACTAGGCTCTGATACCACTGTAGGGTTACTAGGCACACTAACAAGGCTCTACAAGACATCGACCATGCCAAAATTAAATTTTTTAGGTGCCGAACAACCCTAAGCAAGATCGTATACTAGAGTTTAGGCGAATCGAAAGACAAGTAAACAACTTTACTCTAAGAGATTACAAAATACAACCTTTGTAGATCGGTCCTCCACTTCTTTAGCTCCTTGATGAAGTCCCTTCGCTGCAATCGTGGTTCTCCCGAACCCTTGCATGGCTTCACGAGGTAAAAAGGTGCGACCTTGCTTGAAGTCTCCGAGGCCGAAGATGATCTACGTCGAGGGAATTCCGACTCAAGCTCCTACTTCACTAACTAGAGAATTAGTGAAATAAACACCCTAAACTAAAGTGCTAGTCTAGTAGAGGATGGAGAAATAGGAAGTGGGTTCTCTTTAGAATTTTGTTTCTCACTTTTTGATCAAACCCTAGCAAGCTTTTCTTTTGAACTAAAGAAAGAAGATGATGAACAAAAGAAAAGAGATGAGGATAATGATCAAGTGTCAAGGGTAACCATGGTGAGTGAGTATCATATACTAACCCTTGTAGAGCCATAACCATAGCTAATTGTGTGATGGTTAGGTTAAAGTCCAAAGTAAAAAACAAATCTAGTGGACTTTAGTTAATGCATCTACAAGCTTCCACAAGCTTCATGCATTTTCCAATTTCCCACTAATTTTGTAATTACTTTTAAACATTAAACCCAATCATAACAATTAGGATGGTGTATGTCTCATACACACAAGTCATGTGTATCATCAACCATGATACAATATGATAACACATTTTAACATATATCATATACATGTTAAAGTAGTGTACATGTGAGAAAAACCCTAAAGTGAACAAGTGTTAGCAAATGTAAATTAGTATATCTAATATACAATTATACACTTAATTATTAAATCAACACTTGACTTAATAATCCGGTCATATCTCATATAACCGGCTAACATCCATCATATCGACTTTATCGAATCAACACTTGATTCGATAACCCGGTCATATCATATATAACCGACCGATACAAGAAGTCGCGAGAATAGAATACGGTATCACATACACGCATTTATTCTCGGTCTTGCACATATCACATACGTGCTCCTATTTCGTTTTGCCTGAGCCAGAAAAACCTCTATGTAGGACTCTAAAGACTAGTCAATACGCCGACAGTAGGTGATGATCACATCACGCACCCACAAGCCGTCAGCGGTACTAGCTGGACGTAACGGCTACCCGGGTATTGAGCGATCAAAAGATCAGCAAGCAAGCCCTCTCCAACTCCTGTAAAAGCCTGCCGGTAATACTTCCCGTACAGTCCGGTCTCCTCGTCTGATATGTCGCATATCAAGTCTAGGGGTGGTGAACGTCAGACCCCAATAACCGATAATTCGTGCCGATGTGAGGCTCATAACGGGTTAAGAAACTACTGGTAACACTTACCAGTAAATCTCTAAATCATCCCTGGCCAGGGACTTCCCTGTTACGGCCAATCGAGCACAGCACAACATCAACCCCCAATACCGGGAGAGACGAAACCCCTCCTATCGCTCATTGCCTCCATGTGACTCGGGACTGTACCCAAAAACCACCGTTTTGCACGCCCTCATGGACGTGGTAAGGTGGAAATCAAAGCACAGTGGGAATCACACAAGACTCTATGACGATCTCGGGTCTACAGACTAACCTGCGCAAGTGTCACCAGAGAACTGCCATCTGACGTGAGGTATAATACCATATGGGAGTTCTCGGCGAGTTCGTCCAGTGTACCCAGTCTCCACTGAGCACCCGTATACCATCTCTGATGTCAAACACAAATAGATATGGGATCATCCATCGCCTATCTCATGGGTCGAGAAGCGTATACGCTAGTCTACACTGGTATATTGATGCCCTGTCTCGATACACCCACGACTAGGGACCTTGAAGGATGTACTTATAGACTACCATGTCCCCACTAGTATGATCCGCATCATAGTCCAGGTAGTCAAGTACACATCATAAGGGCTTTACCAACATGTAACTATAAGACAGTATAAAGAGACAAGTCCTCTCTATATATGTCCAAGCATACAATATATTTGGATGATATCCATTTGCATACTTGCATTTATTTATTGTTGGCACATAGTTACATACGGTCACCCTAGATATCATAGTATTACCTTTATGATATAGTTGACCTAGGAATCGTTGTTTATTTGATTTCTACCTGCTGATGTTTTGTACTCACGAGTTAGCAACTCACCTATGTTGTGCCACAGTTCTTGCAGGTTGACCGCTTGGATCAGTAGCGTCATCGCTGGCACACAGCTACATTTGGATGATTTGCTTTGGTAGGTGGGACAGTTGTATCGTGCCCACTCTTGTACTTATTATTCATATTGTATCTAGTCAACTCTATCAATCAAAACTAGTATTTGTATAAATAGTAATGAGACTTAGTGAGACTTGTAGTTGCGAGACTTGAGCGATGGGTTTATGTTCGCTTTTTGGGTTGATCTTACTTTATTCTTTATCTTTTTGTGTTGATCTTCACCGATTGGGTGTCGTATACTTGTTTTATTATTTGCGTGGCTGTGAATCCGCCATTTGGCGAAGAGCTAGCTCCTGCTTGGAAATGCCTTTTATATTATCTTATATTTGTGAATATACAAAGGATGTGCTGCCCAATTTTTAAAAGACGAACATGTTTCACAACAAATAGGATAAACTTGCATTTTTCATGTTCCCTTTTTATGCATTTAAGAAAACACTTTTCTTCATTATACCTTATTTCAAAAACTGCACCTCGTTTATTTCTTTAAAAAGGTTTAGATTTCTGGGTTTCGGCTTACTTGGATTACGTTACGTCTTTAAACGTTGCATGATTTAAGTGCTGGTCACGAGCTAGTATTTCGGGTTGTGACAGGTCCCTTCTTATTTATACACTCCAAAGAAAGCATCCAACGGCCCAGATCGATTCCCGCCAAAACGAAACGTTACGCCTGCCAGCCGTCAGAGCTCCACGTGGTGATCGGCCATTGGGGACGTCCCTTCGGTTGCAGGTGACAGCGACAGCCTGTCACGTCCGCCAACCCACGTCGGACACGTGGCCTGCAGCCCAACAGACGAACGAGCGAAACGGCGCACCCTCTTTAATGCGCAATCATTTCACTGATCCGCTGATATCATCGGAGATACACGCAAAGATCCAAGCTCGGGGGGAGGTGCCACGTGGGTTCAAAGATCGAAACGGCGCAACTGCCCCACGCCATGTCGCCCCGGAAAATCCGCACTAATGATTCTCGACAACAGATTGGGCCGAGAAAAACCAAGCAGGCCATTCTCGACCCGACCCATAAATAGGTCGGAACGAGAGTGGGTGTAACAACCGAGTTCATTTATACCAATTCCAGTTTCCGTATTTACTTATCCATGGTCTTTTCTTGATTTAGCGTGTTTGGGTGCGAATGGTATTTTACATATTACATTGCATTCGACCCGACCCGCTTTCTTGAATTTGTTTGATTCGTATTCATAGATTAGCTTGACTTGTTACATAGACACGTACATCTCATGTATACTGCATACTGGTATTTTACCTGGTATTGCATCTTTTACCATATAACATTTTAGGTCATGTAAAATAATTTAAAATTGCATTTCATAGCCTGCATGATACCCCTAACCCCGTGGTAGCATCCGCGCATCTTGTTATCGTCCCGTTCAGTGAAACGGACGTGTTTGGATGGCTACGCGCACGTACGTGCATCCGTTCTTGGGGGTATGCATTTTCGTTACCTGAGCATTCATTTTGAATTTTGAAAGTCGCACATATTTTTCGTATTTTAAATCTGAATTTTAGACCCGATCCGGGCGCGTTTTGAAATATTTTGTATCCCGTCAAAATTCAATTTATTTAATTTTAAATTTTAGTTTAAATATTTTCATACGATTTCTTTAACAAACTGAAACCTCTTATCTAAAATTTTAAATCTAAAAATCTTTTAAATCTAATTTCCCAACAAACTAACAACCCCTTTCTCTCTCTCTCTCTCCTCTGCATATATATATTTATATATTTTTTATTTATTTAATTTTTCTTTTCTTATTTAATACACAACCTCTTTTTCTTACTTCTTCTTCTTTCTTCTTTCTTCTTTCTTTTTCTTGATCTTGTTTCTTGATTCCGGTGATCACCGCCGGAGCCATGCTCGTCGCTGACGATACGAGTGATTTAGTGAACGTGTCTGACTTGCGTGATCACCCTCGTGCATTGTTTGGAACCATTCCGTATACAGTGCGCACGTCGTGACATTTCGCCGACAAAGGACGTTCCGTACACATCCGTTCTTGTTCCGTCTAGGCAAGTTAATTTTGCTACATGCTATATAATTCATTTTATACCTATTTAAATAAATACCATACCTATAGTTTAAATCTAGTACCCCATGTTTAATTTTATAACGTTTCGATGTTCCGTTTGCATCCGTTTATATCATTTTAAATCTAGATCATGAAAACTTATCTTGTAACATACTAGATTACATTATACTGCATCCATATCATTTAAAATATATATCGTCGTAATATTTCTTATTATTATTTTTAATTAGTTTATAATCTGCATTTTATAATGTTAGACATTTGAAAATATTATAGTTTACACATGAAACGTCGTTGAAAAAGCGGATACGACAAATCTGAAATTTACTGTACACCTTACCTTATAAAATTCATTATAAATCATAGAAAAATCATTAGTATACGTTCTTTAGTTCATTACGAAGATAACTCAGAATACTATAACTTTATGAAATATTTACTTGCAAAATAAATTGTTTAAATAACGTAAAATGCAAATGAAAATGTCTCTAAACTGCTGTCCAGGGAAATTCTAGCAACAAACTTTCAACTTCGAATATTCATACCTTTTTGTAGGGACAACCTGAGATGCTTAGACTTATAAAAATGAAAACCTTATTGAATTATCTTTGTTTTGGTATGAGACGCGTCCCTTTTGGAGAACGTTTGTTATTTTTAAGCTATTTTACGAATCAGGGTGACGCTGAATTTCTGAACGGAACTTTCTTGTGCATGGTTAATCAATACCGCTTTTATAGTTATTAATCGGTTTGAATATGTTATCCATGTTAATATTATTATATCAATATCTATTTAATAAATAATAGCGCTTGTGTTTTAATATTCAGCAAATTTTACCGATTTACAGTTTTATAGTATCCGTCTGTATCCGTATGGTTTATTACATATCTAGTTGCACGCCGAGACCATATTATTTCATTTTACTGTTACATTAGTATCCCATACTTGATCTTGTGCATCCTACATAGTCATGATGTAATCCCTGATAAATATTTGTGCATCCATGCTTTACCGTGCATCCGTACTTGCTACAGTTTAAGTATGAGCATCCGCTTGATACATGTGCACTACCTGTTATGACCTAATATACAACTGCTTGACTTGATACCTGATACACCACTACTTGACATGACTTGATATATGTATATACTATCTAACTTGACCTGATATACCATAGCTTGACCTGTTACCTGATCTTGTTACTAATGCCAACAATCTTGACATGTGGTCCCTACGGACATTTCCTGTTGTCTATTCAGACAAACCTGTACTTGCTTGATCCTGTGTTGGCATTAGCTCTATATTTATCAATACCTGACTTGAACACATAACTTATGGGTATGGGCAAATCAGTATTGTAACCGAACGTAACTCAAAGGGTCATCCTATTGTTTGTCGTTTTTCCGGGCATTACGGAATACCCATTGTTTGCCGTTTTTCCGGGCGTTATGGAATACCCATTGTTTTCCGTTTTTCCGGGCATTACGGAATACCCATTGTTTGTCGTTTTTCCGGGCGTTACGGAATAACCATTGTTTGTCGTTTTTCCGGGCATTACGGAATACCTATTGTTTGCCGTCTTTCCGGGCGTTACGGAATAATCACCGACGAGTTATGATGAGAATTACATTACTTGGTTTCGAAGACTTTAGAATAGATAACCCCGTAGCACAGTTTAGATATCTCTGCACGTCACTTATACTGACACATTCACCGTTATATATTCTCATTATATTCTTGCTCATACTCATACCTGCATGTCGTACTACCCCTGTTAATATTATTGATTGATGTTATGACGCGCTGACGTCTGGGTTTTGCATGGCCCAGATCCTTCTACCTTTGTTGCAGACTGATCAGGAGTATTGCCGCTGTTAGACCGAGCGGTGAAGATCCTGTTGGTATGCAGTCTTACTTCCCATGCGTTTCATTTATTGTATCATTTGCTTCCGCATATTATCATTATTTCTTAACTCATTCATTCTGGTTCATGGACATGTACTAGATAGTTTAGTTTACTTTCCTATTCTTAATATCTCTACAGCCGTAATGTGACTGTGGAGGGATTTTTCCTATCCACAGGTAGCATGGTTGGCTATGTCACGTGCCCATCTTAGCGTACTCTGGGAAGCGGGGCGTGACAGTGGGGGGCTAATGATGATGCTCATAAGTGGGAATTCCTCAGATCACGACACGTGGCAAATGACGTATCACCCGCGACAGCCCACTAGACTCCTGGAGGCTACTAAGATAAAATCAATATGGGCACTCCACTTCTTGACCACGAGCTATTTGGTAGCCGAACTTGCACCCCTCCTCTTTTACTCGCCTCCGAGCTATTGCAGAGCTGAGCTTCCTTGGCCTCCCGGCTCGTCTCCGAGCCATCCGCTGAGCTAAGCCTCTCCAGCTCTCCCGATCAAACGAGAACGTAGATCCCTAGCACTTCCGCAACGGCTCCACGTATCTCACCAAAGCGAGATAACTGTCGCCCCACGTCCCGCGTCCCACGCTGGCGCATCCTCCCATTAATGAGCGTATCCCGTCATTAATAGAGCGATCCCATCATTCAAGCAGGGGTAATGTCAGGGGCGTAACTGATGGCGAAGATCTCGCACATGCTCGCTCCATGCGACCACTATAAAAAAAACTCTCTCTCAGACGACTCAGGTAACGCAATTTTGATCTCAAGAATCCACTACTCTGCCAATATTTCTCGGCTCTAACTTGATCGTCGGAGGGTTACCCACCCCGGGACTTACTTGCAGGTAGCTCGGCTTCCATCCCAAACTCAACCCATTAAGATCCACACACTCTAGGAGACAACCTTCAATTCAAATCTCAACCGTTCAACAACGCTCGCTACAGATCGACGGAAAACAGCATCTAAAGAAGATCGTCCCCTCCATCAGAAACGGAGATTTGAAATTAGGAAATTTCATTCACAAGACGTCGGTATCCTTCACATTTTCACATTTTCACAATCTTTAATTTTGAATCTTTGACTTAATAAATCTATCAAATCAAAAATAATCAAATGTTAAATTATTTATAAAATATATAGTTTTAAATGATATAAAGGATTCCATCCGATTTATTTTATTTTTTATTTTCTTATATTGACATGGCATGTAACTTTGGATGGCCAGAACAACAAATGGAGATACACTTTTAGGTTAGGGTGCAAGTCAGGTCCGGAAAATATTCGATTTATCGTGGGATTTTCGCTTCGTATGTATAGCTGTCTGAATATGTTTGGACAGTTGTTTTCTTACGGTTAAGGATCAAAGCTGAGTTATGATAAAAACATGTCTGTCCAGTCCTGTATCGATTTCCGCCCGTATGACAAAAAAACTTGTCTAACCGGAACTTGCTATGATTTTGATGAGCTTGTTTGTTTTTGTAGCACTTAAATATCAACTTATATTTTCTTAAACATTAATGCTGTAGCCATGAGACTGTAATATGTCCCCATCGAAACACTTATAGCTCGTCAATAAAGTTAATTTTCCACCAATGAGCAGGGGCTCAGCTTGTATGGGCACTTTCCTTCTTGAGGAGTGCAGGGTTCGAACCTCGGGAACCCTAAGAGGGGAAGTGGCCACAAATTAACGCTTTCGGGGTAAATTCATTGGTCCTCTGGGTGCGTGTGTGTTGTGTGTTTAGATGTGGTGTGTGTAATGTGCATAGATTAGGACTTACGGGTCAGTGCCAGAAAAAATAAAGTTAATTTTCCACTCTCTACATTCTTCGATTCTTAAATAGAAACTGATCACTTCATGGAAGAAAGACAACATGAAAAGTTTATTGTATTTTGTTTGATTTGCATATTTATAAAGTTTATGGTATTTATCTTAGTAAAATCCATTACATTCAGTAAAAATTTAGCATAATAATATAAATGATGAAAACTCTAATTGTAAACTAATGAATCGGAGTCGACTCAAGTTTGACTCATTATCCAAACTACACGACTATTCTAACTCACATTAAGAAATGAACCTATCAATTAAACTTGAGCGTGTTCTTTTTTGTGCCAAACTCGAACCTGAAGTCCGTTTGGTTCAATCAGCCACTAGAGTTGTTACTTCCATGAACAAGAGGGAGAAAGAAGAAGCAATAGGAGTTATTTTCGGTTTGAGTTAAGCTTGTTAATTTTCATGCATCATCTCTAACATGAATGGGTCTACATCTCAAGTTTGTCTAAATTATTTGACTAAATGGGTCGATCTCCAATGATCTTTCTGCTAATCTATGGTAGAGTTGGCTTTGACTTACAATAATTGAAATTTGAGTGTGAAGATGGTGGGAAAAGACAACAAAGCAATCAAATAGTCACCATATTTCTGGTGGCATCTTCTTATTTGTCAAGAATCCAACTAGCCTTTTCACCAAAAGCTAATATATAATGTTTTTTTTTGTCACATACCAGATTCATTATACGATTTCTTAGTCATATATGGTCCCAAATTGTGACAATATTGACGCCATTTTCTCCAACAATTTAGAGATGCATCTCAACCTTATAATATTCATGTACAAGTAATAGGTCGATCTGATCAAGTCATGCATCCCTTATATATTTAATATGTAACCTAAATCTTGCTCTGGAGATTAATTCATGCATCTAAATTCTGACAGGTACTATAATATTGGAAAAACCAGAAAATATCAGGTCGGGTCAGGTTCGGGGCAAACCCGACCCGACCTGCACCCCTGTTAATATGTAGCGTTTTTTTTGTCACCATACTCTGGATTCAACATACTAAAATTTCATGGTCATATATGCTTCAAAATTATCATTTCCTCCCACACCTTTGAGATGCATCTCAATCCTTTTATATTTATATTCACGTGGCATGCGGTGAATGTGATTAATTCTTACATATATGATATATTATTATAAAAAAAGTACCAAAATTTAAATTCTATATAGAAAGGAATAACAATAATACAAATTCATATACCAATCATTCCATATTCTGATAAGTTATATTAATTACGAAAAAACTATAGGATGTAACTAAGTAAATTGAATATACATATCCGAAATATGTTGACTATTATATAAAATAATATTTTAAATGAAATAAATTAAGTTTATTCTTGATTGTGTTGCTTCTTTATCTCGATATGTGGCTAAAACATTTGATGATGTTTTCATGAAGGCAGTTTTTATCACATTTGATAAGCTTATTATATTTTTGTGTAAGAAGACAAAAACAATGAGTCACCACACGCTAGATTGGGATTCTTTCATTTGTCGAGAAGGGAAGCTGCTCTCTTTGACAAGAACCACACAATGTCTTTCTGTTACAGAAAATTCCAAATACTACAAATATTGCCCCAAATTGTGAAAAGGATGACTTTTGGCATATTGTATTTATAGCATTTGATAAGCTTATTATATTTCATTTTCCACCTCTATATAAATAAATGAACTAAGATGACATTGTATTAATTTCTCGATAAATAATGAGATTTTAATATATAAACATGTATTAAATTATGAATCTTAATATGATTCCGTGCAGTAAACTATCTCAAAAAAATTCAATAAATTTAATTTTGAATGTGACAACTTTGCTCACGTAGATTTAAATTGTATCCAATGATAGGAGATAAGTATTATATTTCTTATTATAATCATGCCGTCCTGGGGCAAATTTATCTACACTTAAGCTTAAGGGGTAAAAAAATCAATGATGCAATTCGTTCTTGTTTTCAAAATTTGTTTGTATTTCTATCTATCTAATGGATATATAAATACATAAATCTAAATTTATTGTCATCTGTATTGATATTGCCATATTTGGATCACACTCAAATTTATATCGGCTTAAAAAATGCAAATATGGTGCATATATACAAGTGATGGATAAATTTATAAACCACTTTGAGAAGTCAAAAGAAGAAATTAAAAGGAGAAAAGGAGACATGCCACAGGGAGGAAATTGATGTAAGCTCTTAATTTTCCTAGGGACCACATAAATTTTTAGGGTAAATTGTCAGGGGGGGGGCCCCTCTAAGCTTGTGTAACCCTGGACCTTTTGCTCTCGTTAAAAAACACCTGGGCCTATTCAAAACCCACTGTATACCAGTTACCTGTAATATCTAAGCAGCTGTAGTTGCCTGTAATATCTAGGTTGTTGCCTGTAATATCCAAGCAGTTGAGGAATACACAGCCCAAATGAAATAAAGCCCATGGGGATTTTTTACAAAGATTTTGAACAGTAGGCCTTGCCTAACAATTTCGAAAATTATAGGGGTTTTAGACAGCTCACGAGCGAACCCGTTTTTTAATTCTAGAGCCCAAGGTTAGTTCATGGCCCAGTCCAACGGGTCGGCCCAATATTGAAGCTCGTTAATAAGATCCACTTTCGTCGATAGGTTGAACCAAAGAAGCTTAGTTGTTAGTGCCCATAAAAAGAAGCATAGCTGTTTTGCGGAAGAACAAATTTATTAATTCAAAATACATATTTTAGAGATATCACAATTGACATCCTCTATACTCTAATATATGGACTTTTTGGGATGTGACACACTTCCTTGAAATGATCCAAATGTTAATGACAATACCGGAGATTTGAATACAAGAAACGTATCGCCGACAACACTGCGATAGTGGAAACAATATATAAATGGTAATAGTGGCAAAGATTATTGTGATGGCAACGCGACAATGATGCTGGTTGTAAATCCCAAGTTACTTGTATTTTTTCCGTATTTCTTTATAAATATTTTCCCCAATTTTCTTTCTTATTCTATTTTTTCTATTTCTAACATTAACCGAACTCTAAATTTATTATAAAAAAAACCCTAACACAAATCCCTAACCCTCATCCAGCCCCAGCCCAAACACCAAGCCCAAACTCAACCAAGTCCGCACCCGACCCATCTCCTTCCCTCTCTTTCTTTCTTTCTTTCTTTCGTTTTCTCCACTTTTGTAAAGCCAACGGTTACTGCCATCTTCCACGTGCCCACCTCCTGTGAGAACTGCTCCACGCCGACATGGCCTTCGTCGCCAACTACCCCAAGTTCTCCTCCTCCAAATCCTTCAACAACTTCAACATCTCTCTGTCTCTAAATCTCCCACTCCCTCTTCTCTCTCATTCCTTCACACACACTCTCCCTCCCTCCCTCTCTCCCTCTCCCCATTTTTCCCTCACCAAGCTTCCTGCTGCGACCATTGCCGACGAGCTCGAGCCGCCACTATACCCCACCGCTTCATCACACCGCCACCTCACCGCAGCCCCACTCCACACCCATTAAAACACTACCGAGCACCCATCTCCTCCTGCCCCTCACCGGCGTCCCCTCATCGCCGTCGACCCACCTTAAGCGACCACCGACTCCCCGAGCTCCCTCGCCATCGAGACCACCATTTTCTTCACCTCTATTCACCTTAACCGAGTACACTTCCTCACTGCAACCTCACCGCCGCTGCACCCATCACCGCCAGCAACCCATCAGCTCCACTGCAACCATCACCATCATCACTCGTCGGCTGCCCCCACACCGCCTCCAGAGATCCCGAGCCACCGTTGAGCCTAGCCGGGCCCAAGCCGTTTGTGCATCGAGCCCGTGCCATCCGTCGACGTTCGCTGCTGTGTTGCCATCTACCGTCTAAGGCAAGTGGAACCCCCTTCTCTTGCAATATCATGCTAAATATTGATAATTAGATTAAATAACTATTAATTAAGTGTTTGTGTACAAGATCCTATTGCTAAAACACCGTAACTTTATCTGTAACCATAGGTTATAATGATATTGGTTTATATACGATCGAATTCATTAAACCGTATTGAAACCAATTAGATATTTACACGAATTGATTGTTGTTTTAAATTAACTTGTTCAAGTTAACGATGTTTAGTATACATAAACATGATCTAAGTGCTCGATATGTTACTCGAATGAAAACCCTTTTAAAAATGGTGGAATTTATGACTAATAGATTTCTTTAGTGATAATGAACAACACGTAAGAAGTTGGGTTAAAAATACGGACTTTATCACCATAAAATGATACCCCCATTTAGTTTCGTCAAAACTGAAATTTCTCGCACACGTAGTTTATAAAAATCATAGTAAATTATATATATACCGGAATGTTTTATTCTGGGGCTCGTATCGAAGCCGACTTGATAACCCAAAACCCTCTGTGTTTTATATTTCAATACTGCTATAACACAATGACGAAAACTAAATGAAAATACGGCTCTGGACTGCAGTCTAGAGCAGTATTTCATGTTGACACCTGAATTTAAATGTCTATATAACTCTGTATGAAAATAAAAATATGTGGAATCCTATATCGTTGCAAAGATAATCATATTAGATAACTATAGGCGGTGGTTTCATTCAATTTGATTATTGTGTAAATTTTAAGTGTATTTTAAACCGTCGGTATGTACTGCAGTTTTCTACAGAGATAGATTGTATATCTTAACCTTAAACAGTGCATATCTCCCTGCATATGGAGGATATAATCGATCCGTCTGATGCGTTGGAAATATAACAGATAAATATAAATATTATCTAATTGTAGCATTGTCTAGTTATGATCCCAATAGGATGTAAAATGTGTTATGAAACGGACTTTAAGTTCAGGAACTGGATTTCCAGCTGTGAACACTTAAAATGGAATGACCGTAACTCGCAAACTTGAAACCCGATTGATCTAAAACAAATTTTTTTGCATTTCTATTTAAGTATACTATCTACCCCTTTTGTATCATTTTGCCTAATTACTATCATATGATTTAATATGATTTTTCTGAACTCATAATGCATGTTGTGATTCGTATTAGATATGACTTGATTAGTAGCATAATTCATATACTTACCCGACTGTGATACCTTTAGCGATAGCGAACGCTCTTATTGATTCTTAGCGATTATTGTATTGTCGAACGTGAGTGGTATCGGAGTAGCTGTGTCAAGTGCGCCGATGATAAGTTAATGATTCGTGAAAATGAACAGTGTAGTAAAAGGTGAATAAAATCGTGTTATTGGTACGCACTTATACACAACCAACCCCATACATATAGTTATTGAAATCTGGGGAAAAGGGAAATCGAAGTGGAATGGAACCTGTATTTATTAAGGTTAGCGATTTAGAGGATGATCATTCGAACAACACTCTTATATATACTTTAGGTTATGGACCTAGCGATCCAGATGGCAGGGTTGTGTTTTGGACAACAGTGGGCCGCAGTCTCTGGTACGCATGAGATCCTCGTTAAACATGATCACTTTATTCCACTGTTCGATTTCAAATTGATCTAGAAATCATTAGGAACACAGATCATATACTGCACTCACCGCCTCTGCTATTTTTACCCCCACATTTCATGTTTTATTATATTACTATTGTATATTTGCTAATGCGTTGCCCTAACGACCCAAGTATTCATGCTCAGAGCTTGGAGATGACGTCGCTCAGAAGTCAGATCTACCGTTCGAGCTTGCAAAGATCTAGACGGTTTTATTTTCAGCACTTTTACTACTTCCCCTAAAACAACATTGTATTCACACTTGGTTAATAGTTTCCTTTTCTGTTGAACTATTGTAAATTGTGAATAATGAGAGTTGATATAATAAACTAAGTGATGTGTTTTCTTTACTTCTGTGCCGTATTTACTGATTACCATGTAATACTAGAAGCCGAACTGTGACTTCGACGAGATTATTTCTTGACCGTAGGAGCATGACTGGCCTAGCCGTCTCTCGTATTCCTTATTTTGGGAAGCGGGGTATGACACTGGTAGAATGGAGCAATGGCCATGTATATTAGGATGGAGAAGGTGGCGGTGCGGGGCCGGGGACAGTGGTGAAGTAGACGTACATATAGCATCGATGACAACAAAGATGTTGAAGGTAGCCTTAGCTAAGATGGTTGATGGCGGTTGTGAAGATGGGAAACTAGCAACGATGGTTGTTGCCGTAGAGATGGAGGACAATGTTAGGGAAGGAAAACAAAAGATAAAAAATAGAGAAATTATATGAGAGATTATAAAAATAATGGATTTCACGTGAAAAATATTTCATGTCCATTCATCTAGTTGCAATGATAATTTATAATTTATATGAATGTGATAATTTTAAGCAGTTGTTAATTAGATACTTAATAGACGGGTGAGGGAGGTGGGCAACGACGGTGGAGAGAGAGAGAGAGAGACTGCGGAAGTGGAGGCCAAAGAGGATGGTTAAGTTATGTTAGCATTAAGTTAGAGTATATTTAAAAAGGAAGAAAATGATGAAAGAGAAGGCCCATGAGGGCGAGACAGAAAGGTCATAGTACGTAGCAACTGTAAAGGAGGATGGCGACTGTGATTCATTGGGTACTGGCCTTTAAGCCTTAACCTATGCATATAGTACACACAATACACCCACACACATTACATCAAACACACAACACACATACACATCCAAGGGATTCACGGATTTACCTCGAAAGCGTTAATTTATGGCCACTCCCCTTCTGGTGGTTCCTTTGGCATGTCACCATCGATGCCAAAATATGATCCATTTGAACCCTTTCTTAGTTTTCTGCCAATTCTTAAACCTTTTGGTAGTTTTATGGAAAGAAGCCTTACAATATACCAAAACATTAAAAAAATTATGTGAGAGTCTCCCTGACTTTTCCTGACATGAATCCTCTCTAAGCTCTTAGATTATGCTGCTGCTTTTGGTATTTTTGAATTCAAATTTCAAAATAATTATACTTCACAATCAAAGTTATATTCCATAAGTACGTAACATCACCCATATATATAAACTTTATATTCATGTATGTGTATTAAATTCCCATGGTTTCATTGAAAGGAAAGAAAATCAAGGGACAATTGAGTTCAAGAACCAATTGATATTTTCTATCCAAAATACATAAGTTTATTCATGCATATGCTAGATCTCATATCTTAATTTGATGATCACAAATTAATTAGGAAGGGTGGCTATATACTAGGGATTTAAAATAATTTTGCGAGGATTTGCCTTCTATATGCTATGAATCTATGGAGCAATTACTCTATAAATTGGAGCAAGATGTTAGTATCTTTAGAGCAAAATATAGAATACAAAAAATTTAGAGAGCAAGTCGATAAAATTGAGGGTTAGAGTTTGATCCCATCTTGCCCATTATGGGGTAGTTCAGGTCATAATTATCTTTTCTTTTTAATTTTCCTTTTCTAAAATGTTTTTCTGTGTCTTTTCTAAAAAATTGTGTGATTGTTAGCTATATGATAGTTGACAATTGAGAACGAAACGAAGAAAATGAAAACAACAACAACATCAATGATAATAAAGATATAATAAATGCAGAAGGAGTTGTTACTATTATCTCTTTTTTCTTAATTACAATTGGTAAATGAATTGAAACGTTGGATGTTCTATTAATTTTTTTGTTGTTTTCTTTGCAGAAAAACGATTTGTTCACGCCGAGAAACTTTGGGAATTTATTGATGCACTTGTGAAATTATTTACTACTACTCATAAAATGTCATTGATATGCAATTTGGAAAGTTAATGAAAACTCAATATATGATTCCCCATTGTGCAGTTACATCTTTCTTTTTGATAGTGTCGATAACTATGCTGGAAATTTTCTCTTCTCATCATTCACATATATTTGATCCTTAATAAAATGTCATGGTACTTTAGCGTAATCTAGCCATGTTCTTATTGTCTTGTTTGTTCATCTGCATTTTGATAATTGGTTATATCTTGGTCAATTTGGATTCTATTTTGGGTGTTGATCAAGTTTAATGCTAATCATATTGATTTTCTCATACATGTTGAAATAAGAAATAGCAAAACAATTTATTGAACCAGCATCCAATTCGACCGTTAGCAAATCTCTATTAATTTCCTCCTTTGGCATATGCAGGACTACATACTCAAGTCCGCGTTACCACATCTCAAGTTTTATTATCTGATCCTTCTCTTATTGAATTCTAGAGCTCTTCACGTTTCCAAAAGGAAAGGAGGACGTAACGAATGATTAATGAAAATCTTGTCTATTTTTCATTTTGTGGTGATTCTATTAATTCATTTTCTTTGTAGTAGGAGTATTGTTTATAAATGGTGGTAAGCAAGGCAAAAAAGAATAAGCCTGATCCGTTTCAAACATGGCTTGTTTATTTCTTACCGAGTCAGCTTATTAGCTAAATGAGTCTATTTTCTAATTCGGTTCATCCAAACAAGCTCTTAGTGAGCCCAAAACCCCAGCTAAATGCAAGATGACTCAATTTCAATCCTCTCTTGCTTATGAAAGTACCAAGGATCTAGAAGTTGAGATTTGAGAAGGAATTCGAGGATTCGTCACCAATAAAATAAGAGAGGTGGTTTGAGAATTATGGTTTATTAGAGATTAATGCACAGGCTTTGTAATATGGTTACTAATTATTCGAATAATAGATATGGTTTAATCGAGTAGCAGCTTGGTCGGTTCATATTTTAAAAATCTTTATACGCATAGAAGACGAATTATACGAAAACGTCACAAACTTTAGCATTAATTGTCGAAATGAATATATGAAGGTTATAATGATGATTTTTTCAAGAAATCCTTTGTTTGTTGCACTAAAATGTCATTTTATAATTTTAAAGGAGTAGTCACATGACTGTGATAATTTTACCATAACCCTAACCTTCTGGGTAATGTTAACCTCTAGAAATTGATATTTGCTTGGCTCCATGGTAATCTTCCAGCCTTTTTTGAATCTAATTTATACCCTTTCTTATATTTTCTTGTAACTTTCAAAGTTTGAATGCAATGTATGAGAACAAAGACATAATTTTCTTTTTATTTCTGATTTGTTCAGAACATGCATATATAGAACCGTGCTTCAGCTATTCTTGATTCAAATTTTAAAAATAATCATACTTCGCAATAAATCTTTTTTGCTTAAATTCATATATGCTAGCTTCCCTACTTTTTTTTTCCTTCAAAAAGGTATTCATGTACCATGCTTAATGAATCCTCATGCTTCACAGTACCTAAACTTTATATTCATGCACGGGTAATAAAATTCGTAGTTTCTAATGAATGTTGGTGTGGTTAACACCGATTTTTATATAAAATAAAATTGTCTATTCAAAATAGAAGATAATTAAGGTGATATTGAGCTCAAGAATCTATTGACTTTTCTAGCCAAATACATTTATTCATTCATGCATATGCTAGATTTCATATATTAAGCTGACCGATAACAAATTAATAAGGAAGGGTGGCTATATATTTTAGGGATATAAAATTATTTGGTGAGATTTGGCAACAATTAGTCTATAAATTGGAACAAGATTTTATCTCTAGAGCAAGATTTAGATTATAAAAAAGAAAAAAGAAATTAAAAGGGGGAAAATAAATAGAGCAACTGGCGGGTGAGTTCACTACGATTAAATTAAAGGTTCAGAGTTTGATTCCAACTTCCCCATCAGTTATCTTTTTTCCCTTTTGTCTGGAGAGAAAAATTCTTTCTCTAGAATTTCTTGCTAGATCTTATTAATTAGATGGAATGAAAATAGAGCTCCAACAATGTTTGTCGCGACAAATTTTTTTTTATCTGCTTGTTCGATTAGCAATATGAAAGTTGAAAAACGACAATGAAACCAACAAGACTTGTTAATTGTTTTATTTTCTACTTCTGAGTAAAGGATGGGAGAAATATCCCATTAATTCATTATAACCGAACTAAATGAAGGCAGTAGTTAACTAGAAATGCCCGAAAATTTCTTATTGACACCGTTTTGGACACAACTGGTGCATTCCAAAATAACTCTAACTCAGACATCTTTCTCTTAGCCATGAACATCTTTTGAATCTTTGGTTGACTTAACCCTACTATTTCTACCTGAAGCTAAGAAGACAAAAGAACAAAATATAGAAGGAAAAAATCAACATCAAAAGAAAGCCATTAACTAGAATATAGCTGTAACAATTGTCTACAACTTGAATAGGTGCAAGAAGGGCACAGGGTTTGTGGCGTCTAGGACCTCCATGGGGGGACCTCCGTGGCGGGGCCAAGTATGCAAGTCTACGTTGCACTCTATGGGCTTTGAAGAGAGACAAAATTTTCAAAAAACCAATTTTGAAACACACAACAAAGACTATAACCCAAGAACTACCATAAGCCCTAATAGCAAAATCACACATAATTATTCTATTATGATAGAATTTTATACCTATGAGATTCGTGTCCTTCGGATCTTCTTGATCCTCTTTTTAAGCTCTTTTCGGTCTTAAATCTAACTTGGTCATCGGCCACCTCAATCCGAAATGATCCATCTAAAGGTTCTTGATTCTGGCTCACACTTCTAAAAGAAGCAACTAAGCAAACTAGTTTGCTAAACTAGTTTGCTTAGATGATGTAGAGATGTTTAGCAGTAATTTTTCTATCTCAAAACCTTTTGGCTCTCAATACATGAGAATGATAAGGGTTGAAGAAGAAGAGAGAATGAGCAAAAACAATGAAGCGAGATTGTGTGAAAACTCCTGACCATTTTTAGTTTTGTGAAATCCTTTTCATAATTAAAAATGGGCAATGCTTTAATAGTAAATCCAAATTAATTAAAATTCATTTGGTCATGCCTCACACCATGCTTATTTGCTACATAACCCTCCATCTCATTTCCAAATATCAAAATAAATGGTTAATACATATGAGGTGTCCTCTTCTAGAAAGTATTTTGTATAAATACAAAATATTTTCTACCGTATATATATACCCATATTCGTACCAAAATACGAATACACAAGAGATGGAATATTGCTACTAATATAATACTAGTATTAAATCAATATCTGATTTAACAAACCGGTTTAATCCTAAGCCTGCCAGTATTATAATCCGTCCGATTAAATCTCGTGCAACTAGTACACGTAATTAATTGGAACCCTGCACGTATAAATATACGGCATCTACGTCGTTTCGTCTGAACCAGAGAAACCCTCTTTGTAGAACTCTAAAGACTCGACAGTACGTTGGCGGTGGGTTTAATTACAAGCGCGTCAACGGCACTAGCTGTACGTAATGGCTATTCAGGTACCTTTCGAAAGGAAGGTCGACGAGCAAACTCATCTGAACCCCTACTGAGTCTAATTATGACAATATTCGTACAGTCTGTTCGTCTGAGAGTATCGCATACCGGGTCTAGAGGGTGATTAACGTCAGACCTCTATTAACCTGATAAGTTGTGTTGGTGTGGCTTAAGACCATCCGAGAAACCACTGATCTAACCATCAGTAATTCTCAACTGCCCTGGCTAGGGGCTTATGGTGTTGGCCAACCAAATATAGTGCGATATCGACTCCCTATACCGGGAGAGACGAATCTTTAACAATCACTCATTGCCTCCATATGGCTCGGGACTGTACCCAACTAAAACCTATTTTCACGACTCCTTTGACCCGTGGTAGGGTAGTAATCAAAGCATAGTGGGAACTCGCATAAGACAAACAATGATCTCAGGTCTACAGACTACATATACACATGCTACATGAGAACCACCGTCTGACGCTTGGTATAATACCATCCAGCAGCTCCTGGCGAGTTTGTCTAATGTACCCACCCAAAGTAAGCATCTGTATACAACCTTAGGTGAAACACACCAATGGATGTGGGACTAACCATTGCCCCTCATCGGGGTCTAAAACGTATACACCAGTCTACTCTGGAATATCAATACCCTGTCTTGATATTCTTACGACTAGGGACACTTTAAGGATATGCTTATAGACTACCCAGCCCCCACAAATATGATCGCCATCACAACGTTGGTAGTCAAGCACATCCTACGGGCTTTATCAACATGTATAAACAATACGTAATAACTAGTAAAACATACGCACATGTTAAAATAAAGATAAACCAGATAGTATATTATCATTTCGAGCAAGATTGTCATGTACACACACACACATAACATCCATTACAAATAATGGCCTTTACGGCATACATATAACCTACAATCTCCCACTTGCACTAGGGTCAGTTATTTGCATAGCGCATCCCCAACATCTCGAATAGCCGCTCGAACTGTGCTTGAGATAAGGCCTTTATGAATGGATCCGATGTGTTGTCTTTTGTGTCCACTCTCCGAACCTCGATCTCTTTGCGATCCACGATCTCCCTGATCAGGTGATACCGCCTCAAGATATGTCTAGATTTCTGATGGGACCTTGGTTCCTTTGCTAAAGCTACAGCCCCATTGTTATCATAATACAATGGTATTGGATTGGCAATGGACGAAACCACCTGAAGTTCAGAAATGAACTTTCTCATCCAGACTGCCTTATTTGCGGCATCGTTAGCAACTATGTATTCAGCTTCTATCGTTGACTCTGCGATGATGTCTTGTTTGAAACTCTTCCAACACACCGCTCCTCCATTAAGGGTAAACACATAACCTGGGACGGATTTAGAGTCATCCTTATCACTTTGGAAGCTTGAGTCGGTAAAATCCTCGATTTGGAGGTCTTCATTACCGTACACTAAGAATACCTCCTTAGTCCTTCTCAGGTATTTGAGAATGTTCTTTACTGCTATCCAATACTTCTCACCTGGGTTTGACTGATACCTACTTACCATACTAAGTGCGTAAGCTACGTCTGGTCTGGTACATAACATCGCATACATTATAGATCACACCGCTGAAGCGTAGGGTATAATGCTCATGCGATCCCCCTCTTCATCATTCTTTGAAGACATCGATTTAGAGAGGGTGATCCCGTGACAAGCGGGTAAATTACCACGCTTGGAATCTTCCATAATAAATCTCTTTAGTATGGTGTCAATGTACCTGGACTGTGAAAATCCCAACATTCTTTTAGACCTATTACGATAGATCTTAATCCCCAGAATGTATGAGGCATCACCCAAGTCTTTCATGAAGAACTTCTGTGACAAGAAGAGCTTGACCGATTGTAGCATGAGGATGTCATTCCCTATCAGGAGTATGTCATCCGCGTATAATACGAGGAAGACGATTGCCCCTCCTACAATCTTTCTATAAATGCATGGTTCATCTACATTTTTGATAAAATCAAATTCTTTGACCGTCTCATCAAAGCAGATGTTCCAACTCCGCGATATTTGATTTAATTCATAAATGGATTTAAGCAACTTGCACACCTTTCCGCTGCTCTCACTGTCTAAAAACCCCTTTGCCTGATCCATGTAAACGCACTCTTCTAAATTTCCATTTAAAAAATCAATTTTCACATCCATCTGCCAGATATCACAGTCATGGAAGGCAGCAATGGCAAATAGGATCCAAATGGATTTACGTATAGTCACTGGAGAAAAAGTTTCATCATACTCCAATTCTGGTCTTTGACAAAAACCTTTTGTAACAAGTCTAGCTTTATAGGTTTCTACTTGTCCATCTGCACCAATTTTCTTTTTGAAGATCCATTTGCATTCAACGGGTTTTACCCCAGAAGGAGCAACTTCCAAAGTCCATACTTTGTTGGTGTACATAGATTCCATCTTGGATCTCATAGCGTCCAGCCATTTCACCGAGTCTTTACTCGTGATAGCCTGCTGAAAGCTAGTGGGCTCATCATCGTCGATGATGCAATCCTCTCGATCCCCATCTATGAGATACCCATAGTATCTCTCAGGCAGATGAGAATGCCTACTAGATTTGCGGAGTGGCGTCGGTTCGTCGGGCTCTGTCACACCCCGCTTTCCAGTGTACGGAGACGGAGACGTGGCAGGCACGCTACGTATTTACTAAGAAATAAATACGTTAAGCGTAAATAAATAATATATATAGAAATGCACGAGAATGACAAGTGATATAATATAAACAGCAACTTTTAGTAATATTCATCTTTACAATACAACTGTTTTGAAAAGGAAAGTACAATGATATAAAGCAGTGCCTAAACAGTGGCATGTGAAATGAAAATAAGTACAAGGGAAGCTAGAAGTCCTGCTGCTCGGTGAACTGGTCTACGTCATCCTGGCTAGGCTCGATCTCGAGAGAGTTCGGTCCTCCTGACGAACATTCCAAAGAAAGAAAAAACAGGAATGTCGTCAGCGAACTAGAGTTCGGTAAGTCCCAAAAGAAAGAAAGGAATATAGCATGTATTGAGAATTGAACTATTAAGGTGTACAGGTATAAGATTTCTATTCTAACATAGTTGTTTTTAGCTTGGTACAGAAGATATTAGTGTATACGAGAGAAGTTCATCTTACCCTGTGGACTATGGTAACATGTAGTACAAGGCCCCGTCAAAACCCACGGGACAACGGCACGAGAGTTCATGTAGGTGTCTTTTAGTGATCATCTCGTGCCATCTTTAATACAATCCGTACCAATCTACTCCATTAACCCCGTAATGTATTGTATAGATTATATGGCTTGCCGAGACCATGAATACAAGTTGTTCAAGTAGTCAGATTCAGGATATAAGTTTGTAGTTATGTCAAGTTATAACCATGGTTCGGTCAAGTCAAGTCTTGTATTCAGATTTGATATTCAGATTTAGGTTCAAGTATACATGTTAGAGTTTGGATTCATGTTTGAATTGGATTCTGATTTGAGTTGAATTCAAGTTTGATTTAGACTCAGACTTGAGTCAGACACTTATAACTGATTTAGATCCTGAATTAGATTCGGGAGTTATCGGTAATTGCCGCACATGGGTGGAAGGATTTGTGTATTTTTCCAAGACAATTACTATTGATAACACCGTTAAGTTTTCTATCTTAAATAGGCAAGCACTCACTTTCTTCGGCTTTCTGGGGCTCAAGAGAATTGATCCCGCTTAAACCTATATTTACTAAAGTCATTAAATATAATTTTATATACCTCGAGGGGTTTATGAAAAATATTTTTAATATTTATATAAATATTACAAAATCCATATATTTTCAAAATATAATAACTTTATATTTTTTCAAATAAAAGAATTATAAGTTTCATCAAAATACTATCAAAATACCAACAAAAATCAAGTTTTACAGTAAAATATTATGAACTATCTCAGCTAAGCTATTATCACTAAAATACCTCAAATTCCTAAAATTCACATTCATGGAAAGCCTAAATAATATAATTAATTTCTCGAGCTTATTATGAAACTATATAAAAAAAATATTTTTCATAAAACCCACTCGAGGTATATAAAATTACATTTAAGGACTTTAGTAAATATAGGTTTAAGCGGGATCAATTCTCTTGAGCCCCAGGGAGCCGGAGAAAGTGAGTGCTTGCCTATTTAAGATAGAAAACTTAACGGTGTTATCAATGATAATTGTCTTGGAAAAGGACGCAAATCATGCCGTCCATGTGCAGCAGTTACCGATAACTCCCGAATCTAATTCAGGATCTAAATCGGTGATAAGTATCTGACTCAAGTCTGAGTCTAAATCAAACTTGAATTCAACTCAAATCAGAATCCAATTCAAACATGAATCCAAACTTTAACATGTATACTTGAACCTGAACCTGAATATCAAACCTGAACCTGAATATCAAACTTGAATACAAGACTTGACTTGACCGAACCATGGCTATAACTTGACATGACTATAAGCTTACATCCTGAACCTGACTACTTGAACAACTTATATCCATGGTCTCGGCAAGCCTTATAATCTATGCAAAACATTACACGGGATTAACGGGGTAGATTGGTACGAAATGTATTAAAAGTGGCATGAGATAATCACTAAAAGACACCTATATGAACTCTCGTGCCGTTATCCCATGGGTTTTGACGGGGCCTTGTACTACATGTTACCATAGTCCATGGGGTAAGATGGACTTCTCTCGTATACACTAATACCTTTTGTACCAAGATACAAATAACTACGTTAGATTAGCAATCTTATACCTGTACACTTTAACAGTTCAATTCTCAATACTTGCTATCTTCTTGTCTTTCTTTTGGAACTTACCGAGCGCTAGTTCACTGACAACATTTCTGTCTTTTCTTTCTTTGGAATGTTCGTCAAGAGGACCGGACTCTCTTGAGATCGAGCCTAGCCAGGAGGACGTGGACCAGTTCACCGAGCAGCAGGACTTCTAGAGTTTCCTTGTACTTACTTTTCATTTCATATACCACTGTTTAGGCATTGCTTTATATCTTTGTACTTTCATTTTCAAAGCAGTGTATTGTAAAGATGAATGTTAATAAAAGGTGTTGTTCATTTTATATCTCTTGTCATTTCTTGTGCATTTTATATATTGCTTATTTATGCTTAACGTATTTATTTCTGAGTAAATACGTCGCGTGCATGCCACGTCTCCGTCGTCGTACACTGGGAAGCGGGGCGTGACAGGTTTTGATGGCGGCCCATGCAGGTCAGTTTTGCATGGAATCCTAAGAAATATATCACAAGAATTATAAAAATCAGCAACTATACATTCTTTACATTTCAAATTTTTTGAATCTATCCTAACCTTTCTTTTTTCTATCAAGGTCATGGATTCACCGAACAACGTCAGTACCAACGTTAATGGAAACACCCCACCACCTACTCTACCACCACCACCTACCGTTGCAGCTCCCATCAACGAGCAAACGGTACTGCTTGAGGCGATAAAGAGCCTCCTGGAGGGTCAGCAGCAGCAGACTGCTATCCTCATGCACCACGCAGAGGTCGAGGCACCCAGAGCCAAGCAATTCCGGGCACTGCACCCGAAACATTTCTCTAGGAAAGAGAGCCCACTGGAGGCGGAAGAATGGTCTAGGTCTATCGAAGACGTCCTGGAGGCAGCACAAGTGCCAGAGATCACTTGGGTGAGAGTTGCGAAGCTGCAACTAACAGATAACGCCAAAGTCTGGTGGAAGGCTGAAGAAAGCCGACTCGCCAAATCGATTGAATGGAAGACATTTCGCGATATGTTCGACGCGAGATACTTCCCTGAGACTACCCATTTCGATATGGAACAACGGTTCATCCACTTACAACAAGGCTCGATGAAGAGCAAATCCGTGGATGAATACGATACTGAGTTTACCATACTTGGCAGGTAAGATATTGTCTCAATATCCAATTTCCTGATATCATATACTACACTGCTAACACAAGGTCGTAACAGGTTCGCGGCACACCTCATCCCGACTGCTGAGACCTGGACACGAAAATTTCAACAAGGGTGTAGGGTGTTTTTCGTTACCCCATTGAGATGGGAATACGCGCGC
Organism: Agapanthus africanus; assembly: GCA_030015575.1. NCBI lineage: Eukaryota > Viridiplantae > Streptophyta > Magnoliopsida > Asparagales > Amaryllidaceae > Agapanthus > Agapanthus africanus. The sequence continues at coordinate 604,386,071 of CM057343.1, forward strand.
ATTTGTCAGACGCATTACAGATTCCCCCTGCCTAGGGTAGGCTGGGGTTTATTGATTGTGGGGATCCGAATCTCCGACAGCCGCGGACTAAGCTGTCGTTAATTACCCCTCGCCTTTGGAGCGAGCGAACCTCCGATTGATGGGTCAAACAGGTCATGCGAACTCAACGTGCAGTGTTGTATTTTGAAGGGGTTTTGGATATATCGGGGGCCCACAGAGTTTTTTTTACGGGGGTCCTACTACCCGGATAGTGGGCTGGGGGTTAAGGGGGATAGGAGCTCCCTTGCGGGGTGCAGAGCAGCACCCCGTTAGAATTTTTTTCTAACGGGGAATGTATTTTTAGTGTGGAGTGTATATAAAATGGGGGGGAAAGGGCGTCCAAAGGATGCGTGAGCGCGGGCGCCTTACGTGCCCGGCACGCAGGCGCTGGGAGCGGGCGCCTCACGTGCCCGGCACGTGGGCGCTGGGCGCTTGCGCGCGTGCGCCTTACGCGCCCGGCACGCGGGCTCTGGGCCCTTGCGTCCGGGCGCTGGGCCCTTGGGCGCGGGTGCCTCACATGCCCGGCACGTGGGCGCTGGGCGCTTGGGCGCTCGCGCATCCCATGCCCGGCACGTGGGCGTTGGGCGCTTGGGCGCCGGCGAAAAGAAAGGGCTTTTAGCCCCGAAAATAGGAGTTAAACTCCAAAAGAGGATTTTTGAGTGGAGTTAAACTCCAAAAGATTTAGATTTGGAGTTAAACTCCTAAAGGATTTGGATCAGGAGTTAAACTCCTTTAAGGATTTGGGTCTTGGAGTTGAACTCCCTAAAGATCTTCAGAGGTTCTTCTCTCTTAAGCCTTGGATCTTCTCTTGAGACTTGGACCTTTTCCAAAGTGGGATTTTCGGAGATGGGTCTCCTTCTTCCTCCTCTTTGTTGGCCGGATCTTGGAGGAAAAGGGGGGTGAGATTCAAAATCTCCCATTTTTGAGATCTAATGGAAGATCTGAGTTCCCCTTTGTGGGTTTTGTGGTGAAAAACTATTTATTTTTTGAAAAAGAAGAGTAAGACTCTTGATTTAATTCAAAAGGGGAAGAAGATTTAGAACCTTGAGGAAGGAGAAGGAGGCACAAAAACCCTAGAGTTTGAGAGAATGAAAAATTTATTCTTTTATTTCATTATCATGTTGCCTTATATAGGCTTACACCTTTACACATAGCCCCTTGGTCTTTACAAAATGGCATTTTGCCCATCCCATGCCTCACGCGCTCATTTCTTTGGCACATGAGTCATGAGCTTTACAAAAATTTGGTTTCATGCCCATTTTCTTACATTCATGCATAAAAATTTACATCAAAATTATTTATTACATGATTTTTTATTTCGGCATGGGGGAGGCCGGCCGCGGGGCTCAACTTGGGCATGGGCCCACTTGCTTGGGCTTGAGCCCGCTTACTTGGGGTTGATCTTGACTTTGACTTGGTCAACTGGGGTGCAAATTTTACGACATGGATGGTCGATGCTTGACGTGTCTCCGAAACAGAGGGTCGGTGGTTGACGTGTCCCTGAGGCGGAGTGTCTGTTTGACGTGTCCCCGGCACGGAGTGTCGCTGGTCGACTTGTCCTCGAAACGGAGTGTCTGTTTGACGTGTCCCCGGCATGGAGTGTCGCTGGTCGACGTGTCCCCGGCACGGAGTGTCTGTTTGTGACGTTTCCCCGAGACGGAGTGTCTGTATGTGACGTTTCCCTGGCACGGAGTGTCGCTGGTTGACGTGTCCCCGGCACGGAGTGTCGTTGGTCGACGTTTCCCCGGCATAGAGTGTCTGTTTGTGACGTTTCCCCGAGACGGAGTGTCTGTATATGACGTTTCCCCTGCACGGAGTGTCGCTGGTCAACTTTTTCCCGGCATGGAGTGTCGCTGGTTGACTTGTCCCCGACACGGAGTGTCGCTGGTTGACGTATCCCCGGCACGGAGTGTCACTGGTCGACTTTTCCCCGGCATGGAGTGTCGCTGGTTGACTTGTCCCCGGCACGGAGTGTCTCTTTGACGTTTCCCCGTTACGGAGTGTCGGCTGTTTGACGCAGAGGTCAATGTTAGAATTGGTTGGTTTGATTTTTGCCTTGTTCGGCGGGACTTTTGAATTTGAGAGGAATTTGGAATTTTTTTAGCATCAATACTGCTGCACTGGAATAATGCCAGGAGCAACTCATCATTTGCCCTGAGAGGACTTGGGATTTTAGTTTTGGTTTGGCATCAGCATCGCTACACTAGACTGTGGTACCAGGAGCGAATCATCATTTGCCGTGAGGAGATTTCCCTCGTTCCCAGTTTAACAACTTAGGGGTCATCTATTCCTAGTTTATTGACTTAGGGGTCTTCTGTTCCCAGTTTAAAGACTTAGGGGTCTATTGGATCGGAAGTTTGGAATTTTGGGGTTAGGGTCGGCATCGGCGTTGCTAACACTGAAGCACAGGTGCCAAGAGCAATTCATCATTTGCCATTCCCTGTTGGGGAGCCACGGCTTAAGAGACAGGTTTAGGTCCCTATCACCTAAGACTTTTCAATTTTATGAGCCGTAAGGGTCCCATAAAAGCATTTTCTCCCTACAAGTCAAAAGGATCTCGTAGGTGTACTTTCTCCTTAGGAGTCGTGGGGACTCCCAAGTGTGTTTTTCCTTCGTGAGTCGTAAGGATCCCATGAAGGTGTTTTCTTACGAGTCGAGAGGATCTCGTAAGTTTGTTCTCCTCATGTATCGTGAGGACACATGAGTAGGTCTTCTCAAATGGAGCATAATTCCAAGGGCGGAGACCGGCCGCTGGACTGATGATTGCGGTGGGGTATGGGTATGATGAGAATTATTTGAGCCCGTGGATTGTATATGGTAGTCAGTTCGGGGACCAACCGTAGGGTTGGGAGAATTTTGGGAAATTGGATTTTGGTTGGCGTCTGCATCGCTGCACTGGAATATGGTACCAGAAGCGACTCATCATTCGCCGTTTTAGGATTTGGAATTTGGTTGGCGTCTGCATCGCTACACTGGAATATGGTACCAGGAGCGACTCATCATTCGCCATTTGGAAGGCTTTTTTTTATATTTATTTATTTATTTTATTTTTTATTTTACAGCGATTGCTCTATGTCACGCCCCGCTTCCCAGAGTACGCTAAGATGGGCACGTGACATAGCCAACCATGCTACCTGTGGATAGGAAAAAATCCCTCCACAGTCACATTACGGCTGTAGAGATATCAAGAACAGAAAAGTAACCAACTATCTAGTACATGTCCATAAGCCAGAGTAAAAGAGTCAAGAAATAACAATGTGCGGAAGCCAAAAGGTACAATAATGAAACCTGGAAAGTAAGACTACATACCGACAGGAACTTCATCGCTCAGTCTAACAGCGGCAATACTCCTGATCAGTCTGCAACAAGGTACAAGGATCTGGGCCATGCAAAACCCAGACGTCAGCGCGTCATGTCATCAACTAATAAAATACAAACAGGGTAACAGGCAATGCAAATATAATCACGAATGAAAAGCAGGTGTAACAGTAATGTAAATCAGGGCAGTGAAGGGTAATGTGCAGTGAGTAAACTAAACCATTCTATTGGGTTATCTATTCTAAAGTCTTTGAAATCAATTTGATGAATTATCGATGTAACTCAATAGTATCCCGTGCATACCCGGGACCACGGTCCAGATTCTCGGGCTGAATCCGAGACATGCCGCTAGGTACTAAAACAGGAGATATGTACAGATGAATGATGTCAGCAGCATCATCCCAAGGCTGGCCTAGCCTCTAAAACTGATCAGAACAGGTATCGAACTGTCGAGTTACAAGTCAGGTTTCATCATTGATTTCCCCATACCCCCAAGTTGTATGTGTAAGTCAAGTCAGGAATTCAGTAATCAAGAACTAATGCCAACACAGTATCAGGCGAGAACAGGTTTGTATGGATAGACAACAGGATCGGTCCGTGAGGACTACATGTCAGGTTTGTTGGCATTAGACACAAGATCAGGTAACGGGTCAAGTCATGGTACATCGGGTCAAGTCATGGTACATCAGGTCAGGTCAAGTAGTATACGGTACCATGTCGGGTCAATCAATATGTATAGCAAGTCACGTCAGGGCGTTCAAGATGTCATGTGGGTGCTCATAATCAAACTAACATAAACAAGATTATAAATGAACAAGCATGAGTACTATCAGAGCAATAAACTAGATCAGGTAGGTTGATAAGCAGATAAGTATATATTACATGATATCGATGCACAGTTATCATTTTGTGTTAAGAGATAGTTGCACATTACTTAACTACAGTATACCAAGATGGATGTTAAAAATCATGTTAATATGTATTAAGAAGTCTAGAGATGCAATGATATGTATAATAGGTTCAACAGGTGCAATTGTAACTAAAACAGGTTAAAGATGCACACGTGTGTCCAATAGAGTAAACTATAGAAAGGGTACCATAGACTATGTAAATATTTATTATGTGATTTATCATACAGATGTGGTTACCAGGTGTAGTACACTAAATGCAACGGTTATAATTCAAGTTCTGAATTTAAAGATATAAACGGAATATCGAACGGCTAAATTGAAATAGGTGACTATGGATTCAATCTATAAGTCTAATATTCAATAAATAGTTATAAACTCATAAGATAGCATGTAGCAAGATTAACTTGCCTGGATGGATCAAGAACATGAATACGGAACATCTCACGTCGGCGGAGCACGTCGCGACGTGCGCATGGTACATGGAACAGATCCAAACCACGCACAGCGTGATCACACGGGTCAGGTACGCTTGCTGGGTCATCGGGATCGTCGACGTCGTCACGGTTCCGGCGGACTACAGAAAACTTTACCGAAAGAAAAGAGAAGAAAGAAAGAATGAAAGAGAAGAAGGGAAGGATGAGAGAGAGATGAGGCTCACTGTGGTTAAGCGCTCTGGGTTCAGAGGAGATGGCACTGGGGTGAAGTCGATGATAGTCAGTCGAGGGTTTTCCAGCGAGGTTTCACGGTGAGACGGTTGCAGTTTCTGTGCAGGAGGAGTCTCAGGTGTAGGGGAATGGTTGTGACGAAGCTTGGTGCAGGAGAGAGGAGAGAGGTGGTGGTGATGGGGTGAGGCCGACGGCAAGGGATCGCCGGCAAGGATCGACAGCAAGGCAGTGGGTACTAGGCTGAGGTCGGGTGATTGGGTTTGAGTTGTAGGGAAGGAAGGGAGAGAAGGAAGGAGGTAAGGAGAAGAGGAGAAGAAGGCAGCGACGAAGAAGAGAGGTCGTCGGGAACGAGGGGACGACGGCGAGGCTAGGTCAAAAGCTAGGGTTGGGGTTTCTCGGTGCGCAGGATGGCTCGGTTGGTGCAGAGTCTGGGGTTTCCTTGGGTCGTGGTGATGGGAAGAGGCGGAGGAAGAAAGGTTTTACGCCCCGCTTCCCAAAATACGGAATACGAGGGGTAGACAAGGCCAGCCATGCTCCTATGGTCAAGGAAATGTCCTGCCGTAGTCACACTTCGGCTTCTAGTTTTTCATGGTAAACAGTAAATGATGCGCAGGTAATGAGAAATGCAGTAACTGAATGAAACAATGTAAAGAACTGACCTGAGGGGAAACAAGAGAGTATAACTCTAGATAGCAAGTCGAGGTGTCAGGGATGTACGTCTAGTCCTGATCCAGGATAAATCTTCTCCTCACACTGAGCATGCATACTCAGGTCGTCAGAGCGACACAAAAGCAATATGATATATATAAACTCAGGTGACAATTCTAACAGTGATAATAGACATATGTAACAGTAAATTAATGACGGTAAAGGTATGAACCTGCAGTAATCAATGCAGCGGAACAGTAAAAGCAGTATAATGATATGCCACGTATGTCAACACAGTATGTAAGGTATATCAATGCCAGTATCCCTATCAGTCTCTAAGTCTCACTGTACAGGTCACTAAACCCTATCGTCAGTCCAAGTGTGAGAGTCAACCACTCGCGAGTGTCCTCCACCCAAGGGTAGAACCCAAAGGCAAGGGACTACGGGCCCAACATGTATATCACGGTGATAATCACATACCCTGTAAATCTCTATATATCTCCCTAAATATATAAGCCGGCATGGGACTCCCGAGATTCTGTTGAACTCACACTTAAACTACCCCACACCCCGTGGTCTACATCAAACGCTAACCATAACCCTAAATACTAATCGGTCCGTGACAAGTCTGCGCGAGAACTGGAGACAGGACCTCCATCAAGCACGTCCCGACTAATAGCTAAGATAAATGGCACTGTCTGGTGCCTTATCTGTGACACCCGTGCAAGAGCTTCCATAAGTGTCCCATACCACTTATAGCCACACATACACGCATCCCACAGACGTCGACAATGCAATAGAATAATAAGGTTCACTGATTGTGTACAAGTACGTATCACTTTCACTTATTCACGGATACACGAACACTAACGTACTTGCCACAATCATCACTAATACCTAACACTGGGTAATGCACGTTATCACTAGTTTATCAATGCAATGACATGTGTATGATATGATGCGTGGACAGTATATAAAGCATGCTTAGGATGTTATGAATTTGTAATCTAACACTTGAATAATGTATCATAAATCACACAGTTACAGTTTAGTGAAACGATGAACGGAGAATATATAGTACGTTCAGTTATCCATCCAACGAATTTGGTTTCATGCCAATCGGGTTCCAGGATCATTAATTATTGCCATTTCATTTTAAGCGTTCACGGCTGGAAATCCAGTTTCAGAATCAGAAGTCCGTTTCGCAACGCATTTTAATCCCAGTTGGGATCAGATTTTAGTGACGCTACAGTTGGATGAAATCTAGAGTTTTCAGTAAGGTTTTCAACGCAATAGACGGATCTTCAATCGCATCTGTACATCAGGAGTTATACACTGTTTTACATTAATATGTCATCTCAGAATCTATTCTGGACTGTTATACGTCCACAACTATTAAATTACTGATTAAATATCAAACGATAACGAAACAGAATGAAACCAATTGTGTTGTCTAGCTAACAGATTTAACTATAATAAACAGCGGAGTTCCGCAACCTAAAAGTTAAGGAAACATGGTGGTGTTCATTACGGGATAGTAAACAACAACTGAAGTCGCTCTGGACTGCAGTCCAGAGTCGCACTCCGATCCAAATATAGTCACAGTTTAAGTTCAGGAATATCTGGAAACTAGTATAGGGTTAAAGTTCGTCGAGTTGGCTTCGATTTGAGCCCTCGAACTCACCATTCCAGTATGTAAATAATTTATGGAGATTTTAACGGTTTTCAGGTACAATAAAATTCCAGTTTTACGAGTAAACTTGGGGTAGTCGTTTTAATAGTTAACGGTCATATTTTCCAACAAAATTTGCACAAGTTATCCATCACTACAAGGGCCAATATAAACCATCCAGTTCCGTCAAAATAGACAAGTATTTTCATTGGGGACACACATCGAACATGTATGGCACATAATTGATATAAACTTGTAACTTTATAATCTAAGTAATCTAAGGTTGTAACTCGTGTATATAGCATGTAAGCAAGTAAAATACTTGGCTGGGAACGTCTCGGGATTGTACGGCAGCAGCGGCGACGACCGAGACAGCAGGGATCGACGACTTATGAAAAGTGCTCGATGAAATGCCAAAGCTTGAATGTTTTGCGGTGATCTCGACTCGGCTTGTGGGGGCGAGGGTGGTTGCAATGAGGTGGAGGTTGCTGGCGGGGTTCAGGTGAGATGTTCGGGATGTGGGTTCAAGAGAGGGAAAGTGATATAGGGAGAGAGAGAGTGAGAAGTGTAGAGAGAGAGAGAAAAGCAGGGAGAGAGAAAGAGAGCACAGAGAGATTGAGTGAGAAGGAGGGAGGTAGAGAGTTAGAGGGAGAAAGAATTAGAGGAAAGGAGTGAGTGAGAAAGAGAGGGACACAGAGAGGGAAAGGCAAAGAGAGAGAGAACCAGAGAGAGAGAGGGGAGGCACAGAGAGAGAGAGTATAGAGAGAAAATCAGAGAGAAAGAGCACAGAGCGAGAGAGAGCAGAGAGAGAGAGGGGCACGATGGGTCCCGTGAAGAGGATGTAGGTGGTCGGAGAGAGCGGAGTCTGGGCGAAGGTTCGAGATGACGAGGGTGTTGGGTTTCTCGGCCACGAGCACGAGGACGAAGGGAGGGGAAAATGGGTTCTTGGTCGTTGACGATGCGAAGGCGATGGGCTGTAGGGGATGGTGACACGCTCGGGCGAGAGGCGAGGATGGAGGGCCGGCGGTGAGGGGACGGTGGTGAGCGCGACGCGCGGTGGGTGCGCGGGTTCGAGCAAGGAGGTGGAAGGATAGAGAGGAGGGAGAGAGAAAGGGTGTTCAGGGAGTCGGGGTAACGGCGCACGAGTCGTGGGGAAAACGGTAGCGCGTGGGCATAGGATGCGGCGGAGAAGGCGGATCGAGGAACGGCGGCGTGGGCGGGAAAAACGAAGGTAGCCGTTGGGGAAGAGAATGGGAGAAGCGGGTCGAGTCGGGGGTGAAGCGGGCGCGGTTTGAAGTGAAGCGGGCTGGGCTGGGATTAATTAAAAGAATTTTAAGGGAAAAAGAACTCGGGCCGGCCAAGGTTAAAAAGGAAAAGAAATTAAATTATAAAAAGGGGATGGGCTCGGGGAGTGGGCCAGAGGATAACTAACAGAATTGTGGGGAAACGAAAAGGGCCGGGCCAAAAGAAAAATGGAAAATGAATTTATTTAAAAAAAGTGGGCTTGAGTTCTATTAAAGAAAAAAAGGGGTTTAGAATGAAATAATTTTTATAAATAAAACACATAAAATTATAAATAAAAATAAATAGAATTCTAGAGTAACAAAATACAGATTTTGGTATAAAAGGGGCTGGGTATTACATCATACCACCCTTACAAAAATTTCGTCCTCGAAATTTAAAACTAAACAATAAGTTGTAAAATCAAAAGCGAAAGCTACCATATCATAAACTAACTCATAATTGTTTACTTAAAACGGGTGGATGAGATTTTTGAAGATATACATATATGCAAGAACAACATACAACAGGATGGATTTAAATAAGTATACGGCAGGAACAACTATAAGGACGAACTACAAGTACACGAGAATATAGATAACAATAACGAACGGAAATAATCAAGGCGTGTTCAATAAAATCGAAACCCAAATGTGTGCTCATAAGTATATCAAAAGTAGTAAGGTAGAAATAATAAGTATAAGACACCACCATTTATAATAGTAACCATGGGCACAATACCCGAAAATAAAATAACGACAATAAAGTAGTGAAAATTAGTCGGTAGGTTAAAACATTCTAGGATAATGTATCGTTCAAATAACGTAGAAAACTCATATAGTGAAAATAAGAAACATGGAGCGAAAATATGCGCGATGTAAGATTGCGCTACTGAAAACCGAAGATAATAGTAGTGTGCTTATAAAACTAATTAGTCAATGACACGCACTCTTCGATAAATGCAAAATACTGAAAACCAAATTTCGAATAATAAAGTCCCTATATATATTTAGGGTAATAGGAAGAACATAAAGAGGTATAGGGCTAGCTAGGGTAATGATTACAAGGAAGTGTGGCTCAGTCAGAAGGTCGGAGTGTGGCGGCTTTAGGATGAAGATCAAGAAGATTGGGATCGGGTTAGCACAGAAAATAAGGGTGAGTAACAAAAGACTACAAGGAAAAGTATGGGGAGGATAACGGTCGGTACATCCTATGAATCAAGATTTGAATGGTTAGCGAACTCGGAAATTTCACTAGGAATGTTCCCCTCCCAGGAGGATCTCAAACGGGGCACAGACGAAGGATGAAGGGTGGACCTCTAAAAGATCGGGCGTGGTATTAGTTAATCTTGGTGAGGGTCAGAATAATGTAAGGAGTAGGGATGAACAGATCTCTGTAGGAAAATAATTGTATAGAAGAAATAATCAAGCCTCAAGGGAACTAGGAAGATCGAAGAATTAGCAACTCAGCAATCTATTTCATTCCAGGAAATTATAAACAAAGCATTCTCAAAGATAAAAGGTGGCCCTAAACTATACACAGATTTTATTTGGCCAAAGAAGACAACATCTACAAGAAATCTCGTCAGTCGCGGTTGTGGAGATTCAGCAGGTTGCGGTAGGCTCGCGCACTCAGGTAGGGACGTCCATTTCCATAGCGCCTCGCAGGTAACGCCACTGGGAGTTCTTCCACCGTAGGGTCTTGATCTTCTGGTCCTTCTTTCTCGGATGGAGCTTCTTCATCGAGGTCCGATTCCATGTGATTCTCTTCTTCTAGATTCTCTTCCATGGGAATTTCCTCCACTGGATTTTCTTCTATCGGGTCTTCCTCGGGATCTTCCTCTATCGGGTTCTCTTCAGGGTTTCCTTCCTCTTCGTCGGAATCAGCTATCATGTTAAACTCTGGGGCGGCTACTCCTTCGTCCTCCGAATCGCTGTTTCTGAAATTGACCTGGGGACCGTTGATCTCATCGTCAGAACTCATCAGCGTGTGGTCTAAGGAAACGCATGATTGTGCATCCTCATCTGGATGCGGCGCCGCTCCAGGGTGGGCCATGGCCTGAAAAGAAAGTGTCATGTCTAGACAACGGAACACATCAAGAAAATAGCTAAGTGTACAAAGTATAGAAAGATATGCGGTGGCAGGAATTGAAAAATATCAGGATAATACTGCTGTGATAATGAATAGTATAAGGAGAAAGCAAGAGAATAATACATATATTATGATTCAAAGTTTTGTTGCATTCAACTAAAATTCAACGGATACGAGATTTCGAACGGAAGGAAATATTTATAAGAGGATGACACATTATTACTGAAAGTAGAAAACATGAAAATTCTTCTTTGATCACTAGACCGCTGCATCCTCGTCACGCAAATTGAATCCTGTGTTGGGTCCGCTTTATCCTCGAAGTGCAAACTACGCAGTAATCCTCACTTGGCAGAAGTAGGGAGTGTGGACGAGTCTCCTCCTTGTAGTTCTTTCTTTTCTGGGCAACCGTTGATGAGATGTTTGTTGGACCCGCAAATCAGACATTTCCCTTGGGCGCGGCGACAATCCCTCTGAAGGTGTCCTGGCCTCTTACAGTACCCACAACATGGGGTCTTCTGTTGCTTCTGCCGCGAGGAAACAAATTGGCGCTTCATCTTCTTCTCTTTTTCTCGTCTAACGGGGATCCCTTTATGATTGGAGACTCCCGCTGGTGCCTGATTTATCTGTCTTCTCAGTCCTTCAGCCAACAAGTCGTTTGTTCGCTCCTGGGCTTCCTTTAGACCTTGCAGTACACTCAGAATCTCAATGGTCTTGATCTTCTGGTCCTTCTTCCGCTAATTTTTATTGCGAGTTTCCCCATCATTTCGGCTTTCTTTTTTTCTTCTTCTTTTATTTACACACATTTTTTTTACATTCCCAGTTTAACGACTTAGGGGTCGTCATTCCCAGTTTAACGACGTGGTGGTCGTATGCTCCCAGTTTAATGACATGGTGGTTAGTTGTTTGCTTATCCCAGCTCCTCAAACTTTGATCTTGGCGGAGCTGTGTTGATGCCCGTAGCTCTGTGGCTTGTCGGTACATCTGACGACTGTGAGGCTTTCCCAAGTTTGTATTGGTTCTCCACCCAATCTTTAAAAACATAGCAGTCTTCAATGGTATGATTCACCATTCTATGTATGGGCAGTATATAGGATTGCCGGTCATGTTCATTTCATGTGGCTTCTTTGGAATAGGCAGTTGCAAACCGTTGTTCAAGGCGTCCTCGAATATTTTGCAGGCTTCATCCCTCCTGAAGGAGTATACTTTCTTCTTTCTCTCCATTAGAGTAGGTGCCCTTACTGATACTGGACCCTGAGGACGATCAGTCTTTGGTTCGCCTACTGTCCGCTTACCATGTTCAGTGTACGTATCAGAGGGACCGGAGGATGATCGCGGCCGTTTTTTGCAAAAGTGTTCTGCTCTTGGGCTGGAGGGAGTATCGGTTGGCTGCTTTCGGATATCAATCCCTAGCTCACGAACCAAAATTTTATTTTGCTGTAATTGCAATCGGGCGACTTGTGTCGTGAGATCTGCCACGACGTTTGCTAGCTCGTCGACTTTGGAATAGACCTTGGCCATCTTCTTGTCCCTGTCCTGAAGCTGCTTTTGAAACCATTGGAATAATGCTTGTTCTATGGTTCCAGGTATGACAACGGCGTCATCCTTACCGCCTGAGCTTGATTCAGCATGAACCACGGGTTCCTTTGGCTCAATGGCCTGAGCGGGCTCTTCATCATTTGGATCGAGCCGGTGTTGAATGGCAACAACCACATCATTGTCATGGCTATAAGGCATAGGAGGACTTTCTCCTCTGAGCTCCATCATGTAGACCGTATGGGTTGTGTACCCGTATATTGCTTCTTCATTGGCAATGTTGCTCGCCTAGCTCTTAGCTTGTTGTTTTGGTCCACTCTTTTCAGAGAAAGGCAAATGTCTGAAAGAATCAGGTTCCCGAAGGACTTCGGTCTCCGTTTGTATGAAATTGGCGGTCGCAGCTTGACTGTTTGTTAACACGCCAGGGGACAATGATATTTCTCCTGCCTTGTATTGTTTCTCGACCCAATCCTTGAAGATGCAACAATCTTCAATAGTGTGTACCAGCACTCGGTGGTATGGGCAAAAGTTGGGATGACCAATCCTATTCGCTTCACTTAGCCTTTTTGGTTCTGGTAGCCGCAGGCCATTCTTCAGAGCATCTTTGAATATTTTGTTGACCTTGTCCCTTCTGAAAGAGTAGACCTTATTTCTTCTTTCCTCCAAAGTTGGCTCCCGAGATTTGTTAGTCTTTGCTCCACCCACTCTCTGCTTATTTAGAGAATCGGTGTTGTTGGAACTTTCACTTTTCCGGTTGTCGTCCCTTCGATGTCTCGGTCTGTTTGTGAATTGGAGATTCTGAGTGGACTCGGGCTTTGAGTGTTCCAACATTTGAACTTTCTTGGTCAGCTCTTGAAATGTTTTGAGGCCTGCGGTGCACAGGAATGGTTTCATCCAGTCGTTCAGATTTTCTATAAGAAGAATGACGGATTGGTCTTGCTCCAATGGCGGTTCATATTTGACAGAGAGATTGCGCTATAGGACTATAAAATCCATATTGCTTTCGTTGTTCTTTGGCTCGGTCCTTACGAGGTTGGCAATGGTGATTTTATCGCTGACACTCATGAACCTTTGCTTGAACATGGATTCTATTTGAGCGAACGTCGTGAGCGAGTCATCCGGTATGCTTGCATACCAATCGAAAGCAACATCGGTTAAGCTATAGACAAACTGGCGGAGAAGGAGCGCATCATTGCCCCCAGTATTTGCGCATGATGCTTTAAATTGGGCAATGTGCCGGTTCGCATTTTCCGTCCCATCGAACCTTTCAAATATTAGGACGACATAGCCAGTGGGAAACTCCACAAGATCGTACCGAACAGGATATGGTCTCCCGCTACTGCTAACATCTTTTTGCTCTCCGTCTTCGGCTACCAATGTTTTGACTTTGTTGGCAACCAAATCCATGATGCGGTCGACTTTCATGCAGCTCGCCCACCTTTGGATTCGAGGGAATAGGCGTCGGCTGCCTCGGGACACCGTTTTCCGGTTCATGAGCCGAACCTTGCACTTGATTGGACGGCTGAGAAGCAACTTGGGCCATGAGCCGTAAGATGACGTTTGTCAAGTTGTCAATTTTTGAGTAGAGCTTGGCCATCTCCTTGTCTCTACTTCTGAGCTGCTTTCGGAGCTCCTGGAGAAGTTGCTGCTCTGCGATCTTAGGATGGAAAGTTGGTTCATCTTCGCTTTCCGATCCCGACTCCTTATGAACTGAGGGCTCTCCCTGCTTATCAGCCTCACTGGAAGGGTCTTCATTACCTTCCAGAGGAGGCTGGTCTTGGAATGTGGCAGTCATATTCACACCAGATTGGATTTGAGATGTAGTGGCCCCCTCCTTGCTCTTGATGCGCGTGCCCACCATGTAGGCAGTGTGGACCACATATCCAGCCGTCTCTTTATCATTGGAGGGGTAATCCTGTTCTTGGAACTTCATGAAGTTCAATCTAGCATGAGCCCTAGACCTTTTATTGGCTCTGTATCTGAGCATTTTCTGTCTTAGCTTCTCGATTTTGAGGGCTTGGCGGGCATCCGTTATCTAAGAAGCCATTGTGAGTCGATTGGCAGGGAGCTTAGAGAAGACACCCGATCGAGCAGTTGTTAGGGACACCGCTGGAGCTTTCTCGAGACACCTTGTTGCTTTGTTGGTGTTGATGGCCTTGCCCCCAGCTGGGGCCAAAGAAAGTCATTCAGATACCGACTTGCGTTTGGGTAGTGGTGCCCTCGAGATCACCACATTTGGCCTCTTGCCTTTCGAGGCCGGTTTGTCTGTTACCGGAGCTTGAGGAGCTGGAATGGCATTAGCTGGCACGAACAGAATAGAGCCAAACTGTAGCAGCGGCTCCTCCTACTGTTTCCCGAGACTGGCCGGGAGGACCGTCCTGGCGTCCATTTTCATCATGTAGGAGATGGGAGCTGTGTCGAGAGCTGAGCTGATCCTTGGAGACATTTTTGCTGCGTCCAAAGATTGTAATTTGAAATTTGTTAACCTGCACAAAGAAGCATGATTTCAGTGCAGGCAATCGATATGTATAGATTGAGTTCACATGAACGTTTAACCCGAAATATGGGAGGAGAGAAGGTCCCACCGGGCATGCCAAAAACTGTAGGGTGTTTTTCGTCACCCCATTAAGATGGGAATACGCGCGCGCTAGTCAGGCGCATTACAGATTTCCCCTGCCTAGGGTAGGCTGGGGTTTATTAATTATGGGGATCCGAATCTCCGGCAGCCGCGGACTAAGCTGCCGTTAATTACCCCTCGTCTTGGGCGCTGGGAGCTTGGGCGCTCGTGCCTCCCGTGCCCGGCACGTGGGCGCCGGCGAAAAGAAGGGGCTTTTAGCCCTGAAAATAGGAGTTAAACTCCAAAAGAGGATTTTTGAGTGGAGTTAAACTCCAAAAGATTTAGATTTGGAGTTAAACTCCTAAAGGATCTGGATTAGGAGTTAAACTCCTTTGAGGATTTGGGTCTTGGAGTTGAACTCCCCAAAGATCTTTAGAGGTTCTTCTCTCTTAAGCCTTGGATCTTCTCTTGAGCCTTGGACCTTTTCCAAAGTGGGATTTTCGGAGATGGGTCTCCTTCTTCCTCCTCTTTGTTGGCCGGATCTTGGAGGAAAAGGGGGTGAGATTCAAAATCTCCCATTTTTGAGATCTAATGGAAGATCTGAGTTCCCCTTTGTGGGTTTTGTGGTGAAAAACTATTTATTTTTGAAAAAAGAAGAGTAAGAATCTTGATTTAATTCAAAAGGGGAAGAAGCTTTAGAACCATGAGGAAGGAGAAGGAGACACAAAAACCCTAGAGTTTGAGAGAATGAAAAAATTCTTCTTTTATTTCATTATCATGTTGCCTTATATAGGCTTACACCTTTACATATAGCCCCTTGGGCTTTACAAAATGGCATTTTGCCCATCCCATGGCTCATGTGCTCATTTCTTTGGCACATGAGCCATGGGCTTTACAAAAATTTGGCTTCATGCCCATTTTCTTACATTCATGCATAAAAAATTACATCAAAATTATTTATTACATGATTTTTTATTTCGGCATGGAGGAGGCCGACCGCGGGGCTCGACTTGGGCATGGGCCCACTTGCTTGGGCTTGGGCCCGCTTACTTGGGGTTGACCTTGACTTGGTCAACTGGGGTGCAAATTTTGACCCCAACAAAGAGTTGGACCCAGAAATCCAAGCTGCACTAGTGATTGCACGCTTTTGGCGTGTCGAGTTTTAAGGTTCTAAAGTTAACCGCAATGAGGACGACGTCGCTTTGCAGCTAGCCGCGATGAGTACGGGTCGTCCACAGGGAGACAGAGCGTTTTACGTTCTTGTTTTGACGAGTTAATGCGCGAGGAGGAAATGTTCGTATCTACCCTATGTGTTTATATGCAAAGTAAACATTTGTTAGGATTAGATAGGATAGTGTAAGTTAAGGAAATTCGTACTCAATCCTTTGAGCCGATCTCGATCACTAAAGCTAGAGCAATCGGCAACAACGTGGATTAGGGTACTTAAGCACGGTATTTGTGAAATCTGGCTTATTGACCCTTGTCTGTCCGTTCTTGTCGCTTGCTTTCGCCTTCGGCCAATCCGAACGCAACCGGTCACGGTTAGGAATCACCGATACCTTGGTAAGGTAGGGTGCCTAACGGAGCGCTTGCGTAAGGTTTGGGCGGAGTTTAATGGAAAAGATCGGAAAAAGGAAATGAGAAACGGAATCTTAACTTACAATATCGTTTTCTTTCCTAACAACACAATATTCACAACCATTACAACAACAAACAAAAAGAGCAAAGAAAAGATAAACAAAGAAAAGAAAAGAGCGTTGCAAGAAAGTAAATGACATGGAATTAAATTGCAAGTAAACCATGGAAATAAATTGCAAGAAAGTAAAGAGCAAGAATATAAATACTAGGAACCATAGAACACATTACAAACCATGGGTTCAATAGCCTAAACTTAAACATGCAAGCTCAATGAAGAGGTTGCAAGATCAAGAGAAGGCTAAGAACCCAAGGAAAAATGAAGGCAAGAAGAAAGCTTTATTGATTCTAAATGATGATATAAACCCTTGAGTTTAATAACCAAAACTTAAACTTGCAAGCTTAATGAAGAGGTTGCAAGATCAAGAGAAGGCAAAGAACTCAAAGGGGACTAGCTATGTACAAGAACAAAAGAAAACAAAAAGAGTTGTGAATGAATTCTTGGACAAAACTTGGACAAAGAATGACCCCCTTTCCCTTGCTCACTGGTATGCTTTTATAGACACAAAAGAAAAATAAACAAGCAATAAAAATAGGTTGATGTGACTGCAAGGGAGGGACCACAGAAAATTGGGGATCAATGGGGCAACGGGGGTCGGCCATCTCGGAATTTTGGAGGGTGTAGCCGGCCCAATTCCGAGCACCCAGGCTCGTGTTTGTTGTGTGGATTTGTATGCTCCCCAATATCACTCCGGTGCTGCTTGATTTCTCTATATTAACCTGGTATGCACTCAGGGATTTGGAGGGAAACTTGATGCTATACATCACATCAAATCTTTTTGCATTAACTCACACATCACTCTTGTCCCCCCACTTGCACAAGCCATCATTTGTGTGTGCCATAGGCTGCCCCACCATGGTCCATGCCAAAGAGTTATGTGTACACATGCATTGTGTTGGACCAAAAGTTGTGTGCACACATTTTGTTTGCAAAAACTCTTTGAATATCGGTCGGTTTCCAGTTCCGGTTGCAGTGTCGGCTCACAAACGATATATCCGTGATTTTAAGTGTATTTCCAGTATTTTGTCACGGATACCTGTAATCTGTAATTACTGAGAAGACACTGGTTAATAGTACCGATTTATACAAAATAGATAAAGAATGAGCGGTATTAAAATGCAGTTTTTAGTGATGAACAACTAGCTACAGGGGATTTTCTAACCCATGATCTCGCTTTGAAGGCTGTCCGACGCTATGAGACTGTCGTAAAGAAGAAAGGCAGATCTCAGACTTCCGGTGTGAAATGCCCTGCCACACAGATGGCAGGAGGAGCCTCTTCCAGGCCAACTTTTGCACCCAGAAGACCAGGAGTAACATTTAACCGGCTCAGTCCAGACTTTTGCTTCTATTGCAAGAGGAATGGACACCTGGCGAAAGACTGCAGGCATGCGAATGGCCTGTGTTTGGTTTGTGGTGCATCCACTCACGCCATTGGAGCTTGTCCATATCGTCTCAACCCAGCTCCAGCACCTAGACCCACAATCACCGATCCGCAGCGGCCATCTATTCAGGCTTCTGCACCTCGTCTTGCTCTACCTGCTCCACTTCCACGTGGACCTCCGGCACAGCCTCTTCGTCAATTTCACTAGGCCCAGAGGAACATGCCTCAAGGGCAGAGGAAAATGCCCCAGGGACAAAGGAATGTGCCTACAGTAAGGAGGAATATACCCCGATGTCAGGCTTTCACCATGACAATTGAGGAAGCCGAGGCCACTGGCCAAGTTATTACTGGTAATTCCCAATTCAATCCTTGTGCACCTCTATATTTTTCCTGTATCTAAAACCAATCTCACACAACTTAGGTACTATACTAGTAGCCATCCTTCTTACACCAGCACTGTTCGACAATAGAGCGTCATACTGCTTCATGTCCCAACGTTTTGTGAGAACACAAGCGATTCCCGTGAAGCCACTCATTTCAAGTTGGAATGTCAGTTCCAGGAATAGAGTATTGAAGGCAACTATGAGATTGGATTAGTGTCCAGTTGTAGTTTGCGGACGAGAATTCTATGCAAATTTCAAAGTACTGGACATCCCAAACTTCGAAGTTGTGTTGGGAATGGACTGGCTGGGAGTTTTCTATGCTACGATTGACTGCCGTCAAAGGAGGGTAGTATTTGAGATACCAGATCACCCAGTCTTTTGCTTCAAGAGTGGAGACAGAACTTTGGAGCCAGGAATCTTCCGTACCAAACTGGAGGATGCAGAAGTATTTACTCTACCGGCGGAAGAAGAAAAGCCAGAGGTGGTTCGAGAGTTCGAGGATGTGTTCCCTAAAGATATAACATGTTTGCCTCGCGATCGAGCTCTTGAATTCAGCATTGACTTACTACCTGGTGCGTAACCGGTGCTCAAACCTCCGTATCGGTTAAGTCCTGAAGGATTGAAGGAGATATGTACTCAGTTGGACGAACTTCTGAAAAAAGGTTGGATTTGTCCCAGTACTTCAAGTTGTGGATCTCCAGTTTTTCTTGTGAAGAATAAAGAAGGTTCATACAGAATGTGTGTAGATTACCGAGCTTTGAACGAAGTGATGATAAAGAACAAGTATCCACTACCGCGCATCGATGATCTATTCGATCAACTAAGCGGGTCTTGCTTATTTTCAAAGCTAGATCTTCGTTCGGATTATCATTAGGTGAAGGTTAAAGAGTTTAATATTCCTAAAACGGTGTTCAGGACTCGCTATGGTCATTACGAATATCTTGTGATGCCATTTGGAGTGATCAATTCACTTGCTATATTCATGAATCTAATGAACCAAGTTTTACGAAAGTACTTAGACAGGTTCGTTGTTATTTTCATCGATGACTGGTGTATTCAAAGAATCGGAAAGAGCACGCTGAGCATTTACGGATTTTCCTGGAGACATTGCGACAGCATCAACTCTATGCCAAGTACAGCAAGTGCGAATTTTGGTTAGATCAAGTCGGATTTCTCGGACATATTGTTTCAGGTGAAGAAATCTCAGTAGATCCAGCTAAGATGTCAGCTGTCAGCGAATGGCCGACACCAAATACGGTGAAGGATATTCGAAGTTTCTTGGGATTAGCAGGATACTACCGAAGATTCATTGAAGATTTCTCGAAGATTGCAGCGCCCTTGACCAAGCTCACACGTAAAGATGTAGTATTCGTGTGGTCAGAAGTATGTGAACAAGGTTTTGTAGAACTCAAGTCGAGGTTAACTTCAGCTCCTATTCTCGTAATACCAGATCAATCTAGAGGTTTCGTCGTACATTGTGATGCATCTGGTAAGAGATTAAGATGTGTTCTACATCAGCATGGGAAAGTTGTAGCTTTTGCACCAAGACAGTTAAAAGTACATGAGCGCAATTATCCAACACATGATCTGGAGTTGGCAGCCATTATCTTTGCACTTAAGATTTGGCGTCACTATCTTCTGGGAGAATGAGTAGATATATACACTGACCACAAGAATCTGAAGTATGAATTTACTCAGAAGGAATTGAACATGCGGCAAAGAAGATGGCTAGAACTCATGGCGGACTTCGACATCAACCTACAGTATCATCCTGGGAAGGTGAATGTAGTTCCTGATACACTTAGCCGCTAGCCATTAGCAATGAATCTCACTGCTCAGTGGAAGCTACAGCAGGAATTGCACAGATTGGCGATCGAAGTAGTTATGCCAGGTAACGCTTCGTATTTGATGAACTTACAAGTCAGTCTACAATTGCCAATCAGATCAAAACAGCTCAAGCAAATGATGCCAAGCTATAAAATATCCGAGAAGAGTAGAAAGTGGACTTCGAACTGACTTCATTATCCACGAAGACGGATCCAAAAGATACGGAAGTAGATTGTGTGTACCACACGACCCTGTTCGAGAAGAGTTGATGAAAGAATCCTATAGCTCTCTTTACTTAGTACATCCTGGTGGTACCAAAATGTATAAGGATCTGCGGCAACACTACTAATGGCATGGAATGAAGTGCGAAGTAGCCAAAAGCATAGCCAATTGCTTGGTGTGTTAGCAAGTAAAGGCTGAACATCATAGAACTGCTAGTCTATTTCAGCCGTTACCTATCCCAGAATGGAAATGGCAGCAAATTACCATGGACTTCATGACCGCCCTTCCTCGCAGCACGAAGGGTAACGACGCAGTATGGGTTATTGTGGATCGACTCACCAAGTCGGCACACTTTATTCCCTTTCGAGTTGGATAATCTACCGAGACATTAGCAAAGAAGTACATGGAGGTAAGCATGAATCTAAAGTAAGATTTAACCTCAAAGTGAACTATTTTTGATACCCATGAACTATGCAGAAGATCGTGAGATTACCTGGAGTACCGTTTTGCATCGTCTCCGATCGTGACGCCAGATTCCGATCGCAGTTTTGGCAGAGTCTGTAAGTTAGCCTGTGAACGAATTTGAACTTCAGCACGGCTTACCATCTACAAACGGACGGACAGTTCGAGCGAACAATTCAGATTCTGAAGGACATGCTAAGAGCTTGTATGTTAAACTTCGGAGGTTCGTGTGAAGATCAGCTACACCTTGTGGAGTTTTCAGCAGCTATCAGGAGAGCATTGGAATGGCACCATTTGCAGTTCTCTATGGAAGGAAGTGTCGTTCACCACTAAGTTAGGATGACATCGGAGATCGTGAACACCTTGGACAAGAGATGATCGTAACAACTGTGGACGTAGTTTGCACGATCAAGAAAAGAATGCGCATAGCTCAAGACCGATAGAAGCACTAGGCTGATGCAAAGCGTCGACATCTGGAGTTCCAACCTGGAGATCATGTTTTCTTGAAAATTTCTCCAAACAGAGGAGTGATCCACTTTGGCAAGAGGGGTAAGCTCAGTCCAAGATATATAGGACTGTTCGACATTCTCGAACGAGTCAGAGAAGTGGCATATCGTTTAGCACTACTGTTCCCGCCAAATTTTTTGGCAAAGAGCTATTTGTTCCCTTATAAAAAAAAGGAAAGAGGAATAGAATCCTTATAGTTTGGCATCACGTGTTAAACACGTGGACGCTTATATGAAAAACATATAAGCGCGAAAACAAATAACTAAAGGCCAAACTGGCCTCATGTGTTAAACACATAAGCTCTCATATGCAAAGCATATAAACGCTGAAAACAAATAATAAAGAGTCAAACTGGCCTCACGTGTTAAACACGTGAGCGCTCATATGCAAAACATATAAGCGCTGAACATAAATAACCAATGGCCAAACAGGCCTCATGTGTTAAACACGTGAGCGCTCATATGCAAAGCATATGAGCACTGAAAATAAACAGGCTAAAACCCACACTAGGGGTCACGTGTTAAACACGTGAGTTCTCTTGCCGCATTCTTTGGCAGCGCTCACATGCAAAGCATGTGAGCGCCCTAATTTAAAATGATCCCATATGATAGAATTAAATTCTTTATGATAGAATTAAATTTTATTTGGGAAATATTTTCCTTTATCTTTCTAATATGGAGAGATCTTTTTCTAACAGAGAATCTTGGATTTAAAATCCAATGATGATAAAATATCACCAATTAAACCATCTGATAGAATTAAATTCTATGTGGGAAATATTTCTTTGATTTTTCTCAAACTAGAAAGATCTTCTTTGTTAAACAGAGGACCCTAGGATCAAACATCCAACGGTGATTATAAAATCACCCACCGATCATCTGATAGAATAAAAATTCTGTCTTAGGAAAAGATATTTCCTAATCATGTTAAATAAATAAGAAAACTTCTCTGTTAAACAGAGAACCTTTGGATTAAAAATCCAATGGTGAATAAAATTCACCAAGTGATCTGAGAGATCTTTTTGGATTGATCATGATCTCTCAATCAGAGATTTTCATAACAAGTTGATCTTTTCTCTTATCCTATAAATAGAAGGAAAACAAAGAGAAGAGGGGGAAAAAAGAGAACTTGACAGAAGCTTCTGCCAAAAAAGAGAGGAGAGTGTAGTGAGATCTTGAGAGAACAAGAGAATTTAATTATCAAAAAGAAGACTTTCCTCATTGAAACCAGAGGTAAAAAAAAACAGATATCACATTGTCTCTCCTTTACCTATCTAAGAGTTTAACTCTTCATTTAAGAACTCAGTTCTTTCCTTAGTTGAGATTTACAGAAGAAAATCTCCCCACAAGTTGAGAATTTAATTCTCATCGAGAAGATTTTGCTCTGCAGATTCAAAACTTAGAGGAAAAGAATTAAGTTATAAGAAAAAATAGGAGAGAAGAAGAACGAGAACATATAGGAATTTAATTCCTCCAAAAATTAGGGTTTAATCCTATATATATAAAGAACTTAGTTCTTCCATAAAAAAACAGTGATGATGATCCAAAATCTTAAAAACCAGAATCGTTGGTGCTTAGCACTAGTTTGAAGCCTCACGTATTTCCCACGTGAGTGCCTCAAAGAGAACAACTGAAACTCCCCCACGTGCTTCCCACGTGAGTGTTAAACCACCCCAGTATAAAAAAAGAGACATCCATGTACTTTGCACGAGAACTCTAGCCATATGGGAGCACCCATACTTGTGGTGCCTCACGTGTTTCACACGTGAGCGCCACAAGAATCAAGTGCTTAGCACTTATATAAAAGGGGGGAAATAAAACCTTATGGGCAGCGCCTATATTTGTGGTGCCTTACGTGTTTCACACGTGAGCGCCACAAGAATCAAGTGCTTAGCACTTATAAAGAAAAGGGAAATAAAACCTAATGGGCAGCACCCATATTTGTGGTGTCTCACATGTTTCACACGTGAGCACAACAAGAATTTAGTGTTTAGCACTAATCTAATGCCCATGTGAAACTCACGTGAGCACTGTATGTCCCAGTGCTTAGCACTGTTGGGTAATTATAGAAACTCAATCCCGGCCCAAATTGGCTAAAGTTTCCCGAGATTAAACCCCTATGATTTTAAATCAACCGAACTCATATTGCTCATGATTTCCTAAACCGACCTTAGTCTCAAAAATAACTAGTGGTCTCCCATTGATGATATCCCAAAAGATATTCATCTTATATCTCCTAAGAAAATTTTAGTCTCAAACATGACTAAGATTTCTTAGCTTTACAACAGCCCCTTCCTCTTTTTCCCTCAAACATGGGATTTGGTTTAAGGGTACATCTCTCCACACCTCTGATATATGTCGTTGAAATTCTTCAACGTCTTCAGAGAAGTGGCGGGTCTCGACAACCAACAACACGTTGATGCACTTCCAAACTGACGTGCATACCTCAAATCGGATCGTACCCCAAATTGGATGCATTCCATATCATCATTGTTTGCTTCATCACGTAACAAATACACGTGCGCGCAAGTCGAACTTGGGACCGAAACGTCCTTAAACTAATATTCGCCTCCAAAATGACGCTAATGGACCGAAATATCCTTAAACTAATATTCGTCCCCAAATACGGCAATAACGGACCGAAATGTCCTAAAACTAATATTCGCCTCCAAAATGACGGTAGTGGAACGAAATGTCCCTAAACTAAAATTGCGCCTCAAACATGGAAATAATGAACCGCGATGTCCTTAAACTAAAATAATCGAGCCCAAATGCTCATACGTTTTAAGTCGATCTTAATCTGAAACCAGATTAACGATTCTTAAATCAACCCAAACCCAAATCTAAAAATATATGAATTTGAACTAATTCACGCCCTACGGGCGACGACATAAATTAGTCTCCGTATACAATCCACGGGCAACCCAAAATAAAAACAAACATACACACGATACGAAGTGAACCTCCGAAGCAGGAGAAAGTGGTTATAGCGATGCGGTAACGTAATTAACTGCAGGGGCCTACGCCTGCAAGGAAGAGCGTCCCCACAATCAAAAGCCCCTCGTAAATGAGGGGGAATTTGATAAAGTCTGCTACAACGGCCGCGTCCGTCCAAACCTCCGATATACGGTGCCATAAATCAACTTGGTATCTTCGGAGAGGTGGACGGATAAATCTAAATAGCATCTGCCCCCAGAATTCAGGCCAGACGTCCCAATGTCCCGGTCCATCTTCCGACGGTGAACAGATTCTGGCACGCCCGGTGAGACATTTTCCTCTTTCCACTCCACGCTTCGTATGTCGTGTTCCACGAACAAAATAGCGGTTCGCTACGGTTGCCATTGGATTCAAGATACTAAGATTTGGTGTCTTGTTCATGTGCTAGGAAGAAGAAGAAAAAGATCAATGGCTTCCAGCTGCACAACCTGCAACAGCAACTCCCGCTCCGCCCCAACTGGAGGAGTGACTTATAGGCCCACGCGGCCTCCATTTTTTTAATGCCGGTGGGGCAAGTAACAAAAGCCACTACTGGATTGTTCTTCAGGACCATGCTCCCACCAATGAGCATCGGTACCCTAACGCCGTAGCCCGATGTTCCTAAGAAGTCGGTCTTCCACCGACTGATGACCGCAACGGCTCCTCTCAACGAGCTGTCCAAAAAGGGGGTCTCGGTCTTTAATAGGCCGAGACAAAGCCCAAGCGGGCCCGCAAAGAAGCCCATGATTCCCGAATGGGCTAATGAATTCATCAAAAGTGCTTCACTAGTCAGACGATCGGTCTTCGAGAGGCTGACCGTCTCCAATCAAATCTTGCCAAGGATGTCGGTCTTTAACAGGCTGACAATTGCTGGAGCTCCTCAACAAAACCAGGGGTAAGCCACAGACGCTTCCAAAACCGAGGCGGTCCCGTCTGCAAGACACGCTCTACATCGCCACTAGCGCCGAGTGAGAAAAGCTGGGGGCAACTCCCCCTCTGGATTCACTCCGCCGGCTCCAATGGTGGAAGTTGACATTGCTGTTCCAACCGGGAACAGCTTTGATCTGCTTAGGAGGGTGCGAAAGAACTCTCCAACCACGGTGCTTAAGAAATCTCCCCCGCCTGCAGAAGCCATAATGCAGACGAAACCGGAGCAGTCCCACCAACGGCTCTCCTCCCAAATTCACAGGGTCTAGCGGAAAGACCAAGACTCTGTAATCGACAAAGACTACTCTCGTTGACTGAAGAAAATGAAGGTTCGGCAAGAGAAAGACCATTCCTCTATCATACAGCAAAGGGTGTCTTCCACACGGGTGCCTGTTACAACGGCTCCTTCAACTTCGACCTCCTACAAAAGGATGAGGCCGGAGAAAATCCCACCGCCAGCGGAAAATTCCAAAGGCACTGGATCTAAACGCCCCAAGTCTGGGGGCATGGTTGTACACATGGTTTACATGGCTTCCGGAAAAGAGGAAATCCGTGCTTCCGTGGCTCATCGATCGCAATCTCGGTTGTTAACAAAAGCTCAGGAGAAACAACAAAAGCTCCAGGAAATGCTGATCAAAATGTCAACACTTACCGGGCAGAAAGAAAGCCCGGAATCGGCATCTGAACAGCGTCAAGAGCAGGAGACCGATACAGAGTTCCTGCGAAGGGTGCTTGAAAGGAAGGATAAGGAGGCCGCGGAACAAGTTGCTAACATAAAGCAGATGGCGCTTTTGTTCCTTGACATAGTTGGAATGATGATTCAGCCAGAACCTCCAGCCGAAGATCCACCGATAATCATCGAGGATGACAAAGGGGAAACATCAAACCGTCTTCCAGCTCTATCAACAGCTAAGGAGGAAACAATCTCCAAGGCTGCTCTTGATGACTATATAGCTCAACAAATACGAGCTCATCAAGTGAATGAAGCGGCTGGCCAAATCGTCGGAACTGGGCGACCGTATCCAGGCTGATATGATCAAATCAAGTACCTGCCGGGATATACGATCCTCAAATTCCATGAATACAAGGGGACAGGAAATCCACACCAGCACGTCGCTCAGTTCAGAGCTTTGTGCGGCAACACTGGAGGCGATGACAAACTGTTGCTTCTCCAGTTCGTTGGCAGCTTGTCAGAAACGGATTTTGAATAGTACTCAGAGCTCCCAAAAGACTCTGTGAGAACATTCACAGAAATGGAACTGTTGTTCACACAGCAGTTTGCCAACGCAAGCGAGCGCACCCCGATCACGGTATTAATCAATGCCAGGATAAAGCCGGCAAAAACCTGGGTCCAATACGCGATCCGGTGGCGAAATCTATGGTCAAAGTGCGAACAACGTATCGAAGAATCCCCTGCCGTGGGCATGTTCATCAGGATCCTAGATCCGCAAACGACTGTGTCCCAGTTCATGACGTTCTTCAAGCCGACTACCTTCCAGGCCTTGATCGAAAAGCTGGCCCAAATGGACCAGATGGGCAACAGGCCTTCCTCCTCATAAATGGACCCTCGTAATGTCAAGGGTAAAGGGAAAGCGGCCTTTGTTGCCAACACTCAACAGCAACCGAGTGACCCGAAACCGGTTGCTCGCCAAAATAACATGCGTCCATGCCTATCCCTGGAAGAAAGGCTAGGACGCGCTTACTCGTTTCCCCGAGACAAGACGAGGAGACTGTTCGAGCTGGCAATGTGCAACAAACTCATCACATTGCCAGACACACGGCGTCCACCGCAACCCGGTGACGTCAACAACCCTAACTACTGCTCTTATCACAGAATGGTGAGCCACCCAATTGAGGATTGCTATGTCTTCAAGAACTAGGTTGAGGACCAGTATCAACAGGGAAAATTCGCGTTTTCTGAGAACTGGAGGGTGAACCCACCATAGAAGCACATTCCCAAAAAGGTGGATGCACCGGGGGCACCATGCTCGCTCGTGGAAGAAACTCCATGGGAAGTCGTTCTTTCAGCTAAAACCAAAAAAATGCTGATAGATCTCCAGGCATGTCTTGCAGTCAGATGGAGAAGCCCACTTGAACTGGAAATCATCAAAAGGATGCTGAAACCGCGTTACGTACCGAAAACTGTCAACAAAGGGAAAAATCCACAAGTCGAGCCTTCAAAGTCTTCGAAGAAAAAGAAGAAGACCAAGAAGCCTGTGCAACCTGCCGAGTATGATGACAAGCGCACAGACCTACAAAGATACATTGACGCGCTGG
Organism: Agapanthus africanus; assembly: GCA_030015575.1. Taxonomy (NCBI): domain Eukaryota; kingdom Viridiplantae; phylum Streptophyta; class Magnoliopsida; order Asparagales; family Amaryllidaceae; genus Agapanthus; species Agapanthus africanus. The sequence goes on from CM057343.1 coordinate 604,413,443, forward strand.
AGGAATACAACCAGGAGGCGCGTAAATCAGTCATCCTCGAAGAGTTCCTCAGGCATATTCTTGAGAATGAAGAGAGTGACGACGATGAGGAAAATGACTCATCAGAAACCGAAGACTATGTAGCAAGTTACCACATAGTTTCCCATTCGTCGTTAAATAACGAAGAAGCTCCCTCAGCATCAGAAAACAACGCAGAGGAACTGGGGGCAGGATCGGCGCCAAAATCCCCGGAACTTCTAGGAGAAGACCCGATCGATAGGCTGTTAAATGAAGCCTTTTGGAAAAGCAAATACCGAGCACGCGAAACAGCCATATATGAAAAGGCTAAGCGTCAATGTCAGGGTAAAGAAGCTGCAGCGAGGATGAGTCGTAAAGCACTCCAACCAAACCGAAGCACACCTGCCACAAATAAAAGTAGGATCAAGGCAGAGAAGCGATTTGCCAAAACCTTGTCAATGGGAATGAAGCTGCCACCTCTGGTAGGAAACACTCTCGGGGTCATACGCCTCGACGGAGAGGATTCATATCCAAACTACTGCCTATATCATCGGAGGATTACCCACCCCACCGAAGAATGCAGTGCCATCAAGAAGTGGTGGCAAAGATATGTTGCCCATCAAAAAAATTTCAAAAGGATGAAGCGAGAAGCTCGTCGACTGCAAAAAAGTGCGGCAAGCGTGAGAAAATGACTGGCAACTGTCATATGGTTGATACCAGTTTGGAAGGGGATAAACCCCAGGTTCTTACCTTCGGGAGCGACTCAGAGGATGAAATGACCCTCTGCCCTCTCTTCAAAGAATCCACCTCCGAAAAAGAAGAGTGGGAGAAGAACTATAGGAACATTCAGCTGCGTAACCGCACGCTGTCTGAAAAGAACGTCGGACCTACAAACAAAGGTTCGAGCCAAAAAGACAAAGGGAAAGAAAAAATCCCTAAGGAAATCATCCTCGATGATGGAGTCATCAAAGTGCTCGCAGCCAGGGACCCGCCTAAGAAAAACAAGGTGTGTTCGCTGCCGAAAACTGGGAAGACAGACGTCTTGCCTGAATTTGGAGGCAGATGCTGTTTGGTTTTATCCGTCCACCTCTCCGAAGATGTCAAGTTGATTTATGGTACCATGTATCGGAGGTTTGGACAGATGCGGCCGATGTAGCAGACTTCGTCAGATTCCCCCTCATTGTGAGGGATTTTGATTGTGGGGACGCTCTTCCCTGCAGGCGCAAGCCCCTGAGTTAATTACGCTACCGTATCGCGGTAACCACTTTCTCCTTCTCCAGATGGTCACTTCGTGTCGTGTATGTTTGTTTTGTTTTAGGCTGCCCGTGGATTGTATACGGAAACAAATTTATGTTGTCGCCAGTAGGGCGTGGATTAGTCCAAATCCGTATTTTCTTAGATTTGGGTTTGGGTTGGGTTTAAGGATCGTTAATCTCTTTGAGATTAAGATCAACTTAAACGTTGTTAAGGATACGTTAGTCTAATTTTAGACTAAGATCTACTCAACGGGGGTTCAAAATTATTTAGATCCGATGACAGAGCATTTGGGCTCTATTGTTTTAGTTTAGAGATGTTGCAGTCCATTGGGTTTAATGACATCATAGTCCGTGACAGTTTAAAGACATCATAGTCTGTAAAGTTTAAAGACATCATAGTCTATGAGTTTAAGGACCTCACAGTCCATAAAGTTTAAGGACGTCATAGTTTATGAGTTTAAGGACCTCATAGTCCATAAAGTTTAAGGACATCATAGTCCATGAGTTTAAGGACCTCATAGTCCATGGGGTTTTGGTTTAACCAGTTTGAGGATGCGCCAAAAGTTATTGATTATTGGGACCCTCCATCTCTCTGAATACGTTGAAGTGTTATAACGATATGTATCAGAGGTATGAAGAGATATACCCTTGAACCAATGTCCCGACTAGGGAGATGGGGTGAACATCAGTTTAGATGCCATTTGTTGGGAGCTCATCAGCTGTCTTCAAGGCTGAGATCGGTTTTGGAGACCCTGAGCATGAGGGGCTCTATTGACGGTCCTTGGGAAATTTGGTCTGAATATGGCTAATATTAGCCTTTCATAGTGTTCAACACTAGTATATATTCAACGCTCACGTGCTCCCACGTGTGGTGTTCAAAATAGTGTTAAACACTAAAATTCATAGGCGCTCACGTGGGGTCACGTGAGGCGCTTGAAGTAGTATTAAACTTCAAGAATTTGAGGCGCTGCTTCTACGGGTTTATTCTTTTGTTCTTTTCTGAGTGCTAAGCACTATTGGGTCACGCGAGATCACGTGAGGTGCCCCAAAAGTGGAAACTGGCTTTGATTTATTCTTTTTTTGCTTTGTAAGTTTCAAGCACTACTATGGGGTCACGCGTGATCACGTGAGCCAATCTCTTTTGTTCCTCAGAGGCGCTCACGTGGGAGCACGTGATCGGCTGTTGTCATGTTGGGTACCAATCCTTTTACGTGTATGGAGATCCCGAGTTTCGAGACTTTCAAGCCCATTGTTTTGTAGGAATTGAATTCTTAGTACTTAGTTTTTCTCTTAGGTTTGGGATCTGTATGACAGAATCTCCCCGATGAGAATTAAATTCTTAACTTGTGGGGAGATCCGCTTCTGCAGATCTTTTATCATAAGGGAGGACTAAGTTCTCGTATGAAGGGTTAAACCCTTATTCTATCAGAGGAATTAAATTCCTATATACTTTTATGGGAGAATTGAATTCTCTGAACTTAGATCTCCCCCTAGGTTTTGGATCTGCATGGCAAAATCTCCCCAATGAGAATTAAATTCTCAACTTGTGGGGAGATCTGCTTCTGCAGATCTCAACCAGAGGAAGAACTAAGTTCTTTTTAGAAGAGTTAAACTCTTATAGAGGTGAAAAAGAGATGAGATATTCTCTGAGTTTTGTTCCTTCTCTTACCTCGGATTTTTCTTTTTCTTTTCTTTTTTTTTAACTTGAAGTTTGTGAGGGGTTCTTTCTCTCTATTTCTGTATATCTCCTTTTTTTTGTCGCTTTGCTGTTATTTATAGGAGAAAGAAAAGAATCAATTTGTTTAGAAAATCTCTCATTGAGAGATTTTTGATCAACCAAAATGATCTTTTAGATCAATCGGTGAATTTTATTCACCGTTGGATTTTTAATCTAAGGACTTCTGTTTTACAGAAGATATTTATTTTGTTGTTCTTAGCAAGTTTAGGAAGATATTTCCTTGCACAGAATTTTCTGTAAATGGGTGATTTTTAATCACCATTGGATTTTTAATCCAACGGCGCTCTGCTTTACAGAGTGCAATTTTTCTTGTTTAGAAAGATCCAAGGAAATATTTTCTAAAATAGTGCTTTTGATCCCTTTGTTTAGAATTTAATTCTATCTGTTCAGAAGGCATAGGAGTCATCACGTGTACCACGTGACCCCTCACAGAATTAATTTGGTTTGTTTGTATGTAGGAGTCCAAACAGAGGGAAGGTATCACGTGGTAACACGTGAGTTTCTTTGTTCTTTGTTTCTTTTATAACCGAGTCCCACACGTTTTGTGTGAAAGACGATCACGTGCTTGCACGTGAGGCTTTAGTTGCCGCCTACTAAGCGGAGCCGCTTACTCTGCATACAGATGCATCACGTGCTTGCACGTGATGCTCCATTAGTGGGAATTTTTTTCCTTTTCCCTCTCTGAGTCTCTTTGTAAGGGATTGATGACCACGTGCTTACACGTGATACTTCCATTAGTGAGGAATTTTCCCCTTCCCTTTTTCTTTCTGAATTTTTATAAGGGAACAAATGCCCCCACAGTGTTGTTCTCACTGGCTTACACGTGAATACAACGCTGTCACCTTTACAGCCGTTGGATCTGCCTAGGGAATGGGGAAGATGAACCGTTTCCCATCATGTCTTATAAATGCAGGGGTCTCGTCTCTGTAACGCCTCTGTTCCTTCATCTTCTTCCTTCTTCGCTTCCTTTGGGAATTTAATTCTTCTCTTCAGAGCTTAGTTCTCTGTTCATTAAAAATTTTCAGAGTTTAACTCTGCCAAAAAGAACCCTTTTTAGGTAAAGCTCTTGATCATCAGAGAACCCTTTTCTTAAAGAAAGTCTCTGGATTTTAAATCCAACATGAGAGCTTTGCTCTCCTCTAAAACCCATCTCTTAGAGATCCAAAGATATGATCTTTGATCAGTAAACCTCCGTATCTCAAGTATTCTCCTCTGAATTTTGAGGATTCTTGGGATTTTTAATTTTCATATATTTTTTATGAGTTCTTGGAATTTAATTCCATCACATAAAAGGAATTTGATTCCTCTGACGAAGAGGTTAGCTCTGAAAGATCAAGGGGACCCTTCGGGAATTTTATTCCCTGGTGTTCTTGAAAATCTTTTCATAGGGTTTTACCCTTATTCGCACAAATTTGAATTTGTCGGGTGTTTAACAGAACTTGTTTTCCCAAGAATTTGTTTGAATTCTAATGTCTGTTTAATGAGGATCTTCTTGATTTTCATAATGATTTCCCTGGCTCATCATTGGTGAGCCGCCATATTGATTTTGTGGGGTCCATGTGTCCTGTAGGCAGTGGTCCTGAAAAACAGACATTTTGTCGTTTTCTTTCGTTATTATATATATATATATATATAGAGAGAGAGAGAGAGAGGCTTCACAAAAGGTTTCTCCTTTCCTTGTTTCAGGAACAATGGCTTATCTTCCCTACTTTCCTTTTACTCGCTCAGACGATGCTTTTCCACAATCGCCATCAGAAGAAGAAACAATGGCGATGATCAGGGCCCATGACAGGGACCGTACCAATTTGCTCTTATGGGGAACTTGGTATGGGCATATCATCCGGGGTCGCCGCAGTTTTCTTTGCGAAGTGCCTATAGAGCCTCTTCGCCCAATTTTGCCGATGGAGCGTCCGCAGACTGCTTTTGCGGTGGAAGCGGTTGATTGGACTCCTATAGGCCGGCTTGAGCCGTCGACAGTTGGGATACCAAACCAGCCTTTGCCGGCCATAGACATCTTGGGGCGTCGCATTTGCCAAGGTGAAGCCCAACCCTGGGGACAAGTCTATAAGATAAGGCTTACCCCTCGCCATCCAACGGGCTATCTTCTCTGGGCTCACTATGTTCTGTCCGCTTATCGTGCACGATTGCAAAAGGTCGGGCTTTATTAGGTGGTGTATGCGTCCTTCTTTCATTATCAGTCCCCCCATGTCTGGTGGGTTAAAGCTTTCCTAAATCAATGGAATCTTCCCACCAACACTTTCTTGCTAGGGGATCGTGAGGTCTCGATTTCCCTGGAAGAGTTCCGTGAGGTTTCCGGATTGCCGATCAAGGGAGAACAATATAAAGAGTTGCTGCCTCCCGATGAATATGTATTCACGACCACGCTTGCTATGCTTGACGGCTTGGCGATTGAAAACGCTGTCCGCCATCAGTACCCTAGTCACTCTGGGTATTTTCGAAAAGCTGTTCACGGAGTCAGAGGGACAGAGCGTCACCTTTAAGAGCTTTATCGCCTGCTTCCTCCGTGAAGATGTCCTATCAAAGGAGGCTCCGAAATTTGCGAATATTAATGACCCCTTTGGGTTTGGGTTGGATAAGTTGCCGGCCAAAGAAGAAGATTTACCGCAGTTTTACATCCCGATCTTGTCTGCCGTGTCCTTCGATTCAATTGCGGCTCCCAGTATGGATGAGGAGACCTTCTTTGTTGGTTTTATCAGCCTTTGGTTCAGCTGGTTTGCCATTCCAACGCATCGTCGCTTTATGAGAGCTTCGGTCATCTATCCTGCTCATCGTGTGGCTTAAGGGACACGACTGGCTGTGGGTATTGCAGGTTTATCGCACTTGTACCATGGGCTGAGCACTGCGGCCAATACCTCGACCCCGGGTATGGATGTGGTGAGTTTCTCCCTCCACTATTTTACGTCGTGGATTAAGATGCACGTATTGGGGGCATTCACAGTGCATCAGAGGCCGGATTTCTATGATGCTTACACCTTTCCGCGCTCATAAGATTGGTGGACGCGTCTGCTCCTGATCCGACTCAGATAGGGACTCTTCGTGTGCTGCTTAACCCGTATGCTAACGAAGGCGGGATGGTATTCAATGACCGAGTCCTCTCTGCTCCTTCAGGACCTATTCAACAGCTGTTCGATTTATCGAAAGGGGGAGCACCATCCTTGAAGCCTAAGGAAATTATGCACTTGTATTCGAGTCGGCCGGATTATTTGGTGTTCCGTCGAAATGATGCAGCTCTTTTCATGCGGTATAATCCGCACCGCTTTGCCCGGCAATTGGGTTATAACCAGGGTGTTCCCTTCGAGGCATTTTTGGTGGAGCCCGGCTCGTCTCTAGGAGTTGTTCGTGAAATCACCCATCACTTCATGCGGCTGAACACCGGCTCTCGTTTCGTAACTCCCGAGGCCGACTATATCCCAAAGTGTGTGGGGGATTTTACGGGTTCGTACCGCCACCGAGTTGGTCCCATCATTGCCGAGGAGAGACGGATACTCTTCGGATATAGAGCTCCCGCCCCGACCCAGGCTATGGGAGTTTCGCCGCGACCGTGAACAGTGGTTCGCCCTCCCTTGAGGGGTACTGGTGCCTTACTTATCCCTGAGACGGCGGATGCGGAATCGATTCCTCCCACAGTTGGTATGCCGATGCGCACTAGAGCCCAGGCAAGGGCTTCTGATAAGGCGCCAGCAATAGTTTCATCAGTTGAGGCATCATCAATGGTAGTGTCATCATCGGTAGTGCCGCCAAAAGAGGATACTGGAGGCAAGGTTGGGCAGCGCCGTATCAAAGCACAAAAAGGGAAGAAGCGATCCTCCTCTAGTGTTAGCTTCGACTCGAAAAGGAGGAAGACAGTTACCGGTTTGCTCGACCTCTTCCTCGAACCTGAAGTTGTTACTCAAGACGAACCCATATCCATGCAAGAGCCGGATGATGGTCTCCTCTTTCCGGGTTCGTCTACCGAGGAAGCCGCACAATTGGCTGAGGCTATAAGGCGCTCACAGGATGAAACTGAGAATGTGGGTGTCCCGAAGAAACCTTATCCTCCTGTCATATTCTACGAAGATCCCCTAACCATACGGCAGGTACTTGTGGGTCCCCTGCAACCGGAGGATGAGATAGCCTTCAAGCAGCCTATCTCAGCCGCTTCCGAAGATGAGCGGTCATTGAAGACCGGTGGCCACGAATCTACATTTGAACCCCGGCGAGCACACTTTCTCAGGAAGGAACGTCGACTTGAAAAAGCCATCCTATAAGCATCCTGGCGCATCGGTATGTGTGCTTTATGTATTATTATATTTTTTTAATAATTTGTATCGCTTTTTATATATCCTTTTCTTTGCGAAAATTCGCAGGGACTTCAGCAATGGCAGAGAATTTGAGCTCAAGTCGCGTCCTGACTGTTGACTCTATAAATGTCCCCGATGAGGCACTAGTAGGTGCGGAGGAAGTCGTTATAGCTGCTATTCCTGCTGCAGAGCTTCCATTGGTGGCCTCTGTTCCCCCGGTGTCTGTTCTCCCAAAAGAGGTGCCCTCATCGGCCATGGATTTAATGGATCTTTCCGGTGACGGCCTGGAGATTATGGAACGGGTAGTTGAGACCGCCGCCTCTTCATTGGAGCCTGAAATGGCGGCCGTTGCCCCTTAATTGGAAGCTGTCATACCAGCAAATGTCTCCTGTGATGTTCCTGAGGGAATGGAGGAGGCTGCCGAAGCTGCTATCCCTCCGTTTCAAGATGGGAAGAGTATTGAAGGTAGCCTTCTAATACTTTGTTTTAATAGTCTTTTCCTTATCTGAACTTTTCCTTCCTTTCAGAGTTACTGGAATTGGCGGCTTCTATTGCGGACCTATCTTCCAGGAAATCCTTCCAGCGTTTACTTGACATAGGTGCCCTATATGCGATATCCCCGCAAAGCATAATCCTTTCTTCCGGGCAAGGTTGGTGCTCTTTAACCCCTTTCATTTTATTATTATTCTTTATAATGACGTTGATATGCACTCCACAGTTCTGGAAGCTGATGACGAGGTCGAGATCCTCGAAGGGCCCGGGGATCTTTCAAACCCTCCTTGCATGACTGCGGATAAGTAAGGTTTCACCTTTGGCGTTGATTTGCCCATCCCATGTTTGTGGCTCTCATTGACTGTTCACGAATCTTGACAGCTTTGCCAATCCTAATTCATTTAGAATCTCAGATTTTCATGCCACCGGGTCCCTATGCCCGGCGTGCGTCCGAAAGGATGGCGAGGCAAAGCATCCATTCCCTGACGGCTCTCATTGAAGACCTTCGCGTTGGTACCTTTATCCCGGCCGAAGAATTCGCTGTCGAAGCCAATGCTTCCTTATCCGTTCTCGCCACCTATCATGATGAAGCATTGGTACGCATCTGGGTTGAGTATTGTCGCCAAGTGGAAATCTACCTACACAGGCTTGAATGCACTCGCCTTCCCTCTGACATCTTAACCTTGAAATCAAGTCTGGGAGGATGGATCGAACGGTGCGCGGCCAATCTGCAGTCGTGCGAGAAGAGGATTGATCAAAAGTTTTCGGAGAGGAAGCTGGCCTCGAATGCTTTGGGGGAACTTCAAGCTCAACTTACTACTAAAACCACTCGTGCGTATGAACTTTGGCGGGTGCTTGAAGGAGCTATCACGGAGGTGGAAACTCTTGATAAAGCCTTTATTTTTACCCGCTAGATGGTTGAAGCACACAAAGTTGCTGAAAAAGATCTTGAAAGCCGACTCACCTCATATCAGGCTCAACAGTCTCAGGCGGAGACCCGCCTTGTGGCCATAACAAAGCTTGAGGCCGAGGCCCAGCGGAATAGTAGCGAATTGACGAACTTATTGCACCGTCCGCCGGCTTGAAGATATATATATATATATATATATATTGTATTCTCCTTTTTGTATTTACTGCCGAATGGGAGTATCTTTTGATTCTTTTATGCGATGTACCTTGTATTCATTTGGATTCATGAATAAAAGACATATTTTGTTTTGCAGTGTTGTGTCCTTTTTAGCAAATGCATTTTGTAAACAGTTTATCTTGATCTCTTTGCAGGACAATGACGGCTTAGGAAACAGGTTTAGGTCTGTCGCCTAAGACTTTTCAAATTTTATGAGCCGTGGGTGTCTCATAAAGACTTTTCTCCCTACGAGTCGAGAGGATCTCGTAGGTGTAATTTCTCCTTAGGAATCGTGAGGATTCCTAAGCGTGTATTTTCCCTTGAGAGTCGTAAGGATCTCATAAGAGAATTTTTTCCCTTGTACAAGTCGAGAGGACTTGTAAACGGTTGTTTCCTTTCTTGTCGAGATTCGACTTTGGAGAGTGTGACCCGTGAATAGTGTACAATGGCCCCTCTTAGGCTGACTTGCAGGGTCCCAATGCTTAGAAAACAGGTCTTTTATCCCCATTGTCTAAGGCTTTCCCTTACGAGTCGAGACGAATTGAGGGATTATTGGTTGACTGGTGTAACGTTTTAAAAATAATTAAATAAATAATTAAATAAATAATTAAATGAATAAAAGTGTTTAAGTGAATTTTAGGATTTTCGGTAAAGTAAAATGTATTTTTCGTAAAACCAAACCGTGATTGTTTTCATTATAATTTTTAATATATCTATTTTAATTATGAAATTACTAGTAAATGGTGTTTATTTAGCCACTTATAAATTTTTAGTTTAATAAAATATTTTCCCTAAATTAATTATTTTAAATATTAACATAAGCTTTATTTTTACACTAAATTAGTGTAAATTACAAATTTAAATGGTTTTAATTTGTAAAAATGAACCATGGCATGTTAGAAATTAGTGTGTATCATGCAAAATTTATTTGCAAATTTTTCCTATTTTCTAAAGCTTTCTTGAGTTGCTATAGTAAACAAATAAATAAATAATTAAATAAACCATGAAAAGACCTTTAAGTGATATTTCTCCTCTTGAAACTTCTACACTTTTCCTTAATCATTTCTTTCTCTCCCTCACTCCCTCAAGGCCGGCCACAACCCCCCATGGCTGCCCCCCCCCCCATTTCCCACCTCATTTTTGCACAAAAATCCATCAAAATACATCAAAAATTCAACAAAAAATACACAAAATCCTAATCTCTTCATACCCTTTATTCTCTACCCTTTTTTATATGGATTTTGGAGTGGAAGGCTCATTTCTTGTTTGGACTTCACATTTTGGAGGTATAATTTTCTTTCTTTTGATTTATTGTTATTAGATGATCATTTAAGCTTAATTAGATTTAATGAATTAATTTTATGTTTTTTAAAAAAAAATGCAAGTTAGGGTTGTAAATTCAAGTTAGGGTTTTTAATAATTAATTAGGGTTATAATAGTTAGTTTAACACTTTTAGAATTGGAAAATATTGCATGGTTGTTAAATTGTAAAATTTTCATTTAAAATTGTTTTAAATAAGGAAATTAGCTAACTAGATTTTTCTAAAATGTGTTTGTGGGTAATATAAAATTCCAATTTAAGTTGCTATCATTATATGGTAGTTTTAATGAGAATATTAGCACATTAATTGAATGAAAAACTTAATTTGATCACTAGATTACTTTGATAATTGGAAAAATAGTAATAAAATGCTATTATTTTGTAAACTAGATTTTAGGAATTTCTAAATAAATGTGATTAAAAATATAATTTATGGTTTCATTGAATCATTATCATTATGAATTGTGGTTTAATACATTAATTCATGCAAATCATGTTTTGTGGTGGAATTGTGGTGCTTTGCTTGAAAAATGTTGAAAATTGTTAAATGTTGCAAACTAGAAATTTCAAATTAATATAAATTTGTGTAATAAAAATATAGTAACGGTTTGTATAGTCTAGTTATGCTATATAATGAGTTTTATAACTATTGGTTTCATTTAAATGTCAAGTTTTGATGAAAAACGGTAAATTGGCAATTTCGGGTTTTACGAAATTGGACGGTTTGATGGATTTTAGGGTTTCGATGGATTTAATCGTGTTTTATGGTATAAGTAATGTGTTTTAAAACTACAAGTTGTTGATGATGTTATCTCGATCCATCGGAGTTTGTACGCCGATATCGAGCGGTATTTGGTTCTTTTGCGTGGACGGGACATAGGTTTTAACCTATGCTTGTTCCTTTAGATCGTTTGACTTTCGTATGTCATTCAGTTTACGATTCTATTTATATGTTTGCGTCTAGGTACCCCCCCACGTGGACTGCAGGCGATGAAGAGGAGGATGGCGACACTGTCTTCGGCAAACATGGACCAGGTGAGTAGATGTATATCTACGGGGGGAAGTCGGGTGGATGGCGTTTAGCACCCCCGCAACGTAGAATAGGAATAGTACTTATTGACATTAGGAAACCCGATGTGGCCCTAGATTCTTACTGAGCAGGACCCTAGTAATGACCCTAGGCGGGACTAGACTGATTTAGGAAAACCATACCTGAGGATGAATACTTTGGGAAAGGTTCGTAGGTTTTTGATAGAAACACACACGCACACACTAAAACTCGACATGGAGTATACGTATATGTGTATATGTATATAAAACTAGGTATAGGTGTATATATATATACAACACGTATATGGGATTCATTGATGTGATATGATATTTGAGGCATGATGAAACAGTATAACTGGGCTTGATGCCGTGATTCTTGACTATACAGTCGTATTAAAGTGTTAGCGGATCATTAGAGAATGAGATAATGAACATGAATATATAAATTATAAAGAGTGGTGGTGATATTGATGTACTTGGGACGCTAGAATAGTACCCGGACTGTAACTTGTGACCTGATGCCGATATCATATAAGTATGACCTAGTCACAATATGCTACATATGACATGATATTTCTGAGGATAAACTAATGATGCTTATCATGATGGCAATGATATATGATTGATGTATGCGATCACAGTTTAACACCTTGATCATGAGATGTGCTGATGATGACATTATACGAATGAGGAGACACCTAGGAGATACTTGACCGTACCCCGATATTGGGATGCCGTACGATGGATTTTACCGTACGAGGTTTAGATTTGACGATTGATCCGCACTCTTGATTCGAGGAAGCCGTACTACGTACGTGACGCTATTGAGGCGGGATCGCCGACTATTAGAGATATTGATTCAGACCTTAGGTAGACTCTAGTTTCTTACTGACTAGTCTATTAGGTTTAGTTCCTTAGGATGTTAGATGGACACTGGTTTAGGTTCGACTCACATAGTGGTAGTTGTACTCGTATCTCGCAGAGGAGTGGATAATGCACATCTGTATTTACATTCATACTGTAATTATCATGGTGCATGTTCTTTTATATGTTGCTAATCAGTATAAACTTTACCTGTTAGGACACCAGCACTATTACCGATGATGCGCATATTCCACGCACACTTATTTGCCGGCTCACACACATCATCATCGGTAATTGCTATGTCGCGTACACTTTAGATCATATTGACTTTTATGGATAGAATCAGTTAACAACTAGACCGCTATAATATTGTGATTATTCTCTGATATTAGTACAGACATGATATTTATTGCTTAGACATTCATGCATTTATATTTTCATGTTATCATGCAGTATTATGGGCATATGCTGACACTTATCATATACTTACTCATGATTTTGAGATTTGGATTTCTATGAGATTTCTGGACTTTTGGGGAAAACCGCAAAAATATATAAAAACTTCTCTCTCTCTCCTCTTCTCTTTTTAAAATAAGATGCGGTTTTCTCGTGATGTATGTGTCGTCCACCATGAGATTTCATGTTTTCTGTTGGATTTCGAGACCCGATTCGAGGAGTGGATGAACCGTCTCGGGTACATGGTGGGCTCGGTATGGTACCCCGGGGCAAGAAGATCGAGTTGTAGACGATGAGCCTGGCAGGGGAAGACTACCTACCGGTGATGTCTGGCGCGGCGGATATCCGGAGGATACCGACCGTTGTCGTGAGATTTGATGATATGGGCCGATCCGGACTGACGGAGCCCGACATATTGAGACTTGAGATTACATGTGTTGTGTCGATGCTTGACACGGATTTACATGGATTTCATTGTTGAGATTTCAGATGCTTATACACACTTTACTATGATAACAGCTAAAGAGTTCTTATACATATATATCTGGATTTCAGGATTTGTTACTTTACATTCATGGTGCATGCATTTCATTTCATATGACATAGTACCATATGAGGCACTGACACGACACGGAGTATTTGCACTTACACGTAGTATTGCCCTGCTATTCTAGATGATTGAGATATAGTAGTGTATTATTATGACCTAGGATAGCGTCGTGCATTCGATTTCTTTTCGTAGATGTCTTCTACTCACGAGTTGGCAACTCACCCCCGTTGTGCCAAATTCTTTACAGGTTCGATGTACAGGTTTCCGTGGCAGCTTGTTGGCACATCTTTTCTTCAGGGTGATTTGCACGGTAGGTTGGTTCACTTGTATCCGAACCACCATTGTACTTTTATTCATTCATTTGTATCTAGTAAGCTCCATCAACCATACTTGTATTACTTGATAAGTTTATTGGACCAGTCTTTTATTTCGACCTTAGAGTCGTGCATGTATTATTCTGATCTGGTGGTTTTGTTTTCTTTTGAGTTTTGAGCCTCGCCTATTGGCGTTGTATATTATTGTGCTTGTTGTGGTTGTTTCCGCCTGTTGGCGTTGATGCTAGCTCCCGTTTGGGGATGCTTTTTATTGTTTATGTATATTATACTTGTTGTACCCGTTTGGGGGCCAGTTTTTACAGAGGAGACTCTGCCGAAATTTTTGGTAAAATTTGCTGATGTTTTTATACTTGTTTTGTTTTCTTTTCTTCTTTTATGGTTTAGATTTCTGGGCTTCGGCTTACTTAGGTCACGTGGCGCCTCTAGACGCTTCGTAATCTAAGTGCCGGTCACGTTCCGTACTTTCGGGTCATGACAGAGTTGGTATCAGAACGCTAGGTTTAACCCTGTATAAGTCTAGGTGACCCTTGATTGATGGAGTAGGCGATTTAGGTAGAGTAACGTACCGTGGGTATGGTCCGCGGCATACTTACGATATGCTACTCTGCTTAAGGAGCCCTAGGATTTACATTGTTTGCACCGTATTCCATTCGTTCTTTTGATCTATCTTCGTCAATGTCGGATGGTGATTTCTGTTACCACGGGCGCACGGGCAGAGGGAGCTGCGGCTCGAATGCGATAACCATTAGAGTATTGGTTATTATTGAGGATTGAAGCATTGTTTAGCGTGCGGATGAAGGGTATTCACATGCCGTCCGGATGAAGTTAAAGGGTTCGAACGATTATCAGAAAACCATTTTCCTAAGTTTAAAGTATTCGGAAGAACATGCAGGTATTTCGATGGACCCTCTAGAAGAATGAAACCCTAACTCGACATAATGACCATGAGAACGCCCTTGAACCTTAGGGTTTACGGCAGTTTCGCAGTGTCATTAGTGAGGCTTGGGTTTGCCCTTCTACAGCTGGATCATCGATGCTGGGGTATGTACCGGATATTTTTAAACTGTACTTGAGTGTTGAGCTCTCGGGGAATTATGGGATTTTGATGGATCGATCGAAAAGTTTAATGTAGTCCGGATATCAGGTGAAGGGATCGACTACGTGGGAGACTCTAGACATGAGTATTGCCGTTGGTAGCGCAGTCAGCACACCTATGAAAGAACGAGTTCGAAGCAGTCGACATCAGAGGAAAGAGGCGCACATTGACGATAGTGTTTACGATTGTGATTTAGTGATTTGAATTTCCTATTTTCGTTGATTGGATTTTTGTATTTTGAGGACTTTGTTCTACGATTGGTATTTCCTGTGTGTACCTTCATTCTATCTGTGTTTCATATATCAGTTGTATTGATGTGGTTTAGTACGCACCCAGTGCACTTGATTTGGTTTTAATACCTTTTGTGATTTTGATTTGATTTCGTGCATATGGGTTACACATGATTTTGATATATGCTTCGACCTAGTTTTTATCCATTTTCGTACTGTGATTCGAGTCTGATATTCGATGTATGTTTTCGTGCTCCATGTGCACCTGATTAGGATTCTTGCGCATACTTGGCGCACTTGATACGATTTTGTGCACACCAGATGCACTAAATCGGGGTTTTGTGCAGATTAGATGCACCTGATTTTGAGTCGTGCACGCCCGTTGCACTTGACAGATGTTTTTGGTGCACACCTGTTGCACTTAGTTTTGTTTTGTGGGTATTCATGGTTTCTGCATTTGGTTTCGATTTCAATGCGCACCGGACGCACATGACATTTTATTGATGTGATTGGGATTGATTTTAGTTTGAGCAGTATGTTTTCATAATCATTATTATTTGATTTAGTAACCAGGCGGGACGTGTATGTTAAATAAAAGATATATATATATAGTTATTTTTTTTAAAAATTTAAACGTCCGCTACTTATGCCGTGACACGTGCATTGCACGGCGATTTTCAAGAGGGGTATTTGTATGCTTCTTTATTATGATGATTCGGCGATTTTACTAGGATGCGAACTATATATAAGTTATAAATTGATGTATATTATGATGGTTTTCACATTGAGTTATGATATTTTATTATCGCCATAACTCCGATGATTGCGTCATGCTTGACGGAGTTGATTTTGTTATGTATTGATGATTTCAGAGCCCCGACGATTTGAGTGTTTTGCTAAATGTTTTAGTATTTGGAAGGGGAGTTTTAATTTAAATTCGGGGACCGAATTTCTTAAAGGGGGGAAGATTGTAACGTTTTAAAAATAATTAAATAAATAATTAAATAAATAATTAAATGAATAAAAGTGTTTAAGTGAATTTTAGGATTTTCGGTAAAGTAAAATATATTTTTCGTAAAACCAAACCGTGATTGTTTTCATTATAATTTTTAATATGTCTATTTTAATTATGAAATTACTAGTAAATGGTGTTTATTTAGCCACTTATAAATTTTTAGTTTAATAAAATATTTTTCCTAAATTAATTATTTTAAATATTAACATAAGCTTTATTTTTACACTAAATTAGTGTAAATTACAAATTTAAATGGTTTTAATTTGTAAAAATGAACCATGGCATGTTAGAAATTAGTGTGTATCATGAAAAATTTATTTGCAAATTTTTCCTATTTTCTAGAGCTTTCTTGAGTTGCTATAGTAAACAAATAAATAAATAATTAAATAAACCATGAAAAGACCTTTAAGTGATATTTCTCCTCTTGAAACTTCTACACTTTTCCTTAATCATTTATTTCTATCCCTCACTCCCTCAAGGCCGGCCACAACCCCCCATGGCTGCCCCCCCATTTCCCACCTCATTTTTGCACAAAAATCCATCAAAATACATCAAAAATTCAACAAAAAATACACAAAATCCTAATCTCTTCATACCCTTTATTCTCTACCCTTTTTTATATGGATTTTGGAGTGGGAAAGCATGTATTTTGGAGGCTCATTTCTTGTTTGGACTTCACATTTTGGAGGTATAATTTTCTTTCTTTTGATTTATTGTTATTAGATGATCATTTAAGCTTAATTAGATTTAATGAATTAATTCTATATTTTTTTTAAAAAATGCAAGTTAGGGTTGTAAATTCAAGTTAGGGTTTTTAATAATTAATTAGGGTTATAATAGTTAGTTTAACACTTTTAGAATTGGAAAATATTGCATGGTTGTTAAATTGTAAAATTTTCATTTAAAATTGTTTTAAATAAGGAAATTAGCTAACTAGATTTTTCTAAAATGTGTTTGTGGGTAATATAAAATTCCAATTTAAGTTGCTATCATTATATGGTAGTTTTAATGAGAATATTAGCACATTAATTTAATGAAAAACTTAGTTTGATCACTAGATTACTTTGATAATTGGAAAAATAGTAATAAAATGCTATTATTTTGTAAACTAGATTTTAGGAATTTCTAAATAAATGTGATTAAAAATATAATTTATGGTTTCATTGAATCATTATCATTATGAATTGTGGTTTAATACATTAATTCATGCAAATCATGTTTTGTGGTGGAATTGTGGTGCTTTGCTTGAAAAATGTTGAAAATTGTTAAATGTTGCAAACTAGAAATTTCAAATTAATATAAATTTGTGTAATAAAAATATAGTAACGGTTTGTATAGTCTAGTTATGCTATATAATGAGTTTTATAACTATTGGTTTCATTTAAATGTCAAGTTTTGATGAAAAACGGTAAATTGGCAATTTCGGGTTTTACGAAATTGGACGGTTTGATGGATTTTAGGGTTTCGATGGATTTAATCGTGTTTTATGGTATAAGTAATGTGTTTTAAAACTACAAGTTGTTGATGATGTTATCTCGATCCATCGGAGTTTGTACGCCGATATCGAGCGGTATTTGGTTCTTTTGCGTGGACGGGACATAGGTTTTAACCTATGCTTATTCCTTTAGATCGTTTGAGTTTCGTATGTGATTCAGTTTACGATACTATTTATATGTTTGCGTCTAGGTACCCCCCACGTGGATTGCGGGCGATGAAGAGGAGGATGGCGACACTGTCTTCGGCAGACATGGACCAGGTGAGTAGATGTATATCTACGGGGGGAAGTCGGGTGGATGGCGTTTAGCACCCCCGCAACGTAGAATAGGAATAGTACTTATTGACATTAGGAAACCCGATGTGACCCTAGATTCTTACTGAGCAGGACCCTAGTAATGACCCTAGGCGGGACTAGACTGATTTAGGAAAACCATACCTGAGGATGAATACTTTGGGAAAGGTTCGTAGGTTTCTGATAGAAACACACACGCACACACTAAAACTCGACATGGAGTATACGTATATGTGTATATGTATATAAAACTAGGTATAGGTGTATATATATATACAACACGTATATGGGATTCATTGATGTGATATGATATTTGAGGCATGATGAAACAGTATAACTGGGCTTGATGCCGTGATTCTTGACTATACAGTCGTATTAAAGTGTTAGCGGATCATTAGAGAATGAGATAATGAACATGAATATATAAATTATAAAGAGTGGTGGTGATATTGATGTACATGGGACGCTAGAATAGTACCCGGACTGTAACTTGTGACCTGATGCCGATATCATATAAGTATGACCTAGTCACAATATGATACATATGACATGATATTTCTGAGGATAAACTAATGATGCTTATCATGATGGCAATGATATATGATTGATGTATGCGATCACAGTTTAACACCTTGATCATGAGATGTGCTGATGATGACATTATACGAATGAGGAGACACCTAGAAGATACTTGACCGTATCCCGATATTGGGATGCCGTACGATAGATTTTACCGTACGAGGTTTAGATTTGACGATTGATCCGCACTCTTGATTCGAGGAAGCCGTACTACGTACGTGACGCTATTGAGGCGGGATCGCCGACTATTAGAGATATTGATTCAGACCTTAGGTAGACTCTAGTTTCTTACTGACTAGTCTATTAGGTTTAGTTCCTTAGGATGTTAGATGGACACTGGTTTAGGTTCGACTCACATAGTGGTAGTTGTACTCGTATCTCGCAGAGGAGTGGATAATGCACATCTGTATTTACATTCATACTGTAATTATCATGGTGCATGTTCTTTTATATGTTGCTAATCAGTATAAACTTTACCTGTTAGGACACCAGCACTATTACCGATGATGCGCATATTCCACGCACACTTATTTGCCGGCTCACACACATCATCATCGGTAATTGCTATGTCACGTACACTTTAGATCATATTGACTTTTATGGATAGAATCAGTTAACAACTAGACCGCTATAATATTGTGATTATTCTCTGATATTAGTACAGACATGATATTTATTGCTCAGACATTCATGCATTTATATTTTCATGTTATCATGCAGTATTATGGGCATATGCTGACACTTATCATATACTTACTCATGATTTTGAGATTTGGATTTCTATGAGATTTCTGGACTTTTGGGGAAAACCGCAAAAATATATAAAAACTTCTCTCTCTCTCTCTCCTCTTCTCTTTTTAAAATAAGATGCGGTTTTCTCGTGATGTATGTGTCGTCCACCATGAGATTTCATGTTTTCTGTTGGATTTCGAGACCCGATTCGAGGAGTGGATGAACCGTCTCGGGTACATGGTGGGCCCGGTATGGTACCCCGGGGCAAGAAGATCGAGTTGTAGACGATGAGCCTGGCAGGGGAAGACTACCTACCGGTGATGTCTGGCGCGGCGGATATCCGGAGGATACCAACCGTTGTCGTGAGATTTGATGATATGGGCCGATCCGGACTGACGGAGCCCGACATATTGAGACTTGAGATTACATGTGTTGTGTCGATGCTTGACACGGATTTCCATGGATTTCATTGTTGAGATTTCAGATGCTTATACACACTTTACTATGATAACAGCTAAAGAGTTCTTATACATATATATCTGGATTTCAGGATTTGTTACTTTACATTCATGGTGCATGCATTTCATTTCATATGACATAGTACCATATGAGGCACTGACACGACACGGAGTATTTGCACTTACACGTAGTATTGCCCTGCTATTCTAGATGATTGAGATATAGTAGTGTATTATTATGACCTAGGATAGCGTCGTGCATTCGATTTCTTTTCGTAGATGTCTTCTACTCACGAGTTGGCAACTCACCCCCGTTGTGCCAAATTCTTTACAGGTTCGATGTACAGGTTTCCGTGGCAGCTTGTTGGCACATCTTTTCTTCAGGGTGATTTGCACGGTAGGTTGGTTCACTTGTATCCGAACCACCATTGTACTTTTATTCATTCATTTGTATCTAGTAAGCTCCATCAACCATACTTGTATTACTTGATAAGTTTATTGGACCAGTCTTTTATTTCGACCTTAGAGTCGTGCATGTATTATTCTGATCTGGTGGTTTTGTTTTCTTTTGAGTTTTGAGCCTCGCCTATTGG
Organism: Agapanthus africanus; assembly: GCA_030015575.1. Taxonomy (NCBI): domain Eukaryota; kingdom Viridiplantae; phylum Streptophyta; class Magnoliopsida; order Asparagales; family Amaryllidaceae; genus Agapanthus; species Agapanthus africanus. The sequence continues at coordinate 604,433,421 of CM057343.1, forward strand.
CGTTGTATATTATTGTGCTTGTTGTGGTTGTTTCCGCCTGTTGGCGTTGATGCTAGCTCCCGTTTGGGGATGCTTTTTATTGTTTATGTATATTATACTTGTTGTACCCGTTTGGGGGCCAGTTTTTACAGAGGAGACTCTGCCGAAATTTTTGGTAAAATTTGCTGATGTTTTTATACTTGTTTTCTTTTCTTTTCTTCTTTTATGGTTTAGATTTCTGGGCTTCGGCTTACTTAGGTCACGTGGCGCCTCTAGACGCTTCGTAATCTAAGTGCCGGTCACGTTCCGTACTTTCGGGTCGTGACAACTGGCTTCGCTTTCTGTGGTGCCAGGGTTGACGTACTCCACTTTCTGTGGTGTCAGGGTTGACGTGTTTCCGCGACGGGGTCATTTGATGACGTATTTCCGCGACGGGGTCATTTGCTGACGTATTTCCGATACGGGGTCATTGGATGACGTATTTCCGCGACAGGGTTATTGGATGACGTATTTCCGCGACGGGGTCATTTGCTGACGTATTTCCGCGACGGGGTCATTGGATGACGTATTTTCGCGACGGGGTCATTTGCTGACGTATTTCCGAGACGGGGTCATTGGATGACGTATTTCCGAGACGGGGTCATTGGATGATGTATTTCCGCGACGGGGTCATTTGCTGACGTATTTCCACGACGGGGTCATTTGCTGACGTATTTCCGAGACGGGGTCATTGGATCCGAGACGAGGTCATTGGATGACGTATTTCCGCGACGGGGTCATTTGCTGACGTATTTCCACGACGGGGTCATTGGATGACGTATTTCCGCGACGGGGTCATTTGCTGACGTATTTCCACGACGGGGTCATTGGATGACGTATTTCCGCGACGGGGTCATTGGATGACGTATTTCCGAGACGGGGTCATTTGCTGGCGTATTTCCGCGATGTGGTCATTTGCTGACGTATTTCCGAGACAGGGTCATTGGATGACGTATTTCCGTGACAGGGTCATTTGCTGACGTATTTCCGAGACGGAGTCATTTTCTGACGTATTTCCGAGACGAGGTCATTGGATGACGTATTTCCGCGACGGGGTCATTTGCTGACGTATTTCCACGATGGGGTCATTTGCTGACGTATTTCCGCGACGGGTTCATTTGCTGACGTATTTCCGCGATGGGGTCATTGGATGACGTTAGGTTGCCTGCAAACCGTAGAGTCTTGGAACTGGGGATTTTGTCGTGGCCCCGATTGGTGGTGTCATGTTCGTATCCTGTTGGAATGAGGAGGAACACCATTGTTGATCTCTAGGCTGTAGATGTGGCCGTCGAGATTTGGAACTAGGGGCTTTGCCATAGCTCCGCTTCGTTGCGACCCTGAGGTCGGTTGTTGGAGTTGAGAAGGAATACCACGGTGATCTTTTGGGATGCAGATGTTGCCGTCGAGATCTGGCTCTCCCTTTAATAGAGTATGGTGGGGGAAATGCGGTTCCCTTTTTGTTTATGCTCATGGATTGTATACAGGGGTCAGTATGGACTTACATGCAGGGCAAAAGTTTCATTCTTTCAATTTTTATTTCTTTCCGCGATGCTCTATCATTTCAGCTTTTTATATCGCGAAAGTCGCGAATGCCCAATCATTTCGGCTATTGTTCGCGGTGCCCAATCATTTTGGGTATTTTTCTTTTTACTCGCTGCTTTTTATTGCGAGTTGCCCAATCATTTCGGCTATTTTTTTATACATATCTTTTACTTGTTGATTTTGTTGCAAGTTACCCTATCATTTCGGCTATTTCATATGCATTTATAGCTCCCTGACTTTTCGCCGCGAGTATGGAACTCGGGATCTGATGCCAATCTTAGCATCAGCATCGCTGCGACTGGAATATTGCCAAAAGCGAATCGTCATTTGCCGAGAAAGGACTTGGAATTTGTTACCGATTTAGGCATCGGCATCGCTACCACAGGGACATTGCCAGGAGCGAATCATCATTTGCCTCTGTCAATGTCAAACAAAGATGGCTCAGCAAACAGGATTAGGATCCTGTCGACTAAGGCTTCTGACTTCATGAGTCGTAAGGGTCTCATAAAGGTGTTTCTCCCTACGAGTCGTGAGGATCTCATAGGTGTGATTTCTCCTTAGGAATCGTGGGAATTCTTAAGTGTGTGTTCTCTTATAAGGCATAAGGATCTTACAAGAGCGTTTTCTCCTTATAAGTCGGGAGGACTTACAAGTGTCGTTCACCGAATGGGGAAATTTCTCATCGTTGGTTGGACTCTATTGGGGAGGTGTTTATTTGTGCCCGTGGATTGTATACAAGGGCCAGTATTGGACCACCTGTAGGGCAAATTGGGGGATATGATGGCTTAAGAACAAGTTCAGATCCCTGTAGCTTAAGGCTTTTGAATCCTATGAGCCGTGAGGGTCTCATAAGGGGAATTCTCCTTACGAGTCGTGAGGATCTCGTAAGTGTATTTTCTCCTTAGGAATCGTGAGGATCCCTAAGTGTGTTGCTCCCTTGTAAGTCGGAAGGATCTCACGCAGGTATTTTCTCCTTACAAGGTCGAGAAGACCTTGCAAGTGTCTTTTAACGAGATTGCGCCCTTTCGGGATTTCACAAACTCGCCGGTAGCCCTGCTGTTTTTACTCACGGAGCCCTTTCGGGTTTTCATCCGTGCCCATTTCGCTTATGGACGCACCGCTTTTTGGGGGGGTTGCGTCAGCCCTAGGATGCTACGGTCCGTAGTAGTTTAGAGACGTTTCGGTCAGTCGTAGTATTTTTCAAGAACCAGCCATTTATTGGCCTGAAGGGTCTTTCGCCATGCATATCCATGAGTAAATAGGCCCCTCCTTGGTAGACTTTGTCTATGATGTATGGGCCCTCATAGTTCGGTTCGAATTTCCCCCGTTTGGCATGATTGGGGATCATAGGTCTCTTGACCACTAGCATGAGTTCGTATTGGCGGAATGTTCTCGGCCTAGTCAACCTTTCGTATGAGCACGCCATCCTTGCTTTGTAAGCTTCTAGGTTTTGCTACGCCATGAGACGAGTTTCATCGAGGGCGTCGAGCTCCTCGAGCCGAAGATGAGCATTCTCTTTGTCCGTTAGCTCATAATGAATTGCCACTCGTAGAGTGGGTAACTCTATCTCCAAGGGGAGTACTGCTTCTGTACCGAATACCAATGCATACGGCGTTGTATTCGTAGTTGTTTTGAACGTAGTTCGATACGCCCAGAGAGCTTCATGCAGCCTCTCGTGCCAGTCACTTTTATTTCTGGACACCGTCTTCTTTATGATCTTCGTCAAGGTCTTGTTGAAAGCCTCAGCCAGACCATTAGCTCGGGGATTATAGACCGAAGAGTATCTCCAGTCTATATTATGTTGCTGTGCGAAGCGGCTGATTTTATGACTTCTGTAGGCCGGCCCGTTAGCGGAGATAATTCATCACGGAGTGCCAAACCGATAGATGACGTGTGTCTTGAAGAAATGGAGAATATTCTCCTTCTTCACTTCTCTTAGCGGTACTGCTTCTGCCCACTTAGAGAAGTAATCGGTTGTCACCAATATGAACCGATGTCCTCTGGATGACGCTGGTTCGATGGGCCCGATTATGTCGGTTCCCCACATTTCGAACGACCAGCTAGCCAATGTTGGGTGTAGCGGGTTTGGATGTTGGTGGATGAAGTCCCCATGAATCTGGCACGAGTCGCACTGCTTCGCGTATTCGAGACAGTCCTGAATCATCGTGGGCCAATAGTAGCCCATCCTTTTGATCTTCAGCTTCATCTTTGGCCCGGCTTGATGAGAACCGCAGAGTCCGTCGTGAATTTCTTGGAAGACTCTCTTTACTTCTTCCAGTCCCATGCATCTTGGCCACAGAGATTCGAACGATCTCTTATATAGAGTATCATTGACGAAGGCGAAGGACAGAGCTCGTTTCATGAGCTGGTGCCTTGAGGATGTATCTTCAGGTGTTTGAAGGGATTTAAAGTAGTCTATAAAGACTTCTCTCCAATCCTTAACCCCTCTTTGGTCCTCTATTTGTAGGGCTGTCTGCTTGGTCGCTTCCTTTTCTTCAGACGACTCCGGAGATATTTCTGTTGGTGCAAGAACTCGACGGCTTTGCACAATGATCCTTACATCATCGAGGTTTTCGTCAGCCAGTTCTTTAGCGAGTTTGGCTAATGCATCCGCTTTACTATTCTCCGCACGCGGTATGCTTTCCAGGGCATAGGAAGGGATTTGAGTCAGCAATTGTTGTACTCTCTCGCCGTACTTCACCAACTCTGGTTTGCACGTCTCATAGTCGCCGTTTACTTGGCTAACGACCAGCTGGGAGTCTCCGTATATGTGGAGGTCTTCGATTCCTATGTTGACAGCGATCTCAAGACCTGCTATCAAAGCCTCATATTCTGCTTCATTGTTTGTCCTCGGCTCTGTTAAGGAAAAGGCAAAGCGCATTATCCCTCCTTGTGGAGTCACGAAGATGAGGCCTACCCCAGATTTGATTATGGGGGAGCTGTGCTTTCGCTTCTTCATTGAAGATGTCCCATCAAAGTAGAGTTCCCACCGAGTATCATTCTCTCTTCTCTCTCCGTCAATCATGTCAAACGCATGCTCGTCTGGTAATTCTCAATTTAGGGGTGAATCGGCAGGTATCGGATGCTCAGCGAGGAAGTCGGCGATGGCCTGGCCTTTCACCGCCTTGAGAGGTCGGTATGTTATCGAGAATTCCATTCAGAGTAGGGCCCATTTAGCGAGCCGTCCCGTTAGTATGGTTCTTAAAATCAAATATTTGAGAGGATCCACTTTTGATATGAGATGGACCTCATGCGTCAACGCATAGTGTCTGAGCTTCGTTATCGCGAAGATCAACGCCAGACAGTGTTTTTCGATAGGGGGGTAGTTGTTTTCTGCCCCTAGGAGAACTCGACTCAAATAGTAGATGGCTCTCTCTTTCCCTTGGTCATTCTCCTGTGCCCATAACGCGCCCAAGGAACCTTCAAGGGCTGTTGTATAGAGGATGAGGGGCTTACCCTTAACTGGAGCGGTCAGTACCGGCGGATTCTATAGGTATTGCTTGATTTCGTCCAGTGCGCTTTGGCATTTGCGATCCTAGACGAACGGGGTCCCCTTCTTCATTAAATGACTGTAGGGGCGGCATTTGCCGGAGAGGTTAGGTATGAACCGCCGGATATACGCGAGCTTTCCTTGGAGAGATCGCAGTTGCATGAGAGTTCTTAGCGGAGGCATTTCCATGATCGCCTTGATATTTGACGGGTCTATTTCGATGCCCCGGTGTCGTACGATAAATCCTAAGAGTTTGCCCGAGGAAACTCCGAACGCGCATTTGAGAGGGTTCATCTTCAGGTTGTATTTCCGAAGGCGTTGAAACACGATCTTCAGATGCTTCTAATGTTCTTCGTACGATTTTCTTTTTACTACGAGGTCGTCGATATAGCATTCGACGATTTCATGTATGAGGTCATCGAAAATCTTCGTCATGGCCTTCTGATAGGTAGCGCCGGCGTTCTTCAAGCCGAAAGGCATCACTTTGTAGCAGAATATGCCCAAAGGAGTCCGGAAAGTGGTGTGCTTCTGGTCTTCAGGATGCATCTTTATTTGATTGTATCCCGATGATCTGTCCATGAAGGAGAAGATTTCGTGAGTGGACGTGTTATCTATCATCAGCTCGGTAACCGGTACGGAAAAGTCAACTTTCGGACATGCTTTGTTGAGGTTCCGAAAGTCCATGCAGATGCGCACCGTCCCATTTTTCTTCATCACTGGGACAATGTTAGCGATCCAGTCAGGGTATTGAACTTCTTGGATGAAACCGGAGTCGATTAGCTTCTTGACTTCGGCATTGATACTCATTTCAAGTTCGAGCCGCATTCTTCTTGGTGCTTGTTTGACTGGCTTGACGTCCGGAGATATCGCCAATTTATGTACGGCTATTTCCTCGGAATAGTTCCATGCGAAGCGGTCTTTATACTGCATGAGCACGTCTTTTAGCGTAGCCACCTGTTCTTCGAACAACAGCTCACTGACGAACGTAGGCCTCGGGTCGTTTGCCATCCCCAAGTCGATCTTTCTCAGGTTATCCGCAGTAGTATGCATTCCATCTTCCAGCTCTTTTGGCGCCGGTGGAAATTCTGAGATCAACTCATCTTCATCCTCATTTTCGAAGCACCAGAGGAGGTCATCCATATTCTCGGGCACTCCTTCTTCTGACAGCGTTATTGCGTGACAGGTACGAGATCGTTTCCAAGACCGATATTGATCTGGTTCTACTCTCACCATATACGTTGCTTTTGGCACATGCCTTTGCGGTGGGGCTACCCTCTAACTATTGGATAGAGCGAATCTGCCGAGTTGATATTGGTCTTCGACCCAGTTTTTGAAGGTGAAGCAGTCTTCAAGAGGATGACCTATTGCTCGGTGATAGGAACAATAATTTGAGTGATGAACCTCGTTTGCTTGATCGGGGTGCCGAGACTCCGGGAGTGTCATCATCTGATGTTTCATGACGAGGTCGAATATCTTCCTCGTCTTGTCTTGAGGGAAAGAATATGCTCGACCCATCTTTTTCATTAGAGACGGATTCCGGCTGACCTTTTCTTGATCATGTGGCCTTTTGGATCCGTTTTGCCGCCGTCGAACGTTTTTTCCATTTTTCAACTTGCTTTTGCCTCTGCATCAGGCCTTTTTCTTGTCTTGGGCATGCATGGCGAGCTGACGGCGAAGGGCATCATCATCCTCCGTGGCCTACTAAAGGAGGCGTCGCGTCCTTGCCTTCTCGTAAATGGCTATTTCACGGCTGTAGTCGTTCCAAACTTTTTGACTCGTTTCCCACACTAACTTGTCCATCTGTTCTTCAAACAACGGACTCGGCATTTTTATGGCAGGACCGCGATCTGGTTCAGCGTCAGCGTCTTTTAAAAGAGCTTCTTCTTCTTCATCAAGGTCCTTTATGACATGGCAGTCATGGACCTGCTCCCGTTTCTTGGACTGGACATATCCAAGCCCGATCGTTTCCATTTTTTCGTTAGGCAATTTCCGCTGAGTTCCGGGGACGTTCCAAATCCTGTTGTGGAACTGAGCTTGTCGAGGAGTCTGTTTGAAAGGTACGCCTTGGCATCTTAATAACCTTTTCAATCCCTCGGTGTGGTATCTGGACAGACGAATGGGTTGGAGCCTGTCGAGCGCAGGATCGGCACCATGCCAGACTTCTTTTTCGACTTTAGTCTCCGTGGATCGATAGAATAGGATCGCCTTATCACATCTTCGCCTGGGAGGGACGTAGAATGTCTACGGCTCTTGCACATTATATGTCTCAAGCGCGTCAAGCTCTCTGTAGTGCTGCTACGGAACCATGGCGATTTGCAAACTCTGATCATTTCCAGTGAAGGCCTGCACTGATGGACGGACCGAGAATACTGCGTTGACCTCGTCTTCAGAGTCACTGGCAAAGACCAGAATAGGGGTAGACGGTCCTGACTTGTTGCATTGGGACGGTCCTGAATAGACTATCTCTTCCTCCTCCTCGGTATCGCTCCCGAAGACCAGAATAGTGGTGATAGCTTTTTGCTTATTCTCCGGTTTATGGCATCTTTCCGTGTCTTCAAAGTCTGGTAGGAAATACTTGACGTCTTCATATTTGCGGACTTCATTCACGGAAAAGTGATTCAGCTCCCCTGTCATGGTATACTCGAGACCATTTTGAAGTACTTCATACACTGATGTTGTGTAGAAGAGATGATGTTGTATTCGTGTAACCAAGGCCTGCCGAGCAAAGTGTTGTACCAAGTCTTGACGTCAATGACATGAAACTTGATGTCAGTGATGAGCAGCCCAAAGCGTAACGTCAGTATCACAGACCCGAGCGTTCGTGATGACTGGGAGTCGAACCCGGAGATGGTGATTTTATTCCGAGTGAGGTGCTGAACGCTCATACAGATTTCTTTTAACACCCTCTCATTTAGGAGGTTGACGGAGGACCCGTTGTCAACTAAGATCTTCCCTATCTTGATGTCATGGAAGTATCCGGTGACATACAGGGGACGGTTGTGCTCGCACGTTTTGAGGAGGAGATCTTCGTCGCCGAAAGTGATGTCAGCTGTGTGTATTTCTTCCAGCTCGTCCTTCATCTTTTCTTCGGCAAAGAAAGCTTGGAATTGGTCAGGCTCTTGTAGTGCCTTGATCAGAGAATCTCTTGACTCTTCAGATAGCGGAAGGGTATCGAGAATGCTTATCTGCGAGGGTATCTTTCTCAAGTATGCCAGAACGTTGTAATCCACCTTGTTTTTCTTGGGCGGGTCCCTGGCCGTCAGCTTTTCGACGACATGATCATCGAAGGCGATATCCTCAGGGACTTTTTCCTTCCCCTTGTCTTTTTTGTTCGATCCCTTGTTTGTGGGTCCGAGATTCTTTTCGGGTAACGTGCGATTACGCAGCTGAATGTTCTCGCAGGTCTTCGTCTCTTCTATTTCGGAGATGGATTCCTTGAAGAGAGGGTCGAGGGCTATTTCTTCGTCAGAGTCGCTTCCGAAGGTAAGAACTTGCGATCCCTTGCTATCAACCATGTGACAGTTGCCGACGGTTCTTTTATGCTCATCGGTCGTGCTTCTTTGCTCCCGACGAGTCTTACGCTTCAATCGCCTGATGTATTGTCGGTGGGCAACATATCCCTGCGACCAGTTTTTAAAGGCATTGCACTCTTCGGTAGGGTGCGTGATCCTCCGATGGTATAAGCAGTAGTTTGGATGTCCATCCACTTCATCAAGGTGTATGCTGCCAGGAATATTTCCTTTAAAAGGTGGTAGCTTCATTCCTATCGACATGACTCTAACGAACCGTTTCCTTGCCTTAAGCCTGCTTCGGTCTGGTTGGAGTGCTTCAACCCTTTCGTCCAGTCGCCGACGTTTGGCTTTTTCGAATATGTCCATTTCGCGCTTTCGATCAGCTTTGCTCCTCTGACGGGCTTCGTTCATCAACATGTCAATCATCTCGTCTGACGGTTCCAGGAGTTCCGATTCGGGATCTGCCCCCAGTTTCTCTGCATCAGGAGCTTCTTCACCGTCTATTGACGAGTGAGAGATCATGTGGCAGCTCGCCACATAATTCTCTGGTTCATTTGACAAGTCTTCTCCCTCATCATTGTCGTCATCTCCGTCCTTAAGGATGTGGTTGAGAAACTCTTGGAGTGTGACCGGGATTCGCGCCTTCTGGTTATATTCTTCCAGCGCGTCAATATATTTTTGCAGGTCCGTTCGCTTGTCATTAGGCTTCACAGGCTTTTTGGTTTTCTTCTTCTCCTTTGAAGACTTTGACTGCTGGGCATGGGCGTTTTGACTATCACTGCCAATTCTTGGCGTCAGGCGCGGCTTCAGCATTCCATCAATGACCTCGGGTTCCAGCGGACTTTTCCACCCGATCGCCGGCATGTTTGGAGATCCTTCAGCATTCTTTTCGTTTTGGTTGAAAGAGCGACCTCCCATGGAGCTTCTTCTATAAAAGAGCACGATGCCCCCGGCGTGTCCACCTTTTTAAGAGCGTGCGGCTGGGGCGGGCTTACTTTCCAATTCTCGGATAGTGCGAATTTGCCCTGTTGGTATTGGTCCTCAATCCAGCCTTTGAAGACGAAGCAATTTTCGATTGGATGGCTTACTACTCGGTGGTAGGGGCAATAATTGGGATTGTCGACGTCACCGGGTTGCAATGGACGTCTCGGATCCGGCAGATTGATGAGCCTGTTGCGTATCGCCAGTTCGAACAGTCTCTTTGTTTCCTCTCGCGGAAACGAGTAAGGAAATCTTAACTTTTCGTTGAGGAATCGCTGCCTATCGTTTTGGCGATCAGCTGGTTTTGGACCAGTCGGCTGTTGCTGGGCATTGGCGACGAAGGTCGCTTTCCATTTATCCTTTTCATTCCACGGCTCCGACTTTGAAGAGGAAGGCCTATGACCCATCTGGTCCATTTGGGCCAGCTTGTCAATCAAGGCCTGGAAGGTGGTCGGCTTAAAGAACATCATGAATTGGGATATGGTCGCCTACGGATCGAGGGTTCCCACAAACATGCCCACTGCAGGAGCCTCTTCTATTCGCTGTTCGCACTTCGACCATAGGTTCCGCCACCGTATCGCATACTGAACCCATGTTTTGCCTGGCTTCACCCTGGCATTGATCAACGCCGTGATTGGGGTTCGTTCGCTGGCACTTGCGAACCTTTGTGTAAACAGTAGCTCCATTTCTGCAAATGTTTAACGGAGTCATTCGGGAGCTCAGAGTACCACTCAAACGCTGTCTCCGATAAGCTGCCAACAAACTGGCGAAGCAGTAGTTTGTTGTCACCCCCGGTATTGCTGCACAGAGCTCTGAACTGAGCGACGTGCTGATGGGGATTGCCTGTCCCCTTGTACACGTGGAATTTAGGGATCGTATATCCGGGCGGGTACTTTATTTGATCGTACCAACCCGGATAGGGTCGTCCAGTCTTGACGATTTGGCCAGCGGCTTCGCTCGCCTGGTGAGCTCGTATTTGTTGAGCTATGTAGTCATCAAAGGCGGCTTTGGAGATGGTCTCTTCCTTGGCTGCTGATAGAGCCGGAAGAGGGTTTGATGTCTCCCTTCTATCGTCTTCAAGGATAATCGGAGGGTCTTCAGCTGGAGAATCCGGTTGTATCATCATCCTGACCATATCTTGAAATAAAAGTGCCATTTGCTTGATGTTGGCCGCCTGTTCCGCGGCCTCTTTATCTTTCTTCTCGAGCATTCTTCGGAGGAACTCGGCATCGGTTTCTTTCTCTTGAAGCTGCTCCGACGATGTCTCCGGACTTGCTTTTGGCCCAGTGAGTGCGGCCATGGTTGTCAGCATCTCTTGGAGCCTTTGTTGTTGTTGCTCCTGAGCCTTAGTTACTGACCGCGTGAGTGGTCGATGGCCCATGGTGATACGACTATCCACTTTCCCGGAAGCCATGTAAATGGTGTGCACCACCACGCCCCTAGACTTGGGGCGTTTAGGTTCAGTGCCCTTGAGATTCATCGTAGACACGGGGATTTTCTCCGGCCTTCTTCTTTTGTGGGCGGTCGAAGTTGAGGGGGCTGTTGCAGCGGGCACCCAAGTAAACGACACCTTCTGTGGTACAACAGGGTGGTCCTTCTCTTGCCGAACTTTCATCTTCTTTGGTCGGCGGGAGTAGTCTTGGTTAACTACAGAGTCTTGGACCCTTCGCCATACCCTGTGGATTTTGGAGGATAGCCGCTGAGGAGGCTGCTCCGGCTCCGCTTTTGTAACATTTCTAGCAGGTGGAGGAGTTCTTTTTAGCACAGCAGTTGGAGAGTTTTTGCGCACCCTCCTGAGTGGTTCAAAGCTGTTCCCAGTTTGAACAGCAGCATCGACTTCCATCGTTGGAGCTGGCAGAGTCAGTCTAGAAGGGGAACTGCACCCAGCTTTCCTCACTCGGCACCAGTGGCGACGTCGAGCATGTCTTGTAGATGGGATCATCTCCATTGTCGGGGCGGCTTCATCATGCCCCTGTTCTGGTGAAGGGTTGCTGCCGGTGCTAGCCTATCGAAAAAAGACGTCCGTTGAGAGGGGATAGTCAATCTTGTGAACGCCAATTTTTGAGCAGGGAAGCAGCCTTGGCGACTTCGCCTGGAGCGGGAGTTAGAACGGCCAGTCTTGCGAAGACCGACCCCTTATTAAGAGAAGCCGCTTTGACGATTTCATCCATTGGAGCAGGAATGGCTATCCGCTTCGGGATAACCCCCTTAAGTATTGTGGGCTTCTTGACTGGCCCATTTGAGCTTCGGCTCAGCCTATCAAAGACTGAGGTGCTGGATTTGGGCGACCCGTTGAGAGGGGCCGTGGTAGTAGTAAGCCGATCAAAAACCGACTTCTTTGGAGCTTCGTGCGACGGCACTGGAGCGCTGAAGCTTGCTGGTGGGATCATGGTCCCAAAGAACAGTCCAGTGGTAGCCTGAGTCACCTGTTCCACTGGCATGGCGAAGATGGAGGCCGCTTGGGGCCCATAGGTCACTCCTCCGGCGAGGACGGAATGGGAGTTGTTGTTGCAGCTGGTGCAGTTGGAAGCCATTTTCTCTGCACGGGAGAAAGACGTCAAATCTTAGTACCTCGAATCTAGGGTCAACCACATTAAACCGCGATTCGTTCGCGAACACGACACACGAAGTGTGGAGTGGAAAGAGGCAAAGATCCCACCGGGCGTGCCAGAATCTGTTCGCCACCGAAAACCGGGAAGACAGACGTCTTGCCTGAATTTGGGGGCAGATGCTATTTGGTTTTATCCGTCCACCTCTTCAAAGATGTCAAGTTGATTTATGGAACCATGGATTGGAGGTTTGGACAGATGCGACCGATGTAGCAGACTTCGTCAGATTCCCCCTCATTGTGAGGAGTTTTTGATTGTGGGGACGCTCTTCCCTGCAGGCGCAAGCCCCTGCAGTTAATTACGCTACCGCATAGCGGTAACCACTTTCTCCTTCTCCAGATGGTCACTTCGTGTTGTGTATGTTTGTTTTGTTTTAGGTTGCCCGTGGATTGTTGTTCATATCAGATTTTTGCATTTTTATATCGCCCATTCTTAATCAGATTGCATATAGGTAGGTACTTTTAATCCATGTCTGATAAATAGTTGCAGGTTACAGGTTCTCAGCTCTTTACAGTGAAACTCATGAAAAGTCGCAACAAATGCGGGACTACGACCAACAACAGATGAATATTGACCTCCGCTAACCATCCGTATGATGCCGCCTACCAGTTCAAGGGACAAATGGAAAATCATTAGGCACTTCAATGCACAAAGCACAAGGGCAGCACAAGATCCAAGACTTCAACGCGGAGCTCAAGGCAAAAGTCCACATCATTCTGCACTATTGGAAATCTGGAAAGAAATTGAAAAGATTCTGAGAAACCAAGTGAATAAAACAGAAGATAAAAGCAACATGGAGAAGCCCTGAAAAGATGGCCCCACGATTCCACCAATTGGCTGCGGAACCGCGGCCAATCAGGCACTTCTGCCGCGGAACCGCGGCCGCGTCTGCACATGTCGGTGGCAGTGTCGGTGCTTTGACTCGGCTCTCTTGGGGTAGTTTTGTAATTTCGTGTATGGATCAGAATGTAAACCTCGGGCTTTTCTATCTATAAATAGGAAAGCTCAAAGCCAAATTAGTATGCCTCTTTTTATTTTTAGATTTAGAATTTAAAATTCTCTATGAAAAATTGTAGTGAGTTTTTGAGAGGTTATCAATAAAAGTAAGTTCTTTTTATTTTTCTCGTATTTGTTTATTGCATTTTTATTATCTGCAATTTTCATTTGTTAACTTAGTCGTAGAATTAAATCAGTGTTTTTCTTTTGTTATCTCCTTTTCTATTTTTTTTTACAACGATGATGCTTGAGTAAGATCCTTGCCTAGGTGAGGTCTCGAACAGCTAGTTGTAAAATTCTTCTTAACCTAAATTCTTTCTACCTTCACTCTTGTTTTATTTTATTTTATAGGTGAGTAATTTCTCACTTGTTAGGGCAGGAGAAGGAAGGTTTGAGAGAAGGAAATCTCTCTCACTCTTTTATTTGCCCAACACGTTAAATTCGGACTCCCTTTAATTGACCCACAATCCGCTCACTACGGCACCCTATCCTACATGATAGCGGTGATTCCCTAATTAGACCGGTTGTGGTTGAATTAACCGGAGATTAGGGCTAAGAGCCAAAAACGGACGGACAAGGACCAAAAGGAAGAAGCTAAGCATGGAAAGCCTAGCTTATACTTGTAAGTCTCTTCCTAGTCGTGCTAATCCCCATTGTTGCCGATTACCTTAACACCGATATTAATAACTAAGGCATTGAAAGAAGTGAGAAATTCCTAACTTGAACTAACCTAATCTTAACCCTAACAAGTATTTTATCATCTTTTATATCATTCGTAGATCTTAAAACAAAACTCAAAATATTTTGGATTTAACTCGTTAAAAGATAAAGAAAAAGATTCCATCTCCCTGTGGATCGACCCGTACTCAACCAGCTAGCTACCAAGCAAAACCGTCTTGATTACGGTAATTAAAAATTAAGAATACGCAAAAACGTACAATCAAATGGCGTCGTTGCCAGGGAGACGGTAGTTTCTTTCTTTGTGAAATTTTGAGTTAATTAAAAATATAAAAATTAAAAAAATTAAAAAACATAAAAAAAATAATAAAAATCATCTTGTTATTTTTGAAAAATCTTTGTGCAAGTGTGCAGGATTGGAAGAAGGCCTGATTCAGATCTGGAGCAAACTCAGTGAACAAATCCAGAATCAGGAGATCTAAATAGAATGAGGAGAACCAACTCAGTACAGGGAAAAAATCAGAAGATCCAAACCAACTGTTCAACCGTGGAACCGCGGCAGAATCAAGGGTTTGACCGCGGAACAGCGATCAACTGGTGACGTCAGCACCCAATTTTCACTGTAAGTATCTCTTTTCTCCTTTCCTTTCCTCTGAACTCCGAAAAAAATTTCCTACAGGTTTCTTTGCACAGATTCTCTTTCTCATATCCAATAAATTGTTTTTGTGCAGGATTCTTTGCGCTGCAAAAAAAAAAAAAATTGCAAGTGTTTTAGATTTTTGGTGTGTTAGTGCTTTGCATAATTAATACGGAATTAAGGGGCTATAACACCAATTAAGATTGGGTGGGGATTTCATTAGCCTTTCTAAGACCCCAAAAATCACTAAAAGCATATGCATCACCCTTGAGATTAATTAAAAAATATCTAGACTCAGCCAATTAAGGACTATCGTGCTCATTAGGACGAAAGAGGGTTGTGGGCATTCATTCATTTATCTAAACTTGATTTTGTGGTGCCTAAGCTAGATAAGTGAGAAAGGTAATTTTAAAAGGCCCGTCTCACGGTGATTCGTGAGCGGAACCCTCCTTTCTTCATTTGTGCTTACCTGGCAACAATTGGCAGTGAAGAGACGATTTGAGGGTTATCTCACAACTTGTCACTTTGGAACAGTTAGGAGCAGTCTAATGGACTTAGAAGACCGCAGCTCTAGATTTGATTGTGCATGTTTTAAACTGTGATTGTTTGAAGTAAGTTCGTACACATTCTTGCAAAACTCTTTCTAAAAAAAACACAAAACAAAAACTTTTATAAAAACTTGCCCTTTGACGCCAGAATCCCATTTCACTCACCTTTCATCCGCATTTTCTTCATTGATGTTTTCTTACCCTCACATTCTACACTTTGACTATACTAAATTCGTTTAGTATATGTCCGGTTGGACTCGGGACAATAGTGCCCGCCTAGTCCGTGTTTCGTTAGTCGCTACCGACTACGCGATCGACTCCGACGTCGAAACTTCCTCCACACCTATTTCATCCTTACCTTTGCCGGCCAACTCCGACGCTGACCGGAATTCTATTCATACATCTTCATGTTCTGAGATGTCAGGATTCAATCCTATCAACCCTTTACCTACCTCGGGACTGATTCTACCTCAACTGGGTGCGAATAACCCGCAACCACCTCCTGTTGAAGCGCCACAGCGAATCGCGCTCCAGGATCTTTTCTATCCCACCCGCTCCGCACTTCCTACCTGTCTTTCACTTTCGCCGGCCAATGGGGATAATTTCGAAATTAAGCCCCACTTCATCAATATGTTGCCTAAATTTCATGGGCTGGAATCCGAAGATGCATACATCTTCATTAAAAAGTTCCAGAACGTCTGTGCAATGATGAAGACTACCCAACTGTCCGACGATGCTATACGGTTACGAGTCATTCATTTCACTTTGTGTGATCTAGCTGAGAAGTGGTCATATAGTACCGCATCGCATTCCATAAACAGTTGGGATGAGTTCGTAAAAGCATTTCTAAAAAAATTCTACCCAAATCACAAAACCGCGAGAATACGAAACGAAATTAACCAATTCTCCCAACTTCCTGCCGAACCTTTTTGGAAGTGCTTTGATCGATATAAAGACCTTCTTGTTCAGTGCCCTCATCACGGTATTGAGAGATGGCAACTTTGCCAGACCTTATATAAGGGCCTGAATCCCGCAACTAAGCAGTTGCTGGAGACCATTTGTCAAGGCCACTTCCTAACCAAATCTGACGAGGAAGCTAGGCAATTTTTCGACGATCTCGCGGAGCGAACGCTTCAGTGGGAAAGCACTAGACCGAACACTTCATCTACTTCATCCGGTCTAGCTAAGGCAGACATTCATCAACTTGATATCTCAATTGCAATGAAAGTTGAAATGGCAGCGATCACACGAAAACTAGAAGCAATTGAGAGTAAGTTTTCATCTCCTACTCCTGCCTCTGGAACTCCCCCTCGTACTATCTGCGCTTGTTGTTTGGATCCATCACATTTGACTGAAGAGTGTCCTTACAACCCGCCTGCTCAAGGACAGGATCAGGTCAATGCTGCCTTTCAGCAGAGACAAAGAAATGGTCCATACTCTTCCACTTACAATCCCGGCTGGAAGAACCACCCCAATTTTGCCTGGAATCAAAATCAACAACAATTCCAAAACAACAACTTCCAGAGGCTTCCTCCTCCTCAACAACAAGCTCCTCAACAAACTCAATATCAGCAACCTTTCCAACCACAACCTTTTCAAAATCCGACGAACAATTTTGCACCCAACAATTCTTTTCCTCAAAACAATTTTATTCTATCAAACAACGATAAGGTTTCCTCGCTAGAATGAAATCTGGAGGCATTTTTAAAGCAATCGACTCAATCATTTGCCAACATCCAGTCTTCAATTCAGTCTTTGGTGCAACACACTGCTTCACATGGGCAAAGCAACAAAACTATCGAAGCCCAGATTGCACAACTGAATGCAGCTTTAAGCGAGCGAGAGAAAGGGAAGCTTCCATCTCAACCACTCCCAAATCCTGGTCACCCACATAATGCACATGTTGCTCTTAAACAACAAAACCATAATGTGAGTGCCGTGACTACGTTGAGATCTGGAAGGATGTTGCACAACAACGTGGGCACATATGAAGACACCCCGACCGCTTCTTCTTCTTCTTCTTCTTCGTCCTCTGAGCCTGTTCTCCATTCTTCACAAGGCTCTACTTCTTCTGCTACTCCGAACAGATTCACATCTCACTCCACGAAAACACCGGCACTGGGATCCGTTCCAACTCCACAATCTCTTCCACAAGCATTGGACTCACCCAATTTCCAAAATGTTCCATTTCCAAACCGGTTGAGATCCAATAAACAAAATCCACAAATGGAGAAGATTGTGGAGTTGTTTAAACATGTTAGCATTAACATTCCCCTCTTGGATGCAATCCAACAAGTCCCTTCTTACGCAAAAATCTTGAAGGACTTATGCACTAAGAAGAGGAAATCTCAGGTACCCAAGAAAGTTTTCTTAGCTCGTGCAGTGAGTGATGCTCTTACCCAACCTTTGTTAGTTATATGTATGCCCTAGAGGCCATTACTGTACATACGATGTATATTGTAGTGGATGCTTGGACATACATAGTTAGGACTTTCTCGCTCGACATGATAGTATGCTATCCGGTTGCTCTTTATCTTAACATATACTCTGATAGTCTCTATGTTACATGTTGATAAAGCTCTTAGGATGAGTACTTGACTACCAGGACTATGATGCAGATCATACTAGTGGAGACAGTGTAGTCGCTAAGTATATCCTTCAAATGTTCCTAGTCGTGGGAGTACCGAGGCAGGGCATCGATACTCCAGAGTAGACTAGCATATGCGCTTCTTGACCCATATGATTGGCGATGGATGATCCAATATCCATTGGTGTCTGACATCAGAGAAGGTATACGGGTGCTCAGTGGAGACTGTTAGTTGTATGTATGCCCTAGAGGCCAGTAGTTTCTCGAATTGTTATAGACCTCATATCGACACGACTTATCAAGCTACTAGGGTCTGACGTTTACCACCCCTAGGCGAGATATGCGACATATCAGACGAAGAGACTGGACTGTACGGGAGTGTTATTGATTGGATTCACGGGAGAAAGTACAGGCTTGCTTGTTGATCTTCTGATCGCTCAATACCTGGGTAGCTGTTACGTTTAGCTGACCGCTTGCAGCTTGTGGGTGTTTGATATGATCATCACCTACTGCCGGCATATTGACGATTCGTTAGAGTCCTACACAGAGGTTTCCTGGCTCAGGCAAAACGGAGTAGGAGCACATATATGATATGTGCGGGACCAAGAACAATACGTGTATGTGATACCGTATTAGATTCTCGCGATATGAGATATCGGCCGGGTATATGTGATATAGCCGGGTCATCGGATCAAGTGTTGATTCGATGAACTGATACAGATTATATTAGTCGGTTATTTATGAAATAGCCGGATTATCGGATCGAGTGTTGATTCGATAATTTAATGTATAATTATATATTTGATATATTAAATTACATTAACTAATGTAAGCTCACTAAAAGATTCTTTTTCTCACTCGGGTAATACATTGATATATATGCGATATATGTTAATTGTATTATTTTATTTTGTTACAAAATATATTATATATGTGATATATAATATTGTAATAAGTTAAGGTTACAAATGCAACATGTTTTGTGGAGTTTAAACATGGTCAGGGTTTGGATTAGGGTTAAACCTTCTTGAAGGTTCTAGAAGCTTTGCTTCTGTTTTTAACTAAAGATATTTTTTAAAGATATTTTGGTTGATATTTGTTAACCCAACCCTTCACCATGGTTAAGTCTCTACATGGGTTAAGTTATCATACTTAACCCATGGTTGCATTTCTAACCTCACATAG
Organism: Agapanthus africanus; assembly: GCA_030015575.1. Classification (NCBI taxonomy): domain Eukaryota; kingdom Viridiplantae; phylum Streptophyta; class Magnoliopsida; order Asparagales; family Amaryllidaceae; genus Agapanthus; species Agapanthus africanus. The sequence goes on from CM057343.1 coordinate 604,452,204, forward strand.
ATTTCATTATTCATCACAAAAGGATTGATCTTCTTTCTTCTTCTTCCTTGCATGAAAAGCTTTCTAGCTTTTTGTGAAGTGATGAAAATGAGTGAGAAATAGAAAATAAATTAGAGATAAATTCCCACTTCATCATCCTCATCTATTCTAGCCACTTAGATTAGGGTGTTTGCTTTGCTAATACTTGATTAGCAAAGCAAGAGTTTGGGTTTGAGTTTCTTCAAGGTAGATCATCTTTGTTATCGAAGATCGAAAGCAAGCTTGCATCTTTCTTTTGTGGAACCTCTCTAGAGTCCGGATACTCGATGATCGCAGCGAAGGGACCTCAACACGGAGCTTTAGTAGTGAAGGACCGGACGACAAATGTTGTAATCCCAAACTCTTAGAAGTAAAGTTGTTTACTTGCTTTGTTTCGCCTAATCTCTAGTTTAAGATCTTAGTTAGGGTTGTTCGGCATGTATAAAATTTAAATCGGGCATGGTTGATGCCTTGTAGAACCTTGTAAGAGTGCCTAGTAACCCTACAACCTTTACCTCAAAAACGAAAGACCCTGGCTGTCCTACAATTTCAATAACTATTGGGGATAAGAACATCAACCGTGCACTTTTGGATCTTGGTGCCAGTGTTAACCTGCTTCCGTATTCGGTATATGAGCAACTAGGTATAGGAGAGTTGAAACACACACACTGTACTTTCCAAATGGTCGACCGATCTATCACCCATCATAGGGGTGAGTTAGAGGATGTGTTAATAAAGGTTGGGGACTTCATATTCCCCGTTGATTTCATTGTTTTAGACACACAACCTGTAGCTAACCCCCGGAATCAAATTCCGGTGATAAGCAAACTTGTTTTGTGGATTCAGATACGGTTCGGCTTCCACGGGGAGGAATGCTTGGCTGGGAAGTATCTGTCCAGACTCGTGAAAGTCAGCAAGTCAAAACTCGGTCGTCCATTCCTTACAATCTCTAATGCTGTGATCAATTGTCAAAATGGTTCGATGAACCTATCTTTTGGAAACATGACAATTGAACTCAACATTTTTAAGTTGGGGAATCAGCCCTCTGAGCCTAATGCTAATATACTTGACGTTTGCTCGATCCAAGAGATCACCCCGGAGGACTGTGAATTCGAGAAATTTTGGTTCGATCACAGCAATCTTAATGCCATTAGTGCGTTCCTCCTTGAACCTGATACTGCTTTTACTCCCGATAATGACTACGAGTGTTTCACTTTCTTGAACGAACTTGACCAGTCACCACCCGAGTTTGAATCCTTTGAATTTTCGGATGAGTTAGCTGAACCATCCAACTCGGTCGCTTACACTTGTTTTGAACCTCTACTGGAATCCTTTGAGTTTGAGACATTTTCGCCGATATTACCTTCAATCGTTTCACCTCCAACGCTCAAACTTAAGCCGTTGCCGTCTCACCTCAAGTAAGCTTATTTAGGTGAGAACGAGACCCTCCCTATCATCATCTCGGCTTCCCTAGCTCAAGAGCAAGAGAAAACCCTTCTGACGGTCTTGCAGAGCAATAGGCAAGATTTTGGCTGGACTATGGCGGACATCAAGGGGATTAGTCCCCTGATAGTTGAACATCATATTCATATGATGGATGATGTCAAACCAGCCAGGGATCCTCAGAGACGACTCAACCCAGTCATGAAGGAGGCTGTTAAAAAGGAGATCATAAAGTGTCTAGATAGTGGTATCATTTACCCTATCTCTGATAGCCAGTGGGTTAGCTCCATTCATGTTGTCCCCAAGAAGTCGGGCATAACGGTCATAACCAATGAGGCGAATAAGTTAATTCCTACTCGCACCCAAACTGGGTGGCGAGTATGCATCGATTATAGAAAACTCAACGCCGCAACGCAGAAATGCCACTTTTCGCTACCTTTAATTGACCAAATACTTGAACGATTGGATAGGCATGAATACTACTGCTTTTTGGATGGCCACTCCGGCTATAATCAAATTCCAATTGCCGAAAAAGACCAGGACAAGACCACATTCACCTGTCCTTTCGGCACGTTTGCATATCGTCGTATGCCCTTTGGGTTATGCAATGCACCCGCTACCTTCCAGCGGTGTATGATGGGAATTTTCTCAGACATGGTGGAAAAATTCTTGGAGATCTTCATGGATGATTTCTCCATTTTCGGCGATTCCTTTGATGAGTGTTTGCTACATCTCAACGCAGTCCTTACCCGGTGTAAGGATAAGAACCTTACTTTAAATTGGAAGAAGTGCCACTTCATGGTACGCGAAGGTATTGTCTTAGGACATATCATCTCGTAAAATAGCATTAAGGTAGATAAAGCGAAGATTGAAGTCATTTCCAATCTCCCTCCTCCCAAATGCATCCGAGACATTCGAGCCTTCCTTGGCCATGCTGGTTTCTATAGACGGTTCATCAGGGACTTTAGCAAGATTGCTAGGCCCTTGACTCTTCTACTAGCCAAGGACACCACATTCGATTTCGACTCGAGCTGTATGAATGCGTTCGAGTCATTAAAAAGCTCACTTACTTCAGCTCCCATACTTTCTTCTCCTGACTGGACGTATCCATTTGAGATTATGTGCAATGCATCCGACTTCGCCATCGGTGCCATCCTAGGGCAGCATATCGACAAGATGTCGCACGTAATCTATTATGCTAGTCGAACCTTGAACGATGCCCAGCTAAATTACACAACAACCAAGAAGGAATTCTTGGCTGTTGTGTTTGCATTAGAAAAGTTCATGCCTTACTTAATCGGCTCTCCAGTCTTTGTCTACACAGACCATTCTGCTCTTCGCCATCTTTTTGCAAAGAAGGACGCAAAATCTCGGCTAATACGTTGGATCCTTTTACCCCAAGAGTTTGATCTTGTCATCAAAGACGAAAGAGGATGTGAAAACGTAGTGGCCGATCATCTCTCACGACTTCCTTCTTCGCCGACGCTTTCACTTCCGATAAACGACGTTTTTCCGGATGAACAGCTCTTGACAGTATCATGCGAACCCTGGTTCGCAGATATTGTGAACTATTTAGCAACAGGATTACTACCAAACGAGTGGTCAAGTCAGGACAGACTTCGATTTTTATCCCAAGTAAAACACTTTTACTGGGACGAACCCTATCTATTCAAATACTGTCCCGACCAGATTATTCATCGGTGTGTGACTAATAATGAATTCAAGAGTGCGCTGTCATTTTGCCACGATCAAGCGTGTGGCGGGCATTTTGGCCCCAGAAAGACGGCTGAGAAGATTTTGCAGTATGGTTTCTACTGGCCAAAACTCTTTAAAGATGCACATGATTATTGCAAGACGTGCTCCCGGTGCGAATACTTGGGCCGGATATCCAGGAGAAACGAGATGCCGCTCCAACCAATCTTGGTTGTGGAGATTTTTGATATTTGGGGGATTGATTTTATGGGGCCGTTTCCCAGCTCTTTTGGGAACTTGTATATTCTTATCGCTGTTGATTATGTCTTTAAGTGGGTCGAGGCTATGCCCAGCCGGACTAACGATAACAAGGTTGTCGTTGGATTCCTTAAGGAAAACATTTTCTCCCGGTTTGGACACCCCTGTGCAATCATTAGTGACAATGGAACACATTTCTGTAATAGGACTTTCGAAACCTTAATGCGGAAATACTCCATTAATCATAAGCTATCGACTCCCTATCACCCCCAAACATATGGGCAAGCCGAGGTTTCAAATCGGCAAATCAAACAAATTTTGGAGAAAACAATTTCCAAAAACCGTAAAGATTGGTCTTTAAAACTTACTGATGCCCTTTGGGCATTTCGAACTGCTTATAAGACCGATCTTGGAATGTCTCTTTATCGGCTTGTTTACGGAAAGGATTGCCACTTTCCAGTGGAAATAGAGCATCGTGCATTTTGGGCGATAAAGGAGCTGAATCTATCTCTCAAAGATGCGGGCAGCCATCGAAAACTGCAGTTAAATGAATTGAACGAGCTTCGGGATGAAGCTTACGAAAACGCGATTGTCGTCAAAAACCGAATGAAGGTGTTCCACGATAAACATCTTATGCGCAAAACATTCACACCTGGTCAACAGGTATTACTTTACGACACCCGGCTACATTTCCATCCCGACAAGCTCAGATCTCGCTGGAAATGGCCATTTTTTGTATGTACTGTATATCCGCACGGTGCGATGGATTTAGAAAATCCAGAGGACGGTTCACTATTTAAAGTGAACGGACATAAGCTAAAACCGTTCCTCACCGCGAACCCATCGGAGGAGCTCCTGATATTGCAGGAGCCGATTTATACAGACTGATCTTCCTCCGTTTACCACCAAATTTTGGTTATCCAGCCATAAATAGTGGAAACACTATTTCAAATAAGTTTGTGGGTATGTACGACTTGTAATTATATAAAAATAATAATAAATAATAATAATAAAATAATTAAAAAACAAAATTTTCAAATTTTCGGGGGTATTTTTGTAAGTATTCAGTTTCATTAAATAAATAAATAATAAAAAAAGAAAATTTTCTTTTAATAAATTCCTAATTTTAAGGAGGCCATTTTGCAAATAACCAAAACACTCCCTATAAAAACACCCCGACCCCCTGCTGAGTTTCCTGTGACTCAGAAACCCTAAATTACATAACCCTAGCCGCCGCCCAACTTTCTGCAGCGAGATCTCCCCACTCCGCCGCGCTTCCACCGCCGACGCCTGCATTCAGCCACGCTTCCGCCGCTCCTCTGCTGCCTCTCCCTCTGAAATTTTCAGAGGAGGTTCGATCTTCTCTGCTCTTCTCTGTTAAATCTTTAGCTTTCTACAATTTTATTTCAATGGCCCCTACATTTCAGTTTGAAAGGGATTTTTCACAATTATTCACCAATACTATTTACGGTAGTTACTTCGGTGATGAGATCCGAAGGCGCGGATGGAACTTTCTCTTATTTAACCATCTGAATTCCTTCGCGCTTCCGAATATTTTCACCCATTTTTATGAATGTATGGAGGAGGGTTGTCTTGCACAACACGGGTACATTAGATTAATGTGGGGGGATAGGGAAATTTTAATTGATAGGGACTTCATTCACGAAGTCACCTTAATACCATGACTCCCCATTCACGACCAACCCCTCTGTTTTGAAGACTACCTATCTCTAATGGGAAACGACTGTTCTAGGGAGCCCCGCAAGGGTATTCAGGCTCGCACGCTTTTTGCGAACATTTTAACTGTGTTCCGTTGGGCACAAAATAATATTCTTGGTAGTTCGCACAACACAACATTTTTCACACCATCCCTACATATAGTGCACACATTGATGACATGAAACCCAAGCTATGACATGTGCACTATATTGCTTCACTCGATTGGCGCCGGCAAACGGGCGGCCAATTATCCATGCCCTATGTTGGTGACACAACCGTGTTGCCATTTCCTCCCTGTTGAGGAATTTGAATTTTATATGCATAGTGGGATTCCCATTCGACCCCTTCTTGAGGGTGTCTCCACGTCCTACACACGTTTACATGATTTATGGTCGCGCACCGAGCCGGCCGAGGACGTAATGGCCAAGACCCCTAGCTCGAGCTCCACAGCGAGCGACGAAGAGCTTACCCCCGCTGTGCAAGCGCGCTTGATGCGACGAACCCATAGGGGGGCAGAACGATTGATAGGGATAATGACCAACTTTGATCAACGAGTGACGGGTCTGGAACAGGGAATGGCCACCCTACTGGCCAGAGAGGAAGGATCCTGCTCACGATCGAGGGGACGGGGAGCTGATAGGAGAGAGGCTGGGACTAGTGAGGTCGCGTCTAGTAGATGCCGCAGGGAGCAGGGAGGACACTGCTACTAATAAGTTTGGGGGAGAGAGAATTGTAAATAGTTATCTTTGCATTGCATCTGCATATTTTTTGTGTGTGTACATATTTGTTTTTTCTTTGCATATTTAATTCCGCATTGCTTCTTTATAAAAAAAAATAAAAATATATAAAAAGATTGATAAATTTTAAAAATTATAAAAATTGAAAATTTCAATTTTGGCCATATTTGACTCAAGTTCAACATGACGGTTAACTAGTTAGGAAAAACTAGATCCTAAGCTTAGTAAATTAAAAACTCTAAAAATAACCTTTCTTAAAGTTTAACTGTAGAAAATATAGGTTTTTGTAGTAGGCAAATTTTGAGTTCAATTCTTGGGCTAAATCGAAATAAGGGAAGAGTATTGAAAGCTTTATTTGAAATATAAGTCTGAAAAATAATTCTGAATCTTAAGTCCAAATTCTGAAAATATATACCCTACTTCACGCACTCACACACATCTTTAAACTTGGGATAGTAGAGGATACCTTGAAATGCTTTTGTCTAGAATCCATAGTATAAAGGAAAATAAAATAAAAGTATAAATGGTGAATAAAAAGATTTAAAAAAATGAACACTGGTTTTGTAATTGCTTAAGGCAGCATAAATAAAAAATATAGCGAGAGTGCTTTATCACCTTGTACCTTAGACCAACTGGTTTGGGAGCCACTGCTAAGCTTTAGGTGTTGCAAGACGAGGAATTGCGCCTAATTGCGCAAGCACATTTTATAATCGGTCGTTTAGTACCTCAAGAAGTATTAACGATCGCATGAAGGATGTGTGAGCAAATTCATCTAAAATTCACGAACTAAAAGTATTTTGGAAGATGGACAAGAGTATGATAGCTTGAATTGAATTTCCAAGTGTAGGGGTGATAATTACACTCACGTAGGGATATATGATTGGAGTTTGGAGGAGAGATAAGAATAAAAGATAGGACTTATATCTTCAGTAGAGATGATAAAAAATCCTCAGTTAAGATTGAGCCTTAGAAGGAAAACTTAGAAGATGCTAAAAGTTTTATAAAATGGCAAAACGTATATGATCTTAAGTTAAATGAAAGGGAAGTGTGAAGAATACGGGTTGATGATTTCTAAGTTGAAGATAATAGAATTTCTTGCTAGAATACTGAATTGAAGAATTAGAGTCAAACGGCCAAATTGATCGGATTTTGTGGGTATTATCCGCTGAAAACCCTCAGGAGACAACACTCCTCCTACTAGGGACACCTAGATCTTTAACGGCTTGTTGCACGAGCTCAGTGTAATCGCATTCCCTACGAAAGTGAGGTTAGGAATTTTTTTTGGCTTTGCTCGGGACGAGCAAAAGATAAGTTTAGGGGTATTTGTTCATTTCAGATTTTTGCGTTTTTATATCGCCCATTCTTAATCACATTGCATATAGGTAGGTACTTTTAATCCATGTCTGCTAAATAGTTGCAGGTTATAGGTTCTTAGCTCTTTATAGTGAAATTCATGAAAAGTCTTTATAGTGAAATTCATGAAAAGTCGCAACAAATGCGGGACTACGACCAACAACAGATGAATATTGACCTCCGCTAACTATCCGTATGATACCGCCTACCTATTCAAGGGACAAATGGAAAATCATTAGGCACTTCAATGCACAAAGCACAAGGGCAGCACAAGATCCAAGACTTCATCGCGAAGCTCAAGGCAAAAGTCCACATCATTCTGCACTGTTGGAAATCTGGGAAGGAAATTGAAGAGATTCTAAGAAACCAAGTGAATAAAACAGAAGATAAAAGCAATATGGAGAATCCCTGAAAAGATGGCCCCATGATTCCACCAATTGGCCGCGGAACCGCGGCCAATCAGGCACTTCTGCCGTGGAACCGTGGCCGCGTCTGCGCATGTCGGTGGCAGTGTCGGTGCTTTGACTCGGCTCTCTTAGGGTAGTTTTGTAATTTCGTGTATGGATTAGAATGTAAACCTAGGGTTTTTCTATCTATAAATAGGAAAACTCAAAACAAAATTAGTATGCCTCTTTTTATTTTTAGATTTAGAATTTAAAATTCTCTATGAAAAATTGTAGTGAGTTTTTGAGAGGTTATCAATAAAAGTAAGTTCTTTTTATTTTTCTCGTATTTGTTTATCGCATTTTTATTATCTGCAGTTTTCATTTGTTAACTTAGTCGTAGAATTAAATCAGTGTTTTTCTTTTGTTATCTCCTTTTCTATTTTTTTTACAACGATGATGCTTGAGTAAGATCCTTGCCTAGGTGAGGTCTCGAACAGCTAGTTGTAAAATTCTTCTTAACCTAAATTCTTTCTACCTTCACTCTTGTTTTATTTTTTTATGGGTGAGTAATTTCTCACTTGTTAGGGCAGGAGAAGGAAGGTTTGAGAGAATGAAATCTCTCTCACTCCTTTCTTTGCCCAACACGTTAAATTCGGACTCCCTTTAATTGACCCACAATCCGCTCACTACGGCACTCTATCCTACATGATAGCGGTGATTCCCTAATTAGACCAGTTGTGGTTGAATTAACCGGAGATTTGGGCTAAGAGCCAAGAATGGACGGGCAAGGACCAAAAGGAAGAAACTAAGCATGGAAAGCCTAGCTTATACTTGCAAGTCTCTTCCTAGTCGTGCTAATCCCCGTTGTTGCCGATTACCTTAACACCGATATTAATAACTAAGGTATTGAATGAAGTGAGAAATTCCTAACTCGAACTAACCTAATCCTAACCCTAGCAAGTATTTTATCATCTTTTATATCATTCGTAGATCTTAAAATAAAACTCAAAATATTTTGGATTTAATTCGTTAAAACATAAAGAAAAAGATTTCATCTCCCTGTGGATCGACCCGTACTCAACCGGCTAGCTACCAAGCGAAACCGTCTTGATTGCAGTAATTAAAAATTAAGAATACGCAAAAACGCGAACAATCAATTGTATACAGAGACTAATTTATGTTGTCGCCCATAGGGCATGGATTAGTCCAAATCTGTATTTTCTTAGATTTGGATTTGGATTGGGTTTAAGGATCGTTAATATCTTTGAGATTAAGATCAACTTAAACGTTGTTAAGGATACGTTAGTCTAATTTTAGACTAAGATCTACTCAACAGGGGTTCAGGATCATTTAGATCCGATGACAGAGCATTTGGGCTCTCTCGTTAGTTTAGGGATGTTGCGGTCCATTGGGTTTAAGGACATCATAGTCCGTGACAGTTTAAAGACATCATAGTTTGTAAAGTTTAAAGACATCATAGTCTATGAGTTTAAGAACCTCACAGTCCATAAGTTTAAGGACCTCATAGTCCATAAAGTTTAAGGACATAATAGTCCATGAGTTTAAGGACCCCATAGTCCATGGGGTTTTGGTTTAACCAGTTTGGGGATGCGCCAAAAGTTATTGATTATTGGGACCCTCCATCTCTCTGAAGACGTGGAAGGATTACAACGACATGTATCATAGGTATGAAGAGATGTATCCTTAAACCAATGTCCCGACTGGGGGGATGGGATGAACATCAATTTAGATGACATTTGTTGGGAGCTCATTAGCTGTTTTCGGGGCTGAGATCGGTTTTGGAGACCCTGAGCATGAGGGGCTCTATTGATGGTCCTTGGGAAATTTGGTCTGAATCTGGCTAATATTAGCCTTTCATAGTGTTCAACACTAGTATATATTCAACGCTCACGTGCTCCCACGTGAGGTGTTCAAAATAGTGTTAAACACTAAAATTCAGAGGCGCTCACGTGGGGTCACGTGAGGCGCTTGAAGTAGTATTAAACTTCAAGAATTTGAGGCGCTGCTTCTGCGGGTTTATTCTTTTGTTCTTTTTTTAGCGCTAAGTGCTATTGGGTCACGTGAGATCACGTGAGGCGCCCCAAAAGTGGAAACTGCCTTTGATTTATTCCCTTTTTGCTTTGTAAGTGCCAAGCACTGCTATGGGGCCACGTGTGATCACGTGAGCCAATCTCTTTTGTTCCTCAGAGGCGCTCACGTGGGAGCACGTGATCGACCGTTGTCATGTTGGGTACCAATCCTTTTACGTGCATGGAGATCCTGAGTTTTGAGACTTTCAAGCCCATTGTTTTGTAAGAATTGAATTTTTAGTACTTAGTTTTTCTCTTAGCTTTGGGATCTGTATGACAGAATCTCCCCGATGAGAATTAAATTCTCAACTTATGGGGAGATCTGCTTCTGCAGATCTTTTATCATAAGGGAGAACTAAGTTCTCGTATAAAGGGTTAAACCCTTGTTCTATCAGAAGAATTAAATTCCTATATACTTTTATGGGAGAATTAAATTCTCTGAACTTAGATCTCCCCCTACATTTTGGATCTTCATGGCAAAATCTCCCCGATGAGAATTAAATTCTCAATTTATGGGGAGATCTGCTTCTGCAGATCTCAACCAGAGAAAGAACTAAGTTCTTTTTAGAAAAGTTAAACTCTTATGGAGGTGAAAAAGATATAAGATATTCTCTGAGTTTTGTTCCTTCTCTTACCTCGGATTTTTCTTTTTGTTTTCTTTCTTTTTAACTTGAAGTTTGTGAAGGGTTCTTTCTCTCTATTTCTGTATATCTCCTTTTTTGTCCCTTTGCTCTTATTTATAGGAGAAAGAAAAGAATCAATTTGTTTAGAAAATCTCTCATTGAGAGATTTTGATCAACCAAAATGATCTTTTAGATCAATCGGTGAATTTTATTCACCGTTGGATTTTTAATCCAAGTACTTCTGTTTTACAGAAGATATTTATTTTGTTGTTCTTAGCAAGTTTAGGAAGATATTTCCTTGCACAGAATTTTTCTGTAAATTGGTGATTTTTAATCACCATTGGATTTTTAATCCAACGGCGCTCTGCTTTACAGAGTGCAATCTTTCTTGTTTAGAAAGATCCAAGGAAATATTTTCCAAAATAGTGCTTTTGATCCATTTGTTTAGAATTTAATTCTATCTGTTCAGAAGGCATAGGAGCCATCACGTGTACCACGTGACCCCTCACAGAATTAATTTGGTTTGTTTGTATGTAGGAGTCCAAACAGAGGGAAGGTATCACGTGGTATCACGTGAGCTTCTTTGTTCTTTGTTTGTTTTATAACTGAGTCCCACACGTTTTATATGAAAGACGATCACGTGCTTGCACGTGAGGCTTTAGTTGCCGCTTACTAAGCGGAGCCGCTTACTCTGCATACAGATGCATCACGTGCTTGCAAGTGATGCTCCACTAGCGGGAATTTTTTTCCTTTTCCCTCTCTGAGTCTCTTTGTAAGGGATTGATGATCACGTGCTTACACGTGATGCTTCCATTAGTGGGGAGTTTTCCCCTTCCCTTTTTCTTTCTGAATTTTTATAAAGAAACAAGGTGGATTACAATGTCTTAGCGCATCTGAGGAAAATGCCCTCACAGTTGTGCATACTGGATGATCTCCTCCTGTTCAAAGAGGCACGAGATTTTCTGATCAAGGCATTGCAAAGGCCTGATCAATTCCAAGCTTTCTTAGCTGAAGAAAAGATGAAGGAAGAGCTGGCAGAGGTTCACACAGCTGACATCACATTCAGCGATGAGGATCTCCTCCTCGGAACGTACGAGCACAACCGCCCTCTATACGTCACCGGGTATTGCCATAACATCTAGATAGGCAAAATCCTTGTCGACGACGGATCCTTCTTCAACCTTCTCAACATGAAAGTGATGAAGGAGATCTGCATGAACGTTCAGCACTTAACCCGAGACAAAATTACCATCTCTGGGTTCAACTCACAGTCGTCACGGATGCTGGGGTCCGTAATATTGACGTTACGCTTCGGATTGCTCGTCACTGACAGCAAATTTCATATCATTAACGCCAAGACTTACTATAACGCTTTGCTCGACAGGCCCTTGCTGCATGAGTACAACGTCATCATTTCTATACAACATCAGTGTATGAAGTATTTCAAAGACGGTTTAGAATACACCGTCACGGGGGAGCTAAACCCGTTCTCGGTAAACGACGTCCGGAAATATGAAGACGCAAAATACTTCGTACCAGACTTCGAAAATATGGAGAGGTGTCGCAAGCCAGAGGATAAACGGAAGCCTGTCGCCACCGTCCCAATCTTTAGGAGCGACACTGAGGAAGATGAAATAGTCTACTCGGGGCAACCCCAAGGCAACAGGCCCGAACCATCTACTCCTATTTTAATCTTTGGCAGTGACACTAAGGATGAGGCCAACGCCGTGTTCTCCGTTCGCACGTCAGCACAAACCGTTATTGGAGCCGATTAAAGTTTATAAGTCACCATGGTTCCGCCTCGGCATTATAAGGACTCGATGCGCTCAATACATATAGCATACAAGAACTACAGACTTTCAATGTGCCTCTCAGGAAAAGAGGTGAAAAAATGATCCTCTTCTACCAATTGACGGAGACCAAAGTAGAAAAAGAAGTCTGACATGGTGCCAATTTTGCGCTCGACAGGTTTCAACCAATCCGTCTCGCAAGGTACTGCTCGGAGGGATTGAAAAGGCTGTTAAGATGCCAAGGTGTACGACTCGAACAAACTGTTCGACAAGCCCAATTCTACAAAAAGATTTGGGATATTCCCGGGACTCAGCGAAAGATACCTAACAGGAAGATGGAGATAACCGGGCTCAGATACGTTCGATCCAGGAAACGAGACCATTTCCACAGTTGCCACGATATAAACAGCTCTGGTAAAGAAGGAAACGCTCTTCTAAATAGCTGTGACGTTGAAACAGAACAAGATCCCGCTCTAAGAACGTTGTGCCCATCGTTCGAAGAACAAGTTGACCAGCTAATAAAAGAGGCCTGTCAAAATATTCGAGATGACCACAGTTGCGAAATGGCTATTTATGAAAAGGCCAGGACGCAACGCCTCAACCAACAATCCACGGAGAAAAAAGACTACAATATCTTTCATCCTCAGCCAGATGTATGTTCTCGCCTCGAAGGAAAATCCTGAAATAGAGGCAAAAACAAGGCGAAGAAAGCAAACAACGTCCGGAAACAGCAAAATGAATCCAAGAAACCGTACACTCAAGGAAAAGCCAGCTGGAACCCGTCCTTTATGACGAAGATGGGCCAGGAATACTCTTTCCCTCAAGACAAGACAAGGAAAATATTCAACCTTGTCATAAAACACCAAATGATGGCACTTCCGGAGTCTCGTCACCCCGAACAAATTAAAGAAGTCCATCATCCAGATTATTTCTCCTATCACCGAGCAATAGGCCATTCCTTGAAGACTGCTTCACCTTCAAAGACTGGGTTGAAGACCAGTATCAACAAGGCTGGTTTGCTTTATCCGACAGCTGGAGGGCAACACTACCGCAAAAGCATGAGCCAAAGAAAACCTATATCGTAAGGATAGGACCAGCCCAACGTCAAGAATGGAAGCAGACTCGTACCTGCCATATGATAACACTTTCAGAAGGTGAAGGGCATGAGGCTATGGATGACCATTTCAAGTGCTTCACAAATGAAGATGAGGATGAGGTGATCTCAGAATTTCCACAGGCACCAAAAGAGCTGGAAGACGGGATATACACTAAGGCGGACAACCTAAGGAAAATTTACTTAGGAACAGAAAACGATCAGAGGCCAACGTTCCTCAGTGAACTGCTATCTAGAAAACGGGTAGCCATGTTAAAAGGCGTGCTCATGCAATATAAAGACTGCTTCGCATGGAATTATTTCGAGATGCCGAGATTAGATCAAAAAGTAGCAGTACATAAACTAGCCATATCACCGGACATCAAGTCAGTCAAGCAAGCGCCAAGAAGAATGCAGCTCGAACTCGAGATGAGTATCAACGCCGAAGTTAAGAAAATAATTGATTCTGGTATCATCCAAGAAGTTCAATATCCTGACTAGATCGCTAACGTCGTTCCGGTGATGAAGAAAAATGGGACGGTGCGCATCTGCGTGGACTTTCGGGACCTCAACAAAGCTTGCCCGAAGGATGATTTACCAGTACCTGTTACCGAGCTGATGATCGATAATACGTCTACCCATGAGGTCTTCTCCTTCATGGACGGATCTTCAGGATACAATCAAATAAAGATGCATCTCGAAGACCAAAAGCATACTGCCTTCCGGACTCCGCTGGGCATATTGTGCTATAAAGTGATGCCTTTCGGTCTGAAGAACACTGGCACTACCTACCAGAGGGCCATGACGAAGATCTTCGATGACCTCATCCATGAGATTGTCGAATGCTACATCAACGACCTTGTGGTGAAAAGCAAGTCATACGAGGAACATTGGGAACATCTAAACTCAGTGTTTCAACATCTTCGAAAGTATAATATGAAAATGAACCCTCTAAAATGCGCGTTTGGAGTCTCCTCAGGCAAATTCCTAGGTTTCATCATACGGCATCGGGGTATCGAAATCGACCCCTCAAAGATCAAGGCGATTACGGAAATGCCAACGCCAAGGACTCTCAAGCAATTGCGATCCCTTCAAGGAAAGCTCGCGTATATCCGACTGTTCATAGCTAACCTATCAGGAAAATGTCATCCCTACAGTTATCTAATGAAGAAGGGGACCCCGTTCGTCTGGGATCAAAAGTGCCAAAATGCACTAGATGAAATGAAACAGTACTTACAAAATCCACCAGTACTGGCCACTCCGGTGAAGGGAAAACCCCTCATTCTGTACACAACAGCCCTTGAGGGTTCTCTAGGCACGTTATGGGCACATGAGAACGACCAGGGAAAGGAAAGAGCTCTATACTATTTGAGTCGAGTTCTCCTGGGGGCAGAAAACAACTACTTCCCCATCGAAAATCATTGTCTGGCACTAATCTTCGCGATAACGAAGCTCAGACACTACACCTTGGCACATGAAGTCCATCTTATATCAAAAGTGGATCCTCTCAAATATCTAATATCGAAGGCCATACTAACGGGAAGGCTCGCCAAATGGGTCATCCTCCTAATAGAGTTATCGATAACGTATCGGCCTCTCAAAGTAGTGAAAGGTCGGGCCATTGCCGATTTTCTTGCAGAGCATCCGATACCAGCCGACTCCCCCTTAAATTATGAGTTTTCGGATGAACATGCGTTCGACACCATCGAAGGAGATAAGGAGTGCCACGCCCTGCTTCCCGGTGTACGGCAGGGAGACGCGACGGGCCCGTTACGTATTTACTCAGAAGTAAACACGCTAAGCGTATCTAAGCAATATAAAGTAAATGTACACAAGAGACAGGAATATAAATGAATAGCAACTTTATTTATTAAACATTCTTTTACAGGTACAACTGGAATGTAAATACATGAATAGAAAGCAATGCCTAAATAATGGCATAACTGAAATGAAAAGTATGTACAAGTATCTACAGCTCTGGGTCGATAGCAAACTGCTCCAAGTCCTCAGTACTGGGATCGGTCTCTGATGCATCTAAATCACCTAACATTATGATGAGTAGAGATAGAATAGACAGAAGAGAATATGACTAGTAATGTTTGATTATATTGTTAACGCGGTTATTTATAGCTTGGTACAGAATATGCCAGTGTATACGAGAGGAGTCCCACTATTCCAGAGACTAAGGTATATGGAGCACAAGAAACCGTTCAGCCACGGTACAACGACAATGGATATTCAGGTTAGGTGTATTAAGGTTACAGTCTCATGCCACTTCTAACACATTCCGTACCAATCTACCCCTTTATAAACCCCGCGATGTCTTTTGTATTGATTGTATTGTTTTGTTATATAGATGGATGACTTGCCGAAACCATTATATCAGTAAATGGAATGCATATAAATGGATAGTCATGTAGACGGAGTTTATCCATGGTTCGGTTTAGTCAATATAGATTGATATAAATTGAAAAAACGGATTCATGGATTCATGTTGTATTGTAGTTTATACTTGAATTATATTCAAGTCAGATTAATTAGATTGAGACTCATTCTGAGTCAGACACTTTGAAAAGAAATTGAAGTCCTGAATTAGTTTTGATGTTATCGGTAACTGTTGCACATGGACAACAGGATTTGTGTCTTTTTCCAAGACAATTACCGTATTGATAACACCGTTTGTTAGATTGTCTACCTTAGATAGGCAAGCACCCACATTCTCCGGCTTCCTGAGGCTCAAGAGAATTGGTCCCGCTTAAATCTATATTTACTAAGGTTCTTATTGTAATTTAGTATAACTTGAGAGGGTTTTATGTAAAAATAGTTTTGATATATCTTCAAAAATACACCTCAAGTATTTAATTATCGTCTTCAGGGTTTTCATACATGTATATTTTATAAAAGTGTAATTTCTAGTGAGTAGAACCTAGTTTTCATTATATATGGTATTTTAATAAAATATTGGAATTGTTTTGTATTTGGATGGAAGTTTCATGAAATGGTGATTCTTTTGATTTAGTAAACTTGGTATATTTATATAATATACTTAAAATAGATCTTTTGATAATACTCATATATATATATATATATATATATATATATATATATATTTAATAAAAATAAATTTTATTTATTTTCTAGAAATCTCATTTTCTTAAAAACAGCATTAAAAATTCCATCGAGATCGAATGCTCCTTACGGAGGTCTGCATCTCGCTCTACTAGTCTCGATGACGTGTGATAACTCGCGCCATCCCGAACGGGTTCCCCAAAATGGGTTGTAGAGGCGTAATTGCAAGGAATTAGATAATAATTTTCTTAAAGAAACGGTTTTGTAATAGTTTAGGGTATTTTACTGTAACTCGTGATATTCCCAAAAATATTGCCCAAAAGTAAATCGTGCTATGTAAAAGATGTGTATTGTGATGAGATAGGTCCTTACCTTGTGAGTTTTCTAAAGGTAATACAAGTATTATGTTGATTTGTGTCGAAACTAAAGTATATAGTATTTTACCGTAAAAATACGATAAAAGTTGCATAAAACATTCTTTTGAGATGAAACTTATTTTAATGTGTTATTTAATGTTTGTTAAACATTATATGAGAGTATGATATTTTATTATTTAAGAAAAATAGAATTTTTAAAGAAAAACCGAATCGGAAGTCGGATTAACTCTGCTTCCGTCGGGTTTTGAAGAATGAAAGTTTTAGAATAGATAAAGAGAGGGGAAGAAGGGACTTACTAGCTATCGAGAAAGAAGAGAGGTAGGAGAAGACTAGGGAAGTATCGGGATGTCGTTTCGTCGCCGGAATCACCTCGAAACGTCGTCGGAATCTTGCCCTTTGCTAACTCCACTTGCACACTATATGGACTTGATAATTTTTAAAAGTTTTTGTAATGAAATTCTGAGTGAGGAGGGGTGAAATGGAGTGTGGTATTTATAGGAAAAATTAGGGTTTAGAGGGTTAAAAATGTATTAAAAATTGGATTAAAGATGATTTAAGTTCTCTGGAAAATGTGCAGAGAAAATAAACAATATGAGATAAGTGGGGTAGGTCAAGGGGTGCTCGGGTGAAAAGATGGGGAGCATCCCCTACGGGGGGGCCGGCAGTGCCGGTCTCCTACGCTAGAGTCGCCGGTCGATTCCCGGTGAGAGGCGCTTAGATTTGTGCCATGTGTCCCTCTTGATTCATATACCCGCGTGCATATGTTTTATTAATCTGTAACTCGTCACCTTACGTGTAGTGCACGTGCAAACCCTTGGGCTTCTAAAAGATTAAAAGAAAATTTAATAAAAAGATAATGTGGCTGAGGGGATTTGATCACAGGGGCTACGTCACAGCAGTGCAAGGTTTTACCAATGTGCTACAAGTTATTTCTTGCTGTTCAAAAGCAAATCAAATACTTATAGTGTACACAGGATTGCAAATACCCCAATTGTACATTAACTTTTAAATAAATTTCTGTACATTGAAATTAGAGTTGTTACAAGGAGGAAAATGATTCCCGATGGGAACTTTACTTTGATGGAACATCATCCATAAAGATGCGAAAGCAAAACTGCCCCATAATCAAAGCCGGGATGGGCCTTGTCTTCGTGACTCCACAAGGAGGGATAATGCGTTACGCCCTTTCCTTAACGGAGCCGGGGACTAATAACGAAGCTGAATATGAAGCTTTGATAGCAGGTTTCGAGATCGTTGTTGACATGGGAATCAAAGACCTCCTCATATATGGAGATTCCCAGCTGATCGTTGGCCAAGTAAATGGCGACTATCAGACGTGCAAGCCAGAGCTGATAACGTACGGCGAAAGAGTGCAGCAACCGCTGACACAAATCCCCTCCTACATCCTGAAGAGTATACCGCGTGCAGAAAATTGCAAGGCGGATGCATTGGCCAAGCTGGCCAAGGAATTGGCCGACGAAGATCTCGATGACGTAAGGATCATCGTGCAAAGCCGCAGGGTTCTCGCGCCGGCAGAAATATCTTTGGAGGATTTAACAAAGCCATCTGAAGGAAAAGAAACGATTAAACAAGCAGCCCTCCAAATAGAGGATGAAGAAAAGGTCATGGATTGGAGGGAAGTCTCCATAGACTACTTCAAATCCCAAAGAACGCCCAAAAATGCGCCATCTAGACATCAGCTCATGAAACAAGCTCTGTCTTTTGCCTTCGTCAATGATACTCTATACAAAAGATCGTTCGACTGCCTGTGGCTAAGATGCCTGGGACTAGAACAAGCAAACAGAGTTGTCCAAGAAACTCATGACGGACTCTGCGGTTCTCATCAAGCTAGACCAAAAATGAAGCTGAAAATCAAAAGAATGGGTTATTATTGGCCCACAATGATTCAGGATTGTCTTGAATATGCGAGGCAGTGTCACTCGTGCCAAATTCATGGGGACTTCATCCACCAGCATCCAAACCGGCCACACCCAACAGTAGTTAGCTGGCCATTCGAAATGTGGGGAACCGATATAATCGGCCCCATTGAACTAGTATCATCCAAAGGACACCGGTTCATACTGGCAATGACCGACTACTTCTTTAAGTGGGCAGAAGCAGTACCATTAAGGGAAGTGAAGACGGAGAATATCCTCCATTTCTTCAGGAAACATGTCATCTATCGATTCGGCACTCCGCGACGAGTTATCTCGTATAATGGACCAGCTTCTAGAAGTCATAAAATCAGTCGTTTCACACAGCATAATAAAATAGATTGGAGATACTCTTCGGTCTATAATTCTCGTGCCAACGGTCTAGCTAAAGCTTTCAACAAGACCCTGACGAAGATTGTAAAGAAACGGTGTCCAGAAACAAAAAAGATTGGCATGAAAAGCTGCATGAAGTTCTCTGAGCGTACCGAAAGACGTTCAAACCAGCAACGAATACAACACCATACAAGTTGTTATTTGGCACGGAAGCAGTGCTTCCCCTGAAAGTGGAACTCCCTTCTCTAGGAGTAGCGGTTCGATATGAGCTAACAGATGAAGAAAATGCTCATCTCCGGCTTGAGGAGCTCGACGCCCTCGACGAAACTTGCCTTATAGCGCAACAAAACCTAGAAACTTATAAGGCAAGGATGACGCGGTCATATGAAAAACTGACTAAGCCGAGAATATTCTGCCAAGGCGAACTCGTGCTAGTCGTCAAAAGACCTATGATCCCCAACCATGCAAAACGGGGGAAATTTGAGCCGAACTATGAAGGCCCGTACATCATAAACAAGGTCTACCAAGGTGGAGCCTACCTGCTTATGGATATGCATGGCGAAAGACCCTTCCGGGCAATAAATGGTCGGTTCCTCAAAAAATACTATGCTTGACGAGTCATGACTTAGGTCAATGATAGATGACGACGCTTGTGTCCGCTCGCTATCTTTCTGAGTCAAAAACTCTGAATAGTATGTAAAGAAAACCGGTTGCCTCAAATATGGTGACATCGGATCGAGATGTCCTTAAACTAAAACTTCGTCTCAAAAAAAACGGCGATACCAGACCGAAATGTCCTTAAACTAGAACCTCGCCTCAAATATGACGACATCGGACTGAGAGGTCCTTAAACTAGAACTTCATCCCAAAAATGGCGATAATGGACCGGAATGTCCCTAAACTAGCACGTCGTCTCCAAAACGGCAATCTCCACCCTTGAGATCTATATTGCAATCGAAGCCTCAACGGCGAGGGTTGCAACTCAAGTCCTATCGGCTACACAGCTACTTCAGCAGTGAAGTCACCCCCAAGTCCCACTGACAAACAGATGGGTCATAAATAAAAAAAACGGTACGTCCACAAGCAAATGGGCACGGATGAAAACCCGAGAGGGCGCCGTGAGTAAAAACAACAGGACTGCCGGCGAGTTTGTGAAAACCCGAAAAGGGCGCAATCTCGTAAAAAAAAGTTTTTATTATACACTTACGAGATCCCTACGACTCGTAAGGAGAATTTCCTCCATGAGACCCTCACGGCTCATAGGGTTCAAAAGCCTTAAGCACGGGGATCTAAACCTGCTCTTAAGCCCTCATATTCCCTAACATGCCCTACAAGTGGTCCAATATTGACCATTGTATATAATCCACGGGCATAAATAAACACTCTCACCAAGTTCCACCAATGACAAGAAATATCCCCATATGGTGAACGACACTTGTAAGTCCTCTCAACTTATGAGAAGAAAACGCTCTTGTAAGATCCTTACGACTTGCAAGAGAAAATACCACTTAGGAGTCCTCATGACTTCTAAGGAGAACATACACCTACGAGATCCTCACGACTCGTAGGGAGTAATACCTTTCTGAGACCCTTACGGCTCATAAAATCAAAAGGCCTTAGTCGACAGGATCCTAACCCTATTTGCTAAGCCATCTTTGTTCAAATCGACAAAGATAAATGATGATTCGCTCCTGGAAACATTCCAGTTGTAGCGATGCCGATGCCTAAACAGGTGTCAAACTCTAAGTCCTTTTACGGCAAATGATGATTCGCTCTTGGCAACATTCCAGTCGTAGCGATACTGATGCTAAGGTTGGTATCAGATCCCAAACTCGCAATAAAAACAGCAGTGAGTAGTAAACAAAAATATGCATATGGAATAGCCGAAATGATTGGGCAACTCGCAATAAAAATCAGTAAGTAAAAATATGCATATAAAAACAGCCGAAATGTTTGGGCAACTCGCAATAAAAAGAAGCGAGTAAAAAAAAAGAAAATAGCCGAAATGATTGGGCACCGCGAAAATAGCCGAAATGATTGGGCAATCGCAACTTTCATGATATCAAAAGCTGAAAAGATAGAGCATCACGGAAAGGAATAAAAAAAATGAACACGAAACCTTTTTGTCCTGCAGATAAGTCTACACCGACCCCTGTATACAATCCATCGGCATAAATGAAAGAAAGGGAACCATATTTTCCCACCAAGCTCCGTCAAAGGGAGAGCCAGATCTTGATGGCAACATCTACAATATAGAAATTGGCTCAACGTTCTTCTCATTCTAGCAGTATACAGACGCAATGTCATCAAAGACCCAAGAATCAAATCAAAAAAGGAGGAGTGACGGCAAAATCCTAGCTCCATCCCGACGTTCCTTCTCGATGCAGACGCAACGTCAACAAAGACCCAAGGGTCGAACAAAGTGGAGCAACGGCATATTCCTAGCTCCATCCCGACGTTCCTCCTCGATGCAGACGCAACGTCATCAAAGACCCAAGGGTCAAATCAACGGAGTGACGGCAAAATCCTAGCTCCAGCCCGACGTTCCTTCTCGGTACAGACGTGACGTCAACAAAGCTCCAACGAGCCAAATCAAAATGGAGCAATGGCAAACTCCTAGCTCCAACTCTTGATGATTCATATACAACCTAAAGGCTACCCCGGCGTACTTTCTCATTCCATCAGAGTGCAGACGTGACATCAACAAGGCTCCAAATAGCCAAATCAAAAAGGAGAAATGGAAAAATCCTAGATCCAAGTCTTAACGGTACGTATACATCCTAAAGACTACTCCGGCATACCTTCTCATTCCATCAGGGTGCAGACGTGACGTCAACAAAGCTCCAACGAGCCAAATCAAATTGGAGCAAAGGTATATTCCTAGTTCCGGACTTCAACTGCAATAGATACAGCATAGAGGTCCTACATATGTCTACCTTACTTCAGCAAATAAATGGCACGGTATCGTCAAACAAAATGAAGCAACGGCATATTCCCAGCTTCAGGGTCTTGACGGCAACTTATATAAAACTAAGAGACTATCGGAGATCATCCCACACCAGCATGGAGTGGTTATGACTCATCGGGGCTCCAAATTGAACCTAACCTCAAGTAAAAAGCGACATAAAAAATTCATAACGCTTGCTCTTCCGACGGTCATATAGCCTAAGGAGATTACTTGAAGACGTCTTGTCCAGCCTCCGAAGGGATCAGAGACACGACGGTCGTGGGGCCACTCGAACAACGGCTTAAAGACCGCATATCGAGGAATACATTAGCCAATGCGACAGTACCACAGACTAAAACCCTAGTACCACAAATCTAACAGACCCCTGTCGCAAAGAATAAAGGTTATCTATATTTCACGTTAGGATACACCTGCGAGAACCTCTCGACTCGTAGGGAAAAACATCTTCATGAAACCCTCACAGCTCATGAAGATGAAAAGGCTTGGGCGACGGGGACATCAACCTGTTTCCTAAGCACTGTGGCCTTACAAATAGATCCAAAATGACTCTTGTATATTATCCACGGGCCGCATTTTCCAAACTCGCATACTGATGAGGAGGACAAACCACTTACGAGTCCTCTCGACTCGTAAGGAGAAAATTCTCTTGTGAGATCCTTACGACTCTCAAGAGAAACGCACTTAGGAGTCCTCACGACTTCTAAGGAGAAAATACACCTATGAGATCCTCTCGACTCGTAGGGAGAAAAGTCTTTATGAGACCCTCATGGCTCATAAAGTTGAAAAGTCTTAGGCGATAGATCTAAACCTGTTTTATCACGCCCCGCTTCCCAGTGTACGGGCAGAGGACGCGACGAGGCCACTACGTATTTACTCAGAAGTAAACACGATAAGTGTATCTAAGTAATATAAAATAAAATGTACACAAGAGACAAAATGTAAATAACAGCAACTTTATTTATTAAATATTCTTTTTACAATACAACTGAAATGAAAATACATGGAATGAAAGCAATGCCTAAACAATGGCATAACAGGAATGAAAATGAAATGTAATGTACAAGTGAATCTAAAACTCCGGGTCTTCAGTAAAATGATCCAAGTCTTCACTGCTAGGTTCGATCTCCAGTGAGTCCGAAACACCTGACGACATTCCAAAGAAGAAGAAAGAGAATGTCGTCAGCGAACAAGTCGCTCGGTAAGTCCCGTAGATAGATAAGAATAGAATAGACAGAATAGAGTATAGTTGTTTAATGTTGTTATTTAGTGTTAACGCTGTTGTTTATAGCTTGGTACAGAAGAGTCTAGTGTATACGAGAGGAGTCTCACTATCCCGGAGACTAAGGTATACGGAGTACAAGGAACCGTTCAGCCACGGTACAACGGCAATGGAGATTCAGGTTAGGTGTCTTATGGTTGCAGTCTCGTGCCACTTCTAACACCTTCCGTACCAATTTACCCCTTATAAACCCCGCAATGTCTTGATTGTGTTGATTGTATTGTATTGTCTTATAAATTATATAGATGGATGACTTGCCGAAATCATGATATCAGTAATGGAACAGATATAATGGAAGAACATGTAAATAGAATATATCCATGGTTCAGTTCAGTTAATACAGATTGATATAAATTGAATAGATGGATTCATATTGAATCATGTTGTATTGTAATTTGTATTTGAATCACATTCAAGTCAGATTGATTAGGTTGAGACTCAGTCTAAGTCAGAGACTTTTAAAAGAACTTGAAATCCTGATTGTTTTGGTGTTATCGGTAACTGCTGCACATGGATGGCAGGATTTGTGTCTTTTTCCAAGACAATTACCGTGTTGATAAAACCATTTGTTAATTTGTCTATCTTAAATAGGCAAGCACCCATATCTCCGGCTCTCTGAGGCTCAAGAGACTGGTCCCGCTTAAACCTATGTTTACTAGGCTAGTTATTGTAATTTAGTATAACTTGAGAGGGTTTTATGTAAAAATAGTTTTGGTATAATTTCAAAATACACCTCAAGTATTTAATTATCGTCTTTAGGGTTTTCATTGATGTATATTTTATAAATGTGGCATTTCTAGTGAATGAAACCTAATTTCATAATATATGGTATTTATTTGTAATATGAATATTGTTTTGAATTATCATAGTAGTTTCATGTAATATTTGAATCCTTTTCTTGAGTTTTGGAAACATGGAATAATATATACATTTAAAATAAGTATTTTGGTAATATTTATATATACATATTTAATGAAAATAAATTTATTTATTTTTTGTAAAAATCTCATTTTCTAAAGAAAAATGTATAAAAATTCCATCGAGATCGAATGCTTCTTGCGGAGGTCTGCATCTCACTCTGCTAAGCCCGAAGATATGCGATAATCCACACCATCCTAAACGGGGTCCCCAAAATGGGTTGTAGAGGCTCAATTGCATGGAAAGTTAAATACACTTTTTTTTAAAAATGGTTTTGTAAGTTTAAGGTATTTTACTGTAAAGTCTTATTTCCCGTATTCTATTGTCCCAAAATTCATCGTGCAATGATAGATATGTGTGTTGTGAGGGGGTAGGTCATTACCTCGTGGACTATCTAAAGGTATAGTAAGGAATAAATGTTATAATGATGAAATGAATAGTTTGTGGTATTTTTCTGTAAAAATGTGATACATGTCACAAAAATAGTTATTTTGAGGTGAAACTTCATTTAATAGTTTTGTTAATATTTGTTAAGCAATATGTGAGAATATGAAGTTAACTTGATTAAGAAAAGTATAGTTTTTAAAGAAAACCGAATCGGAAGTCGGACTAACTCCGCTTCCGTCGGGTTTTAGAATTGAAGCTTTTTAAAGAATAAGATGAGAAGGGAAAATGGGACTTACTGGCTTATAAGGTAAATGGGAGAAATAGGAAGAGTGGGGAAGCGCTGGTGTCTCGTTTCGTCGCCGGAACTCCTTGGGTCGTTGCCGGAACTTCGTCGGAGTTTCGCCCTTCGTTAACTCCACTTGCACACTATAGGAACTTGGAAATTTCTTGAGAGTTTTTATATAGAATTTTCAGTGTGAAGGGATGCAAAATAGAGTGGGTATTTATAGGACAAGTTAGGGTTTAGTGTGTGAAGAAAAATGCATTTAAATTTGCATTAAAAATGGAATTCAAAGGGTTTTTAATTCTCTGGAAAATGCAGGGAAAACAAACAGATAGGGGTTAAAGAGAGGAGTCCAAGGGTCTAGGGTTTACAAAAAATAGGTTTGGACATGGGAAAACCGGCGGCGCTAGCCTGAGGGGCTCTCTCATCGGTCCGATCATGGGGTTGGGGGCTCGGATTCGTGCCATGTGTCCCTGACGCTTCAACTAGCCTATTTAACATGTTTGATTATTCTGTAACTTACCCTATTACGTATAGTGCACGTGCAAACTCTTGGGCTTTTAAAAGATTAAAAGAATTTAAAACAAAAAGATAATGTGACTGATGGGATTTGAACTCTGGTGCTTTGTCTTGGTAGTGCAAGGCCTCACCAGTGAGCTACAAGCTCCTTCTTTCTGTTCAAAAGTAAAACAAATTGTTATAGTACTCACAGGATTTACGAATACCCCAATTGTACATTAGCTTTTAAAAACATTTATGTACACAGAATTTGGTGTTGTTACATGTTTTCTAAGCCATCACTGCCATACAAGAAAGTCCAAACCAACTCTTTTATATTATCCACAGGCCACATTCTCCAAAATCGAATACCGAGGAAGAGGAGAAGCCACTTACGAGTCCTCTTGACTCGTAAGGGGAAAATTCTCTTGTGAGATCCTTACGACTCTCAAGAGAAAACACACTTCGGGGTCCTCACGACTTCTAAGGAGAAAATATACCTACGAGATCCTCTCGACTCGTAGGGAGAAAAGTCTTTATGAGACCTTCACGGCTCATAAAGTTGAAAAGTCTTAGGCGACAGATCTAAACCTGTTTCCTAAGCCATCGCTGCCCTAAAAGAAGGTCCAAACTAACTCTTATATACTATCCACGGGCCACATTCTTCAAAG
Organism: Agapanthus africanus; assembly: GCA_030015575.1. Taxonomy (NCBI): domain Eukaryota; kingdom Viridiplantae; phylum Streptophyta; class Magnoliopsida; order Asparagales; family Amaryllidaceae; genus Agapanthus; species Agapanthus africanus. The sequence continues at coordinate 604,478,123 of CM057343.1, forward strand.
TTGAATATCGAGGAGGAGAAGAAGCCACTTACGAGTACTCTCGACTCGTAAAGGGAAAATTCTCTTATGAGATCTTTACGACTCTCAAGAGAAAACGCACTTAGGAGTCCTCACGACTTCTAAAGATAAAATACACATATGAGATCTTCTCGACTCGTAAGAAGAAAAGTCTTTATGAGACCCTCACAGCTCATAAAGTTGAAAAGTCTTAGGCGACAGATCTAAACCTGTTTTCTAAACCATCGCTGCCCTACAAGGAGGTCCAAACTGACTCTTGTATACTATCCACGGACTACATTCGCCAATGAAATGAAGAAGCTACTTATGGGACCGTACAACTCGTAAGGAAAAAAAAAGAATACCCGAGTGAGATCCTTACGACTCACGGAGGCGATGAACAATTAGAAATCCTCACGATTTTTAGAGAGAATACACACTTATGAGATCCTCAAAACTCATAGGAAAAAAAACCTTCTGAGACTCTTATGGCTCATGAAGATAAAAAAAAACCTTAGGCTACAAGGATCCTAAATTTGTCTCATAAGCCATCAATTGTATGGCCATGCATAACTCTGCACTACTTCATCCACGTACATACTTATGTGGGCAAAGTAGTGGGAGGAATTTGTTTCTGCCAAAAATTTTGGCAAAGAGCTATTTATTCCCTTATAAAAAAGGGAAGAGGAAAAGAATTCTCATAGTTTGGCATCATGTGTTAAACATGTAGGCGCTTATATGCAAAGCATATAAGCGCTGAAAACAAATAACTAAAGGCCAAATTGGCCTCACATGTTAAACACGTGAGCGCTCATATGCAAAGCATATAAAGGCTGAAAACAAATAATTAAGGGTCAAATTGGCCTCATGTGTTAAACACGTGAGCGCTCATATGCAAAACATATGAGCGCTGAACATAAATAACCAATGGCCAAACATGCCTCATGTGTTAAACACGTGAGCGCTTATATGCAAAGCATATGAGCACTGAAAATAAACAGGCTAAAATCCACACTAGGGGTCACGTGTTAAACACGTGAGTTCTCTTACCGCATTCTTTGGCAGCGTTCACATGCAAAGCATGTGAGCGCCCCAATTTAAAATGATCCCATCTGATAGAATTAAATTCTATTTGGGAAATATTTTCCCTGATTTTTCTAATACGGAGAGATCTTTTTCTAACAGAGAATCTTGGATTTAAAATCCAATGGTGATAAAATATCACCACCATATGATAGAATTAAATTCTATGTGGGAAATATTTTCTAGATCATTCTCAAACTAGAAAGATCTTCTTTGTTAAAAAGAGGACCCTTGGATCAAACATCCAACGGTGATTATAAAATCACCCACTGATCATCTCATAGAATAAAAATTATGTCTTAGGATAAGATATTTCCTAATCTTGTTAAATAAACAAGAAAACTTCTCTGTTAAACAGAGAGCCTTTGGATTAAAAATCCAATGGTGAATAAAATTCACCAAGTGATCTGAGAGATCATTTTGGATTGATTATGATCTCTTAATCAGAGATTTTCATAACAAGTTGATCTTTTCTCTTATCCTATAAATAGAAGGAAAACAGAAAGAAGAGGGGGAGAAAAGAGAACTTGACAGAAGCTTCTGCAAAAAAAAGAGGTGAGTACAGCGAGATCTTGAGAGAACAAGAGAATTTAATTCTCAAAGAAGAAGACTTTCCTCATTGAAACCAGAGATAAAAAAACAGAGATCACATTTTCTCTCCTTTACCTATATAAGAGTTTAACACTTCATTTAAGAACTCAGTTCTTTCCTCAGTTGAGATTTGCAGAAGCAAATCTCTCCACAAGTTGAGAATTTAATTCTCATCGGGAAGATTTTGCTCTGCAAATTCAAAACTTAGGGAAAAAGAATTAAGTTATAAAAAAAGAGGAGAGAAGAAGAACGAGAACAAGTAGGAATTTAATTTCTCCAAAAATTAGGGTTTAACCCTATATATATAAAGAACTTAGTTTTTCCATAAAAAAAATAGTTGTTCCCGCCAAAAAAAAAAATTTTGCGCAAAGAGTTCAAGGTATCAAATGGCAACGATACGCTTAAGGAAATGCAAATCAGTATCTTCCGGCCTGTATTTTGATAAACTCCCGAAGGAGGAACGGTAAATTCTGATGGTATCGAAAGCATCTCGAAAAATCCTTCGATTTGATATATTATGGGCTTCATAATTCATCCGGGATCAAAAGTTATGAGCATATATGTTATGCACTGTTCCCTGATTAAAAATCAGGAATTACCTCAATGAGGTATCACATGCTCACACGTGACCAATGGTCACGTGTTGACACGTGATAGTTAAAACAAAAATAAAAACAACAGCTGAAGAAGGACCCAGTTGGGGGTCACGTGCTCACACGTGACCAATGGTCACGTGTTGACACGTGACAATCAAAACAGAAATAAAATAACAAACGGCTGAAGGAAATACCTCAATGAGGTATCACGTGCTCACACGTGACCAATGGTCACGTGTTGACACATGATGGTTAAAACTGAAGCGTAAATAAATGCTGAAAAAAGGACTCAATTGGGGGTCACGTGCTCACACGAGACCAAGGGTCACGTGTCAGCACATGACTGGCTTCGAAAGCCTTACAGTTTAATAGAATTAAATTCTAAAAGCTTCTAAATCTTTCCAAATGGAAAAGGATTATGGGGACCGTTGGATTAAAGATCCAAGGATAATTAAAAATCACCAATTTATGGAAAAAAATCTTAGACACAGAAAGATTTCCCTGAAAATCTCACCAGAAATAACAAACAGAATATGTTTGGATTTAAAATCCAACGGTGAATAAAATTCACTGAATGATCTAAAGGCTCATATTAAATATGAAAACAAATCAAATCTTTCAATGAGAGATTTGCTAAACAAATTGATTCTTTTTCTTCTCCTATAAATATGAGCCAAGAAAAGAAGAGAAGGGAACTACTCTTTTTGAGAGAAGAACAGAGAGAAAAAAAGAGAGGAGAATTTAATTCTCAACAAAGAAAACCCTAGGTGAGAAAAGAAAGGGGATCAAAACTTCAAAAAAGATAATTTAATTCTCAAATCTAAGAGTTTAACTCTTTTGCACAAAGGAACTTAGTTCTTCCTCTGGTTGAAGATCTGCAAAGAGCACATCTCCCCATAAGTTGAGAATTTAATTCTCATCGGCTTGAGATCCAGCCATGCAGATCCAAAACTTAGAGGGGGATTGAGTTTAGAGAATTTAATTCTCCCAAAACAAACTAGGGTTTAACCCTAATTGAGAATTTAATTCTCTCGGACTCACAGGAATTTAATTCCTCCAAGATATGAAATTAAGGTTTGAACCCTATCTGAGAATTTAATTCTCCCAAAAATTATAGGAATTTAATTCCTTCAAGATGAATGAAACTAGGGTTTAAACCTAATTGAGAATTTAATTCTCTCAGATTAACAGGAATTTAATTCCTACGAGACAGAATCAGGGTTTCACCCTATACAAGAATTTAATTCTTTTACATATATGGGAATTTAATTCCTCTAAAAGAAATTAGGGTTTAACCCTATATAAGAATTTAATTCTTTCATAATAGGAATTTAATTCCTCCAAAATCATGATTAGGGTTTAACCCTACGGAGAATTTAATTCTCAGAATAAAATAAAGAGACTAAAGATATCTCTGTGCATGAAAAAGACTAAGGTCACGTGTCCCCACGTGACCCCTGAAAAGATCCCCAGAAATGAGAAGGAAAAATCACCGAGGCAATGCCTCACGTGCTCTTACGTGACTCCCAAAACGCAGAAAGAAAAAAGCAAAAGAAATAGAAATTCTGGTCGCTCTCACGTGTTACCACGTGACCCCTTGGCAAAAGCTTTAACAATCAGTGCACAAATTCCCGTCACGTGTCAACACGTGATGCTCCAAAGTAAAATATAAAAAGTATTCACTACTTGTTTTCAGAACAAAATAAGGGGAATCTGGTCCCACCTTTGGGCGCTCCCACGTGTCCCCACGTGACCCCTTTTTGTTTAGTGTTCTGACACTAATTTGAGATCTCTATTCCCACTGTTTAACACTGACTTTTCTTAGTGTTTAACACTAATTTGAAAACCCTGTTTGCAGTGTTTAACACTGTTATTTTCTAGTGTTTGACACTAAATCGAAAACTATATTTCCAGTGTTTAACACTGATTATCTTTTAGTGTTTAACGCTAATTTGGGAGTTTATCTCCAATGTTCAATACTGAGGTTCTCCAGTGTTTAACACTACTTTTAGCCAAATTGGCTAATTTTCCAGAGGCAAAGCCTCCAATTCAAAATTGAGTAAAAATCAGAACTATAATGTCTACTGCTCAATCAAAGATAAAAATGTTCTCAGAGCCCTCAAACTCTGATTTAGTATTGCTAAATAATGTGGGCTTGAACCCAGACAAATGTTTAATGGTCCAACAAAAGGCCAACACTTCAAATCCAATTGGACTTAGCCCAAGTTGGCCATAAGTCCTCAATTCAGATTTAACTGAGCCCATGTGCTCATAATTCTAATTAATTGATCTTAGTTTCAAATTGGACTACAGATCACTTAATCCACTTTGGTTCAAGGGTACATCTCTTCACTCCTCTGATATTTGTCGTTGTAATCCTTCAACGTCTTCAGAGAAGTGACGGGTCCCAACAACCACACATTTCATAGACTATGACGTCTTTAAACTGGACTGTGGGGTCCTTAAGCCCATGGACTATGATGTCCTTAACCTGGACTGTGGGGTCCTTAAGCCCATGGACTATGATGTCCTTAACCTTGACTGTGAGGTCTTTAAACTCACGGACTATGATGTCCTTAACCTTGACTGTGAGGTCTTAAATCTCACGGACTATGATGTCCTTAACCTTGACTATGAGGTCTTTAAACTTACGGACTATGATGTCCTTAACCTTGACTGTGATGTCTTTAAACTCACGGACTATGATGTCCTTAACTTTGGACCACCATGTCCTTAAACTGGTATTGGACCACCATGTCCTTAAACTGGCAATTGACCGCAATGTCCTTAAACTAAACAATAGAGCCCAAATGCTCTTTTGTCGGATTTAAACAATCCTGTTAAATCGATCTTAGTCTAAAAATTGGGCTAACGTATCCTTAACAAACGTTTAAGTTGATCTTAGTCTCAAATGAGGCTAACGTATTGTTCATATCATATTCTTGCATTATTATATTCCCCATTCTTATGCATTTTACGATAAAACAGGTGCTTTTCACGCATGTCTACTATATAGTACATGTTACAGGTTCTTGGAGTAAAAACAGTGAAAAAAACAAAAGACGATACAAAAGAGGGACTTTTGACCAACAAATAGAAGGATCTTAGTCAAGCCTAGATAAAGAACAGTTCACAATGTACAAGGCAACGCAAGGTCTAAAATTACAAAGCAAACGGTTAAAGTCTACTGCAAATTGTTCACTGGAGATCTGGAACCAACGTAGAAGCCATTTTGATAAAAGAACCAAAGAATATATGTTCAGTTGATAAAACTGCACATTTGTATTACTTTTTTCCTACTATTTTCATATTAAAAAAGGACTTTATTATAATATATCATACATATGAGGGTTTATGTGTAAAAACACTATTTTCCATGTGTTCATATATTTTAATTAGCATTTGGTAGGAAAATGTATGCAAATAAATCATTGACCAAATCCTAGTAGAACAAAGTCTACTAAATATTATTTGAGTTGTTGTGCAGAATTTTTCCAAATTGTGCAGAATTTTTCAAAGACTAGAATCAAGCAAATCAATTTGTTGAAGAAGACTTGCCTAATTAAGAATCAAAACTTGGAGACCAAGTCTGGCAGCAACCACGAGTAGATTTCCAAATTCTGAAGGTTTCAAGGATCGCCAAATGTCACATAGAGACAGCTCCAGAAAAATGATGAAGGGCCATGATGATACGGCCGCGGATCCGCGGCATTAGCCCCTTTATGCCGCGGATCCGCCGCAGTTAGAAGGAGTTGGAAGCCGAGGATTTTTGGGGAGGATCTTTTGCTGCTTACTTCCTAATTTAGAAGCTTGGATTCTGGCTTTGGCACTATAAAAAGGCACCGAGAGCCTCTTGGAAAATTTATCAAGCCGACGAGATCACGAAGTCCAAGACGGCTCACGCATTCAGGCTGGTCATCAACTGTTCGTCTACCTCCTTGGAAGAGATCGAGAAGCAAACTAGTCTTTGTAATCATTTTCTAAGAAATCAAAGTGTAAATTGTTCAAGTTGATTAATAAAGGTAGTTGTTTTATTTAATTTTCTTGCATTTTACATTATGTTTTCCATCTTTATCTTTTCATCTTCTTTTCCCAACATGCACGAGTAATTCTCCGCTTGTTAGGGTTCGTAGGATTAGAGTAGGCTAATGGATGATGAACATCCCTAAACCCTTTTTAAGTCCTATAAAGTTTATGAACTTTATCAAAAGAATCATTAACATCCTAATCGGGTGCGCTAACAATTCTTTGCTAGTTCCGACCGCGATTAGCGATTAGATTAATGATTGTTTTGGTAAAGGCTGGATATGAACGGAGTTCCATGTCGAGATAAGGGTTAAGAGTGGGATTCCTTTTCCCTCCAGAAACCCTAATCTACACGCATCACCGTCGTTCTAGTTATAAATCTATAAAGGATAAAAATGGTAACTTTTAATTAATCGTCCATAACTACTAAATCCTAACGAACCCTACAAGCCCTTTTATTATATTAACTATATCCCTAAAATAATCTAGATCTATATTTTTGCATTAGTGGTTAACGTAGATCTAGAAACCATTCTACAGCATTCTTATTTCTTCCTCCTTTCTCAACACATCTAAAGTAAGAGTAAAAAGTTCAACGTTTCCCTGAGGACAGCCCGTACTGATCTCGGTCTAGCTACACGCGACACCGTTATTGATTGTGGTTATTCTAAAACACACTTTTTCGTACCAATCAAATGGCGCCGTTGCCGGGGAAACGTGCGTAATTTTTTATTCTTGCTATTTGTGTTGAATTCTTAGACGATTCATATCATTATTAAAACAAAACTGCAAATTGCATATTTAACGATTTGTGTGTGAATTTTGCGAGGGAATCTAGAGTCACGGACTTGAGGAAACATGAGATCTAGGGTTTCACACTTCTCTGGTATCTTTCTTAACTCCTTCTCTCTCCTCTCAAATCCAATAAAATCTATTTTCTGCAGAATTCTTTGCAAAATATCGCCGCTCAAAAATCTTTTTGCAAAGTTTTGTTTTGCGGTTTGTTTTTGCATATTTTAATACGGATTTTTAAGGGGCAAGACCAAAATCCAGATTAGGTGGGGATTTCATCACCCTTCCTAAGCCCTAAAAATCACAAACCGAGCATCTGCATCAACCCTACATTAATTTAAAAAATATCTAGACCAGACTCTAAGGACTGTCGCGCTCATTAAGGACAGAGGAAGGTCGTGGGTAATCTATCGCTTATCCGCATTACTTTTGTAGTGTCTAGGCAAGTGTGACAAAGGCTAGTGGTTTTTAATTAGGCCCACTACTGTAGTTCCTTCCCACTTACCTGGCACTTACCTGGCTACAAGGGTAGTACAGAGGCGGTAGAGGATTGATCCTGCGGTTTGTCCTTTGGAAGTCTAGGAGCGGTCTAGAGACTGGACCTAGGTAACCATAGTTCTAGGGTTGTACATTTTTGTGTGATTTGTCTAAATCCGTTATTTTTCAAAACAAACCAATTATTTTCTCCCCTTTTTACCCCTTCCCCCTTCTTCTCTTATTATAATGGATGACCTAAACAGAAGAACACTTACCGAGCTTTGCTGTCCATAACCAGATATCTCTTGTTTTCGTAATCCTTTCGGTATACCGTCCGGCTCTTCCATGTCCTTAAGAGATCATATAGAACAAGCAGGAAGAAACAGTTGACCATCTCAGTCTAGGTCTTATCAACCGTATCCTAATCCTACACCTGTTTCAGTTCATACCCAGAGTGAGGAAGCCCCTAGACGAATGTCCATTGCTGAGCACATAGCTAGGTCTAGAGGCCAAAGTTTCAACCCGGACCAATATCAACCATCACCACCACTGTCCGGAGAAGAGTTTGATATGCGGTTTGTGGCATATAAGATGTCTGTTGAAAATAGCCAGCCAACCAACCCATATCAACATTCTTCTTATCATAATATTGATCTTACTCCTACCCAAGTTCCGCAACCATTCTATTCCTATCAATCGAATCCGACTTTTCCGCCTACTCTAGACAGTTCTTCTAATCAGTCATTTGGAAGTTTTAATTATCCACAGGAATTTCAATCTTATACTGAAACCCCCTATCAACCCAAGACTAGTCTGGAGCAGACATTAGAAAAATTTCTGGAACCGTCGAACCAAATTAGGAAGGATTTGGGTAGTAAGACAGAACTGTACACCCTTCCTAATCAAACCTCCCCATTCCTAACTGAAATCTACAACTCCAGTTTCATAGATTCATCAAGTACACCAAATAGAATGACTGATAAGTTGTGTGACTTTGTAGTGTTTGATTTACCCGACTGTGAAGGGTCCATTTCAAGTGAAACCATACCCAACCCTTGTGATCTCTACACCTCCACTCTTGAACCAAAACTTATTGAAAACCATAGTTTTGATGAGATGTTTGAGAATTTTAACCTTCGCTTGAATGAGGTGATTGACGTTGGGGATATATTGATTGATGAACCCGAAATTTTGGATGATTTTGTCCCACCAATTCATCAAATCCTTTCACTTCCTTGTGGTCATCATCTTGAGCCTTTAATTCTTCCCGAACCCCAAATATGTCTTGAAGTTGATAATAATGGTATACACGAAGATCAGACCGAAATACAGCCTCCATCTTCCACATCTGGTACAGCAACACTCGACACACCAATTTGTTTACCCATTTCACCTTCTATTTTCTCCGGTTCTTCTTCTGTTCCTATAGTTTCAGTGAGTTTTGATGAATCACAATCCGTTAATCCAAGTTCAATAATACCAGAAATTCAACTTGGTTCGGATATTTTTGAAAATGAGGTAGATGAGTTTTTCAAATCCTCTACCTCAATGATTTTTATTGAATCAAATAGGATAAATTCTGGCACAAAACTCTTTGACAGCAAAATGTTCAATCACACCATTGATAAAATTTTTGAAGAACTTTTTGCTGACGAACTTGAATTTTTAAACAATACAGATTTTGTGATTGATCAATCTCCACCTATAGTGGTTGAACCGCCACCATTCCTTCTTCCTAATCATTCATATTCATCCTCATTCTTTCTTTTCTCTAATTTCAAACCCTTTCCAGACCAACTCTTATCCCTTCACCATTTTTTCTTGACTCGATACAACACATTCTTCCACCAACCTATACGATATACTGATAAAATCTTTGAATGGTTGGTGTTAACTTTTAGTCTTTGTAAAGTCTTACTTTGACCAAATGACTCACCCCCTCTTAAAATGCTTCATATTGTCTAACTCATGTTTGAGGGGGAGTATATTTTTGGCTCTTGAACATAACTTTTGTCCTCAAATTTGTGAGCCAAAAATAAGTTTGGGGAAGGATTTTTACTTTCATATTTTCTTTCCCCCATTAATAATGTCCTCCCAAGTTTACAGGTTTTTGTGATCCAGCAGATAGCAACACTGAGGACACTGTTGAAAACAAGTTTGGGGGAGATTTGTGCTTATTCACACATCAATTTGCATCATATTTTGCATAAGCACAACATTTTCAAAAAAAAAATTAATTTTTTTTTTATAACAAAAAAGTAGAAAGTGAAAAATTACATCCAAAAGATAGGAATAGTTTAAGAAAACCAAGAAAATTAGAAGTTTTCTTAAACGAACTAGTAATAAGTAGTTATGAGCTATTGTCCTAAGGGTTAGTAAAATGAAGGAAGTCACTAATCTGAGAATAAAAATAAGTCTGAAAAATAGTTTTTATTCTGGAAGCCAAACATTTAAATGTTGATACCCTACTACATGCACTTACACACGTCTTGAAACTTGGGATAGTAGAGGATACCTTGAAATGCTCTTGTCTAAAAACCAAAGTATGAAGGAGATGAAAAAAATGATGAAGAAAATATAAAAATGGTGAAAAGAGAAAAATGAACACTGGTTTTGTTATCGCCAAGGCAGCAATAAAAAAATATAGCGAGGGTGCCTCTTCACCTAGTGCCCTAAGGCCAACTGGTCTGGGAGTCACTGCTAAGCCTTAGGTGGTGCAAGACGAGGAAAATATTATCACCTAATTGTCAGTGTATATGCCCTAGAGGCCATTACTGTATCATACTAGTATGTATATTACTTGATGGAAGCTTGGGATATTCACAGTTGTATATACAATCTTGCTCGAAATGGTAGTATGCTACTTAGTTTGTCTCTGCTTCAATATGTGCATGTGTTTCTTTTATCATATCGCTTATATACATATTAGTAGAGCCCTTAGGATCTTTGCTTGATTACCAGCGTTGTGATGGCGCTCACACTCGTGGGGGCTGGGTAATCCATAAGCACATCCTTATACAGGTCCCTAGTCGTTGGACTATCGAGACAGGGCATCGATACTCCGGAATAGACTAGCGTATGCGCTTCTCATCCCAGCGTGGGAGACGGTCTGTCCCACAGCCGTCAGTACATCGTACTTGAGATAGTATGCGGGTGCTCGTTAGGTTACGAGTACACTGGACAGGACTCGTCGGGAACTGTTGGTTGATATTATACCTATCGTCAGTTATCAGTTCCCAGGTGACATGAGTACAGCTTAGTCCGCTGACTTGACACTGTCACTTCGCCTCGAGTGTGTTCCCAATGTACTTTGATTAATACCCTACCACGGCTCAAAGGAGTCGTGCAAACAGGTAGTAGTTGGGTGCATTCCCGAAGCACTTGGAGGCAGTGACGGTTAGACAGGATTCGTCTCTCCCGGTATTGGGGGTTGATATCGCGCTGTGTCCAGGAGAGCCATTACACAAGTAGTCCCTGACCAGGGCAAGCGAGATATACTGGTAGGTTTCCAGTGTTATCTCAGGGTGTTCTGGGCTACACTCCGACACGACTTGTACCGCTATCAGGGGACTGACGTTTACCGCCCCCTTAGGTCCGCCATGCGATGTATCAGACGAACATACCGGATTGTACGGAGACTGTCACATACAGGCTCAGTAGGAGTTCAGATGGGGTCACCTCTAAATCTTTCCAAATAGAAAAGGATTATGGGGACCGTTGGATTAAAGATCCAAGGGTGATTAAAAATCATCAATTTATGGAAAAAAATCTTAGACACGGAAAGATTTCCCTCAAAATCTCACCAGAAATAACAAACAGAATATGTTTGGATTTAAAATCCAAAGGTGAATAAAATTCACTGAATAATCTAAAGGCTCATATTAAATATGAAAACAAATCAAATCTTTCAATGAGAGATTTGCTAAACAAATTGATTCTTTTCCTTCTCCTATAAATATGAGCCAAGAAAAGAAGAGAAGGGAACTACTCTTTTTGAGAGAAGAACAAAGAGAAAAAAAAAAGAGGAGAATTTAATTCTCAAGAGAGAGAAAAAGAGAGGAGAATTTAATTCTCAACAAAGAAAACCTTAGGTGAGAAAAGAAAGGGGATCAAAACTTCAAAAAAGAGAATTTAATTCTCAAATCTAAGAGTTTAACTCTTTTGCACAAAGGAACTTAGTTTTTTCTCTGGTTGAAGATCTGCAAAGAGCACATCTCCTCATAAGTTGAGAATTTAATTCTCATCGGGTTGAGATCCTGCCATGCAGATCCAAAACATAGAGGGGGGAATTGAGTTTAGAGAATTTAATTCTCCCAAAACAAACTAGGGTTTAACCCTAATTGAGAATTTAATTCTCTCGGACTCACAGGAATTTAATTCCTCCAAGATATGAAATTAGGGTTTGAACCCTATCTGATAATTTAATTCTCCCAAAAATTATCGGAATTTAATTCCTTCAAGATGAATGAAACTAGGGTTTAACCCTAATTGAGAATTTAATTCTCTCAGATTAACAGGAATTTAATTCCTACGAGACAGAATCAGGGTTTCACCCTATACAAGAATTTAATTCTTTTACATATATGGGAATTTAATTCCTCTAAAAGAAATTAGGGTTTAACCCTATATAAGAATTTAATTCTTTCATAATAGGAATTTAATTCCTCCAAAATCATGATTAGGGTTTAACCCTACGGAGAATTTAATTCTCAGAATAAAATAAAGAGACTAAAGATATCTCTGTGCATGAAAAAGACTAAGGTCACGTGTCCCCACGTAACCCCTGAAAAGATCCCCAGAAATGAGAAGGAAAAATCACCGAGGCAATGCCTCACGTGCTCCTACGTGACTCCCAAAACGCAGAAAGAAAAAAGCAAAAGAAATAGAAATTCTGGTCGCTCTCACGTGTTACCATGTGACCCCTTGGCAAAAGCTTTAACAATCAGCGCACAAATTCCCGTCACGTGTCAACACGTGATGCTCCAAAGTAAAATATAAAAAGTATTCACTACTTGTTTTCAGAACAAAATAAGGGGAATCTGGTCCCACCTTTGGGCGCTCTCACGTGTCCCCACGTGACCCCTTTTTGTTTAGTGTTCTGACACTAATTTGAGATCTCTATTCCCAGTGTTTAACACTGACTTTTCTTAGTGTTTAACACTAATTTGAAAACCCTGTTTGCAGTGTTTAACACTGTTATTTTTTAGTGTTTGACACTAAATCGAAAACTATATTTCCAGTGTTTAACACTGATTATCTTTTAGTGTTTAACGCTAATTTGGGAGTTTATCTCCAATGTTCAATACTGAGGTTCTCCAGTGTTTAACACTACTTTTAGCCAAATTGGCTAATTTTCCAGAGGCAAAGCCTCCCATTCATAATTGAGTAAAAATTAGAACTATAATGTCTACTGCTCAATCAAAGATAAAAAATTTCTCAGAGCCCTCAAACTCTGATTTAGCATTGCTAAATAATGTGGGCTTGAACCCCAGACAAATGTTTAATGGTCCAACAAAAGGCCAACACTTCAAATCCAATTGGACTTAGCCCAAGTTGGCCATAAGTCCTCAATTCAGATTTAACTGAGCCCATGTGCTCAGAATTCTAATTAATTTATCTTAGTTCCAAATTGGACTACAGATCACTTAATCCACTTTGGTTCGAGGGTACATTTCTTCACTCCTCTGATATTTGTCGTTGTAATCCTTCAACGTCTTCAAAGAGGTGACGGGTCTCGTCAACCACACATTTCATAGACTATGACGTCTTTAAACTGGACTGTGGGGTCCTTAAGCCCATGGACTATGATGTCCTTAACCTGGACTGTGGGGTCCTTAAGCCCATGGACTATGATGTCCTTAACCTTGACTGTGAGGTCTTTAAACTCACGGACTATGATGTCCTTAATCTTGACTGTGAGGTCTTAAAACTCACGGATTATGATGTCCTTAACCTTGACTGTGAGGTCTTTAAACTCACGGACTATGATGTCCTTAACCTTGACTGTGATGTCTTTAAACTCACGGACTATGATGTCCTTAACCTTGGACTACCATGTCCTTAAACTAGTATTGGACCACCATGTCCTTAAACTGGCAATTGACCGCAATGTCCCTAAACTAAACAATAGAGCCCAAATGCTCTTTTGTCGGATTTAAACAATCCTGTTAAATCGATCTTAGTCTAAAAATTGGGCTAACGTATCCTTAACAAACGTTTAAGTTGATCTTAGTCTCAAATGAGGCTAACGTATCCTTAAACCCAAACCCCCAAAACCAAATCTAAGAAAGATACGGATTTGTACTGGTCTACGCCCTACGGGCGAAAACATAAGTTAGTCTCCGTATACAATTCACGGGCAACCACAAACAAAGCAAACACCCACGAAACGAAGTGACCATCTGGAGAAGGAGAAAATTGTTACCGCGATGCAGTAGTGTAATTAACTGCAGGGGCTTGCGCCTGCAGGGAAGAGCGTCCCCACAATCAAAAACCCCTCAAGCGAGGGGGAATCTGACGAAATCTGCTATATCGGCCGCATCCGTTTAAACCTTCGATACACGGTGCCGTAAATCAACTTGGCATTTTCGGAGAGGTGGACGGATAGCACCGATTAGCATCTGCCCCGAATTTCAGGCAAGACGTCCGTCTTGCGCGTCTTTCGGAGGGGAACAACTGTGATGATGATACAAAATCTTAAAAACCAGAATTGTTAGTGCTTAGCACTATTTTGAAGCCTCACGTGTTTCCCACGTGAGTGTCTCAAATGAAAGAAGAGAACAACTGAAATTGCCTCACGTGTTTCCCGCGTGAGTGTTAAAGCACCATAGTATAAGAAAAGAGAGACAACCACGTACTTTGCACAAGAACTCTAGCCATATGAGCGGTACCCATACTTGTGGTGCCTCACATGCTTCACACATGAGCGCCACTAGAATCAAGTGTTTAGCATTTATATAAAAAGGGGAAATAAAACTTTATGGGCAGCGCCCATATTTGTGGCGCCTCACGTGTTTCACACGTGAGCACCACAAGAATCAAGTGCTTAGCACTTATATAGAAAAGGGAAATAAAACCTAATGGGCAGCACCCATATTTGTGGTGCCTCACGTGTTTCACACGTGAGCACAACAAGAATTTAGTGTTTAGAACTAATCTAATGCCCATGTGAAACTCACGTAAGCATTGTATGTCCTTGTACCTAGCACTGTTGGGTAATTATAGAAACTCAATCCCAGCCCAAATTGGCTAAAGTTTCTTGAGTTTAAACCCCTATGATTTTAAATCAACCGAGCTCATATTGCTCATGGTTTTTCAAACCGACCTTACTTTCAAAAATAACTAGTGGTCTCCCATTGATGATATCCCAAAGGATATTCATCTTATATCTCCTAAGATAATTTTAGTCTCAAACATGACTAACATTTCTTAGCTCTACAACATCCCCTCCTCCTTTTTCCCTCAAATATGGGATTTGGTTTAAGGGTATCTCTCTCCACATCTCTGATATATGTCGTTATAATTCTTCAACGTCTTCTGAGAGGTGGCGGGTCCCGACAACCAATAACACGTTGATGCATTTCCAAACTGACGTGCACACCTCAAATCGGATCGTACCCCAAATTGGGTGCATTCCATATCATCATTGTTCGCTTCGTCACGTAACAAATACACGTGCGCGCAAGTCGAACTTTGGACCGAAACGTCGTTAAACTAATATTCGCCTCCAAAATGGCGATAATGGATCGAAATGTCCTTAAACTAATATTCGCCCCCAAATATGGCAATAACGGACCGAAATGTCCTTAAACTAATATTCGCCTCCGAAATGGCGGTAGTGGACCGAAATGTCTCTAAACTAAAATTTCGCCTCAAACATGGCAATAATGGACCGCGATGTCCTTAAACTAAAATAATCGAGCCCAACTGCTCATACATTTTAAGTCGATCTTAATCTCAAACCAGATTAACGATCCTTAAATCAACCCAAACCCAAATCTAAAAATAAACGGATTTGGTCTAACTCACGCCCTACGGGCGACGACATAAATTAGTCTCCGTATACTGTTCACGGGCAACCCAAAATAAAAACATACACACGACACGAAATGAACTTTCGGAGCAGGAGAAAGTGGTTATCGTGATGCGATAACATAATTAACTGCAGAGGCTTGCGCCTGCAGGGAAGAGCGTCCCCACAATTAAAAACCCCTCGCAAACGAGGGGGAATCTGATAAAGTCTGCTACAATGGTTGCGTCCGTCCAAACCTCCGATATACGGTGCCATAAATCAACTTGGTATTTTCGGAGAGGTGGACGAATAAATCCAAATAGCATCTGACCCGAGAATTCAGTCCAGACGTCCCAACGTCCCGGTCCGTCTTCCGACGGTGAACAACTACCACCCTCATTGGAAAGAGTGCACAATATGTTCCACATATCCCAGTTTCAAAGATATGTGAGCGACCTCAGCCATATCCTCGATCACTCCGAGCTCACAGTCCAGACTGACCTGACTTGCGAGCAACAACCCGTTGAGATCCTGGACAGACAGGTAAAGGCATTACGGAACAAGGAAGTAAATTTGGTCCGAGCAATATGGAGAAAAGATTCACCAGGAGAATCAACTTGGGAACAAGAAGATAACATGCGTGCAAGATACCTTTACTTATTTGTAAACTAGTCCTTATGTAGTTGTAAATTTCAAGGACGAAATTTTTATAAGGAGGGTAGAATGTAACGACTCTGAATTTACTGTACAATTTTTTCAGTTTAATGTACAGAAAAGAGTTTACAAGTCTGAGTACGATTTATAAGTTAATTTTTGTTTAAGAACAGCAAGAAGTCATTTGTAGCTCACTGGTAAAGCTTTGCACTACTGTGACGTAGCTCTTATGTTCGAACCCCATTAGACACATTATATTTTTTCTGATTTTTTTAAAAACTTTTTGAAAGCCCAAAAGTTTACACGTGCAATGCACATAAAAATGAAAAGTCTGAAGAAATAAACATGTGCAAAAGAGTATTAATACAGAGATGTACACGTGGCTTCAATTCGACGGCTCCCCCTCACCAATCGACCGGCGGAAACATTATTTTGGCCGGAGGGGACGGTCCAACCATGGGCAATAAGCCCCGTGCTTTGCACACTCGACTCTTGGCCTATCCCTAACTCCCCTGTATTGTTTGATTTCCCTGCAATCAAACAGAGGTCCCTCAATTCTCCATTTATCACCTTTTTAATGCATTTTAATTCATCTTTTTAATTCCAAAACCATAATTCCACACTATAAATACTACCCCATTCCCTAGCCCTTCCTCATTCTGAAAATTATAGCCAAAATTCTTAAAGTTTTCTAAGTACAAGAAGAGTACAAGTGGAGTTAGCAAGAGATCAACTTCCGGGGAGGATCGAAGCAAGTTCCGGCGACCCCGCAACGCCACGAAGTTCAACACTCCCTACTTCTACTTTTTCTTAGGATAACTAGCTAGTAAGTCCCTCCCAATCTCTCTTCTTCCTCTCTAAAAATCTCTTTTTCAAAACATGTCGGTAAGTGGAGTAAATACCGACATTTTATTTTAAACCCTAGAAATTACATTTTTTCTTAAGCATTGCTCATTCATATTTTTACACCTTACTTATTAACATAAAACTAATGTTTAGAACCAACTTTCACTCAAAAATATCATGAAATATTACTTTAAATTAACTTTTACATTAAAATACCATGAACTTCACATATCTATCTTTTAGTAGCTTTGTTAATTATACCTTCAGAAAAATTCAAGAGGTAATGACCTACCTCTCACAAACACACATAGTTCCATAGCACGATACTCCTTAAACGTATTTTTATGGCGAATACAATATATTACATTAAAATACCATCTACTATAAAAACGGTTTTTTATGGAATTGTATTTTAAAATTCCTTTGCAAATAATCCTCTACAACCCTTTTTAGGGGACCCGCTATTGGATGGTACAGATTATCGCACATCCTTGGGCTAGTAGAGCGAGATGCAGACCTCCTCACGGAGCATTCGGTCTCGAAAGGTTTTCAATATGATTTTTAAGAAAAATGCAATTTTCTACTTAATAATAAAATTAATTTTTAATAATTATTTAAATATTACAGAATCCATATATTTTCAAAATATAATAACTTTATATTTTTCAAATAAAATAATTACAGGTTTCATTAAAATACCATCAAGATACCAACAAAAGTCAAGCTTTACAGTAAAATACCATGAATTATCCCAGCTAAGCTATTATCACTAAAATACCTCAAATCCATAAAATTCACATTCATGGAAACCCTAAATAATATAATTAATTTCTCAAGATTATTTTGAAACTATATTAAAAATATTTTTCATAAAACCCCCTCGAGGTATATAAAATTACATTTAAGGACATTAGTAAATATAAGCGGGATCAATTCTCTTGACCCCAGGGAGCCGGAGAAAGTGAGTGCTTACCTATTTAAGATAGAAAATTTAACGGTGTTATCAATGGTAATTGTCTTGGAAAAAGACACAAATCCTGCCGTCCATGTGCAATAGTTACCGATAACCCCCGAATCTAATTCAGGATCTAAATCAGTTATAAGTGTCTGACTCAAGTCTGAGTCTAAATCAAACTTGAATTCAACTCAAACCAGAATACAATTCAAACATGAATCCAAACTCTAACATGTATACTTGAACCTGAACCTGAATATCAAACCTGAATACAAGACTTGACTTGACTGAACCATAGCTATAACTTGACATGACTACAAGCTTATATCCTGAACCTGACTACTTGAACAATTTGTATCCATGGTCTCAGCAACCCCTATAATCTATACAAAACATTGCACGAGGTTAACGGGGTACATTGGTATGGAATGTATTAAAAGCGGCACGAGATGATCACTAAAAGACATCTACATGAACGCTCGTACCGTTGTCCCGTGGGTTTTGACGAGGCCTTATACTACATGTTATCATAGTTCACGGGGTAAGATGGACTTCTCTCGTATACACTAATACTTTCTGTACCAAGCTACAAACAACTACGTTAGAATAGCAAGCTTATACATGTACACCTTAACAGTTCAATTCTCAATACTTGCTATATTCCTGTCTTTCTTTTGGGACTTACCGAGCGCAGTTCACTGACGACATTCCTGTCTTTTCTTTCTTTGGAATGTTCGTCAGGAGGACCGGACTCTCTCGAGATCGAGCCTAGCCAAGAGGACGCGGACCGGTTCACCGAGCAGCAGGACTTTTAGTTTTTCGTTGTACTTACTTTTCATTTCATATACCACTGTTTTGGCATTACTTTATATCTTTGTACTTTCCTTTTCAAAGCAGTGTATTGTAAAAATGAATGTTAATAAAAGTTGATGTTCATTTTATATCTCTTGTCATTTCTTGTGCATTTTATATATTGCTTATTTACGCTTAACGTATTTATTTATGAGTAAATACGTCGCGTGTCTGCTACGTCTCCGTCACCGTACACTGGGAAGCGGGGCATGACAGACATTAAAAAATTGATGTTAATTGAGTATATATATACTGTTATCCAGTATGCCTGACCCAATCAGTTCTTGATTTAAGTGAATGTTCATGACATTTCTTTCAACTGCAAAATTATATCCTTCATTAGACAACAAAGATAGTGATATAATATTACACAGCATATTTGGTACACAAAAACAGTTATACAACACCAAAATGTGTCCACTCGTCAAACCCAGGTGATAATCTCCTGCACCAATAGCATTTACGTTTGCTCCGTTGTCAACCCTGAGGGTCATATCACTTGCCTTCAGCACTCTACGGTTTCTCAGTGCCTGCAAAGAATTACAGATGTGAGAACCAGAACCGGTATCTAGTACCCATGATATAGATTTAACTGAAAAACGGTTTTCAATCACGAACACACCTGAATCTGAAGTATCAGCTTACTTCGTGTCCTTGCCTTTGGCTTTAAAAGCCTTGCAATCCTTCTTCCAGCGACCCTTCTTGTGACAGTAGTAGCACTCATCCTTTCCTGATTTTACTCTCCCGGAATTTTTCGTTTCTTGCACCTTTTTGACATCTCTTTTCGGCTTGGTGGGGGTCTTTTTCTTCTTCCCCTTAGATTTCTCTTTGGATTTAGACGAGGAAGATTCCCTAACAATAAGAACATGTGTCTTCTCCTTTTTCAAGGAGCTCTCAGCTACCTTCAACATGTTGATGAGCTTTGAAAGATCCGCTTCCATCCGTGCATGTTGAAATTCAATACAAATTGAGAGAAGGTGTGAGGAAGGGACTGTAGAATCAAATCAATGTATAACTCGTTCTCTAACATGCATCCTAGATTTGCGAGTTCTTCAATGAGACTGATTATCTTTAGGACGTGTTCTCTTACAGATGATCCGACGGCTAATTTCATCTGGAATAATTCTTTGAGATTTTGTACATTGCGATATGAGAATGCTCTCCATACAAATCCTTGCAATGGAGAAAAATGGATTTGATGTCCATATTCTCATGCTGCTTCTGAAGTTCATTATTCATTGAAGCCAGCACAATGCACCTAGCTTTTTCGCAATGCAGGTCCCACGTTTTGCGGATCTCGATGTCCGCAACCGTGAAATCCAGCCCTGGGATAGGGGGAGCAGTACCGGTGAGGACATATACCACTTGTCATAAGTGAGCGCATTATTGACGTTCATCAGCCAATTTTTATAGTTTGGCCCAATCAGTATATTTTTTTTTGAGTAGTAGTTTAAGTCCCATCATGGTTGCTGTCAGAGAGAGAGAGAAAAGAAACACTCAGCGTATGCTCTTCCAAGATTAGATTGGTTTATTATCTTATCTAATCAGGATGGCTCCCACTGTTTCCTCGAATTCTCCATCAAACCTTAAAAAGAAAATTAGTCGGAATCATTTACACTTTACAAGTTCGCTAACCGTTCAGCCAGGTGGATGTTGGTACTCCGAGAAAGGTTCCCCGTGCTCTCGCACGGACCTAATTAAAATAAATCTCGTTTCCGCAGAGACGTAACCTCGTTAACACTTTTTAAACACCGAATAAGTTAGCTAATTGTGAAGTGAAAAATATCTCCCAAGAGTAATCCTACTCATCAGTGGGATCGGGATCCAACTTTCATTGCGTAATGACCTAAATGGAAGCCATTCTAGTCACCACACTCCAGAAGGTATGCTCAATCTGTAAGTTTCCTTTATTTTTAAAACTCCCGATGTGATTTTTGCCCCAAGCTCTTATGACCTTGACGGAGACCAATAAAGACGCAAGTCAAGTTCTTCCCGTCATTGTCCTAATTGATTTAGACCCACCCGTACTCGCCCTTGACAAAGACCAACAAGGCTGTACGACTGTCCTAAACCAATGCATCTATTTATGCTATAAACAAGCAACACACCGCTACCATTCATTATGCCTTGACGAAGGCCAACAAACATAGCATGAATACGATATGCTACACATTTGAAATGACGGAGGGCTACGACTGGTTCTTGCGAAAATTTTGAACGTAATAAACTTGATATCGTTGTAGGAACGATAGCTTTGAAAAATGAGTGGTTCAAGTTCTTCTTTTTAAACGAGCATTTTGAAAAGAACCAAATGGTTTTTTCAATTTGTTCCAACAACATCATTTTAGGTTTATTATCTTGCATTAATGAGGATTAATGTGGTCCCATCAATTTAAATCCTATCACACCAGAAAACAACGAAAATATAATGTACGTATATGCCATCCGCATTCACCATGATCCCCGTCATGCACCGTTAGGTTACTTAACTATTGGCAGAGCGGGGGCAGGGCTAGCGCGGATGCAAAACATATACAACATTTATATACACACACACGCACGCACACACGTGTGTGTGTGTGTACACGTGTACGTATTTATATACGTACGTGCACGTGTGTGTATACACACATGCACATGTGTGTGTATATACACATGTATATATACACACGTTCACGTGTATATATACACACGTGTACGTCTATATATACACACGTATGTATATATATACACACACGTGTGTGTGTGTGTGTGTGTGTGTGTGTGTGTGTAACCATTCGTCGCAGGCATGATAAGCATCACGGATACCAACAACACAGAGAATGGAAAAATAGATCAACTAAGAAGTTTGAATTTCATTGAGCCACTTATGAAATACAATCCTCCACGGGCGTGTGAATAGCCGAGTGTGAACTATCTTAAAGCCCTACGAGTGCGGCAAGCTACCCACCAATCGTAGAATTGGGTGACCCGGGTTTCGACTTCTCGAGATGGCCACCCACTGAATTCTAAACCCAGTAGGTTGTGCACTCCTCCGCGGGTCATTCCTAGATACGAAATGAAAAAAATACAGCCGGTGACATCATCCTCAACCTGGATGTGCCCTAATAAAAAAGTATACATCAATTATTGCATGAATTACAAAATTCACTCACATCTCACATCTAAATTCATACCAAGCTATTCACACGACGATCTATCAAACCATTCACAACACAGAAATATCACAAGATATGTGTAAACCCTTCTAATCGACATATAGCGATTAGAAGATATTTAACAACACATATTCATATCACAAAAGCAAGTAAACAAATCTACGGCATTAGAATTCCGCACACTATTAGCAAACATGCCCAATTTTCCAAGACTTAAAAATCCAGTCCACTAAAGTCCCAAAAACTTTTGTTTTAAGACAATCCGGAAGTCGAAATGAACTCGAAATCCGCTCGAATTTTCATGAGCTCGAAGGACACGAAATTAATATACGTCTAGGGGGCCTGGGAGGGTACCCACCCACCGGGGCCACCATGAGGTGGCCCCTAAGGCTTGGCAGACCCGAGAGCACCCATATGGGGTGCTCTCGGGTCTCTACCCACCAAGGCCACCACTTGGTGGTCTCGGGGGTGGGCCCGACCTTTGGTCCCCCCAGAAGTTCCCCAGGGTACCCAAGCACTGCCCCGCGGCTTCTCGGTTCAAACCATGAGCCTGCGGGGTGTGCAAACTTGTCAAAACTTAATTTTTCGGATTGTTTTTGTCGACAGTTCGTGCGCGACAAAAACAACAAATTTCTAAGGTCGTAATGAGCTATCTAAAGCTTAGGGAGTGGCTCTGACACCATGTAAGTCTATGTTGCACACTCTACGGGGTTTGTAGAGAGACGGAATTTTCAAAAACCGATTTTGAAGCATGCAACAAAGACTATAACCCAAGAACCATCATAAGCCCTAATAGCAAAACCACATAGATAATTATTCTACTATTATAGAATTTTATACCTATGAGATTCGTGTCCTTCGGGCCTTCTTGATTATCTTCTTAGGTTCCTTTCGGTCCTAGATCTAGCTTGGTCGTCGGCCTTCTCGATCCCAGATGATCTACCTGAAGGTTCTTAATCCAAGCTCCCACTTCTAAAAGAAGCAACTAAGCAAACTAGTTTGCTAATCTAGTTTGCTTAGATGATGTAGAGATATTTAGTAGTAATATTTCTATCTCAAAACCCTTTGGCTCTCAACACATGAGAATGATAAGGGTTGAGGAAGAAAATAGGAGAGAGAATGAGCAAAAGAAAATAAAGTGAGGTTGTGTGAAAAACTCATGACTATTTTTAGTTTTGTGAAATCTTTTTCACAATTAAAAATGGGCATCATACTTCAATAGTAAAACCAAATGAATTAAAAATTCATTTGGCTATACCTCACACCATGCTTATTTGCCACATAACTCTCTACCTCATTTCCAAATATCAAAATAAATGGTTACTACATAAATGAGGTGTCCTCTTTCAGAAGGTATTTTGTATAAATATAAAATACTTTCTACCATATATACATACCCATATTCGTACCAAAATACGAATGCACAAGAGATAGAATATTACTACTAATATAATACTAGTATTAAATCAATATCTGATTTAACAAACCGGCTTAATCCTAAGCCTTCCAGTATTATAATCCGTCCGATTAAATCTCGTGCAACTAGTACACGTAATTAATCGGAACCATGCACGTATAAACATACGGCCTCTACGTCGTTTCGCCTTAATCAGGGAAACCCTCCGTGTGGGACTCTAAAAACTCCACAGTACGCTGACAGTAGATTTAACCACAAGCGCATTAGTGATACTAGCTGTACGTAACGGCTACCGAGATACCTGTCAAAAGGAAGGCCGATGAGCAAACACATCTGAACGCCTACTGAGTCTAACCATGACAATATCCGTACAGTCCGGTCTGTTCATCTGAGAGTATCACATACCGGGTCTAGAGGGTGGTTAACGTCAGACCCGTACTAACCTGATAAGTCATGTTGGTGTGGCTCAAGACCATCTGAAAAACTACTGATCTAACTATCAGTAATTCTCAGCTACCCTGATCAGGGGCTTATAGTGTTGACCAACCAAACACAGTGCGATATCGACTCCCTATACCAGGAGAGACAAATCCCTAACAATCACTCACTGCCTCCACATGGCTCGGAACTGTACCCAACTAAAACATGTCTGCATGACTCTTTTGAGCTGTGATAAGGTAGTAATCAAAACACGGCGGGAACTCGCACAAAACAAATGATGATCTCAGGTTTACAGACTAACTGTACACATGCCACATGAGAACTGCCATTTGACGCTTGGTATTATACCTTCCAGCAATTCCCGGCGAGTCCGTCTAGTGTACCCATCCACAGTGAGCACCTGAATACAATCTTAGGTGAAACACATTAATGGTTGTGGAACTAACCATTGCCCCTCATCGGGATCTAGAAACATATACATCAGTCTACTCTGGAATATCGATGCCCTGTCTCGATATTTCTACGATTAGGGACGCTTTAAGGATATGCTTATAGATTACCCAGCCTCCACAAGTATGATTGCATCACAACGCTGGTAGTAAAGCACATCTTATGGGTTTTATCAACATGTATAATCAATACGTAATAACTAGTAAAACATACGCACATGTTAAGATAAAGGTAAACCAGATAACATACTACCATTTCGAGTAAGATTATCATGTACACATACAACATCCATTACAAATAATGGCCTCTATGGTATACATATATCCTATAGAGCAGAGGCTAATGATTAACAAGGTTGTTGTTGTTATGCATATGTAGTTTCAGAGCAAGCATGGCTCCTCCTAGCTCTCTTTGGTTATAATAATGCTTTGTATTCTCTATTTAGTGGTTGTTGTTCTTATTTTGTGGTGTGGTTCTTTTTCGGGTTGATGTAGGCGATTATACCAAATATTTTGACTTTGTAACTAAGTTTTCATGTTTCGTTACACCCTCTCTAATATGAGTATATGTATGCTTCTGACAGTTTAATGTAAGAAAAAGAGTAATTAGGTCTGCGGAATATTTTGAGAAATAGTAATGCATGGAAAATAACTATAGTACTTTCTTATCAAGCAAGAGATTTGGAGCAAATTTTGTAACATGATGGCATGCATAAGTTACTATAACACTAGGGTTTGCATGTATGATAGGGGTGTATATGCAGCTAGATATATTTTGTAAAGAAAAAATATATGGTTTAATATATTTAAAATGGTTGGTCCCTGATGATGCTTGGTACTGAAAACTCTCCAGATCATGACACGTGGCAGATGACGTGTCTCAAGGCTTATGAGAAAAGAGCAAGAACGGTACATTAGAGGTATGCCCCGGGCCTTCGACCCGAGGATGTTCTCGACCTTCGATGACCCCCAGAACACTCATGTGCTCGTCCTACAAACAACCATTGGCTCACCTCTGAGTCCTCCTGCACGCTGGGCCTCCTCAGCCCACCCAGCTAAGCTCCGAGCTATCACAGAACTAAGCTCGCTCGGCCTCCCGCTCGCCTCCGAGCCTCCCGCCGAGCTCATCTTCCTCGGTCTCATCGACCGACCCAGAGTGCAGATCGCAAGCATCCCGGACATAGCTCCGTGAATCTCGCCATACGCGAGATATCCGCCGTCCCACGATCCCGCATCCCACGCCATCGCGTTCCCCCGTTAACGGGTGTATCTCGCCATTAATGGAAGATCCCGCCATTCGCGCGGGCGCAACTCCAAGGGCGTAATGGCCGGCGTAAATCTCGCACCCGCCAGCCCATGGCTGCCACTATATAAACCCCCTCTCAGATGACTCAGGTAAGGCAATGATTATCCAATAGGCCGCTACTCTTCCTAAATACCTCGACTAACTTGATCGTTGGAGGGTCCACGGTAGTACAACCACCCCGGGACTTCCTTGCAGGTAGCTCGACTTCATTCCAAATCAAGCTTATTGAGATCCACATGCTTCAGGAGGCAACCCTTCAATCCAATCTCAGCCATTCATCAGTGCTCACAGCAGATCAACAAAAAGCAACATCTGAAGGAGATCAAGACCTCCATCAGTTGGCATCGTCTGTGGGAATGTTGAAAATTCCGCTCAACGAAAGTTGACCTTCCGATCTCGAACTCATGGCGAGTGATCACCGCGACGATCCAAGCACTAGCCACCGTCCTCCCCACAACGGAGGCGCGGATGGATCCCCTCCTCCCCCGAACGCTATTCACGCACTGTCTGCGTGAATAGATCGGTTGGCGTCCGTCATGGATGCGCTTGTCCGTGTCCAAACGGCAGGACAAGCTCCCCAAGTCGCCGCTCCCCCACCTCGGGAGCGACACATAGGGAAAGAAGACACTGCCCGCGCTAACACATCCGAGCACCGCCTCGCTATCTCCGGCGGCCATAGATCCCCCGTGGCGACCAACTCAATGACCTGCTGGGCGCCTCACAGCTCCACGCCGAGGTCTCATGAACGAGCACCCCGCCCTGAGACCCATCACACCCATGTCCCTTCCGAGGAGGTGTCGGTCAGCTCGCCTTCTCCCAGGCATGGCCGGCACCCTCTCCCTCGACAGGGTCGCGCGAATGGGGCTCACCACGGTAGCTCAAGAACAACCTCGCCAGGGGACCTGAAGAACCTCATAGAACGGAACCGGAACCGCGGCCAGGCGCAGGCCACCAGCAGGAGGGGCCATCACTCCGAGTATGCTGAATCCTCGGGATACCACGGAAGACTCGATGCCCTCGAAAAGAAGATCGAGGGTATACATCGGGAGGGTCACCCTTAAAGCGAGGGGGCTAAGTATGCCGCTGACTCGCTCACGAAGCCCTTCACTGAAGAGCTGCTCGCTGTCCGTGTCTCCTCTAGGAACAAGCCTCCAAAGGTGTCCCTCTTCGATGGAAAGTCCGACCCGAAAGACCACTTGGACGCGTTCACTGCGGGGATGAACTTCCAGGATAACTCAGACATCGCCAATGCCGAGCGTTCCCTGCCACTCTCATCCGTGCAGGACGAGATTGGTTCCGAGGACTCACGCCATGCTCCATATCTACCTTCGATGAGCTGTCCGCCCAATTCCTCGGCCATTTCGTCGGGAACAGACGGCGGAAGCGGGACGTCGACCACCTCTTCACTATAAAGAGCGAGGACAAGGAATCTTTCAAAGGATACGTCACCCGCTTCTACAACGCTCTTCTTGAGGTACCAGAGCACCAGGACGAGATGGTCATCACGGCCCTTAGGTCAGGTCTTAAGCACAGGGAGTGGCTCCGCTCCTTTGCATTAGCGTAACCTAAGACCATGGCCTAGGTGAAAGCTTGGACCGAACGAGAGGTCTAACTCGAGTTGGAGGTGAACGCCAACCTGCCCCGGGACGACCAAGCCGATCAAAAGAAGAGGGGCAGAGAAGAGAAAAGGAGGGTCGACCGACCAGAACCTTACGCCCCTAAATTCCAGGAGTACACTCCTCTGAATATTTCCCAAGCCGAGCTGTTGGAGGAAGCAAAGAGTGAGAATTTCTTTAAGCTCCCGCCAATCGCCCTAAGGACGGAAAAGCGTCTTCGCGGCCCTTACTGCTCCTTCCATAGGACGCAAGGGCACCCGATCGAGAACTGCAAACAACTCCGCGACTGCATCGAGGAGTTGATCCGCTCGGGTCACCTGGCAAAGTACCTACGGGACAAACGTCGAACAGATCGGATGCAAGTCGATCAAATTAATGACGTAGAGCTGACGATCGGACAAATCATGGTCATCACCGACTGATCCAAGTCCGAGCAATAAGGACACCTGCCGATCTCGGTCACTCAATACAGGAGAATCTAAACTAAATTACATAAATTGTATTTTGTTTATTAATAAAGATTCTTTGCTTTTCTGTGATCCGAACTGCTTCCTTTTGTTTCTATACTGAAACTCCGTGAAGAACCGACGAATGTCTTCTGCTCATCCGCAGCGGGTAGATTCCTGCCCGACAAACGCTGTGGATCAAAAGCCTTCGTTACGAGGCCGCCGAGCACCTTCCCTGCCCGGTCCATCCGCAGCTGGTAGCTTCCTACCCCACAACGCTGCGGATTGAAACCCTCATCTCGAGGCCACCGAGCACCTTCCATGCCCGGTCAATCCCTGGCGGGTAGATTCCTACCCATCTACGCCAAGGATCGAAGCCCTCATCTCGAGGCCACCACGCAGCTACTCTGCCCGGTCCATCCGCAGCTGGTATCTTCCTACCCCACAACGCTGCGGATCGAAGCCCTCGTCAAGAGGCCACCGAGCAGCTTCCCTGCTCGGTCCATCCTTAGTGGGTAGCTTCTTACCCATCTATGCTAAGGATCGAAGCCCTCGTCAAAAGGCCACCGAGCTTCTTCCCTGCTCGGTGCATCCTTAGTGGGTAACTTCTTACCCATCTACGCTAAGGATCGAAGCCCTCATCAAGAGGCCACCGAGCAGCTTCCCTGCTCGGTCCGTCCTTGGCTGGTAGTTTGCCGCCCACCAACGCCAAGGATCGAAGCCCTCATCAAGAGGCCACCGAGCAGCTTCCCTGCTCTGTCTGTCCTTGGCTGGTAGTTTGCCACCCACCAACGCCAAGGATCGAAGCCCTCATCAAAGAAGCCACTGAGCAGCTCCCCTGCTCGGTCCATCCTTAGTGGGTAACTTCTTACCCATCTACACTAAGGATCGAAGCCCTCGTCAAGAGGCCACCGAGCAGCTTCCCTGCTCGGTCCATCCTTAGTGGGTAACTTCTTACCCATCTACGCTAAGGATCGAAGCCCTCGTCAAGAGGCCACCGAGCAGCTTCCCTGCTCGGTCCATCCTTAGTGGGTAACTTCTTACCCATCTACGCTAAGGATCGAAGCCCTCACCAAGAGGCCACCGAGAAGCTTCCCTGCTCGATCCGTCCTTGGATGGTAGTTTACTATGCACCGATGCCAAGGATCGAAGCCTTCGTCAAAAGGCCACCGAGAAGCCTCCTTGCTCAGTCCATCGAAGCCCTCGTCAAAGGGCCACCGAACAGCTTCCCTGCTCGGACCATCCATGGCTGGTAGTTTGCCACCCACCAACGCCAAGGATCGAAGCTCTCATCAAGAGGCCACCGAGCTGCTCCCCTGCTCGGTAGGTAACTTCTTACCCAACTATGCTAAGGATCTAAACCCTCCCAAGAGGTCACCGAGCAACTTTCCTGCTTAGTCTATCCTTAATGGGTAACTCCCTACCCATCTATACTGAAGATCGGAAGCCCTCAGCCTCATCTACGCCGACCTATCTTCAGAGAGACGGTCGCCAGTCCAACTAGAGGAAATGAGCGAGTCTACGCCTTTATACTCGAAGGTACCAACCGACATACCTTCAACGTGCGATCGCCACCTTGACTTCGGGGCCCTAAGGACGCCGACCTAATACCGGCCTTTGCATACTTGATAAATAATTGGATTTAACTCGACGCACGATCGCCAACTAAAGGACCGGTCGCCGACCTAGCGCTCATCAGGCGAGCAAAATAAAGACATTACCACGAAATAAAAACATTGCCACACAAATTTCTGCAAAAGGACTTTATTCATAGCTCAGGAGTTTTTACAACGGTATTGTGGGCTCCTCAGCCTTACAAAAATGCCCGGAGGCTTACAAAATCCCAAAACAAAAAAATATAGTAAGAAGGCAGGGAGATTCAGGCCCCGGGTCTGGGAAGGACCTCGATGTGCTCCGCGGCAGCGTCGGGAGCCGAGGTGGCGGCTTGAGGGTCGACGCCCACAGCAGGAGCTTCGGCACTAGGAGCCGGGGTGACCGACTTCTCCCCAACGCCCCCACCAGGGGCCTTCCTCCCGGCGACGCTTCCGACGGCATCCCTCTGCACCTCACCCTCGAGGGGGTACTCAAGCCGGAGCTTATCGTCGGGAAACTCCGGTATCAGCGCCTTGACGGCGTCGAGGGCATCATGGCAAATGAGGGCCGAGGTGTAAGCGAGGTCGGCGTAGAATTGATCCAACGTCTTGTAGCTCTCCACCACCTTTACACCCTGGAGGTCGGCACGCCTCATCCCTTCCTTCAGCGTCTCGTTTTCCCTTTTTAGGGTGTCCCGCATCTTCTTCAGAGTGGCGGCAAGCACTCTGGCATACTCCAACTTGGCCTCAACGACCTTGTTGGACTCCATCAAAGCTCGGATGGACTCCCGGTAGTTGGCGTTCACCCCCTCCTCGGCAGACACCCGGTCTTCGAGGGCGGTGATTGATCAATTGAGTTGTGATAAAATATAAAATGTTCACAATCAAAGAAATTTGTATCGCTGCAATCAATAACGGTGTCGCTTGTAGTGATTGTTAGTGAGCACGGATCGTCCACAGAGATTCGTGTTTTGATCGATCTTGTTTTAGATGAATTGAAATGAAAATGATTCAAGATTTGTGAGATTTAATTTCAAGAAACATAAAGAAAATAGATCTAGAATCAAGAATCAAGAAGTTATCCCCAATCACTTTGATTATCAAGATTATGAAGAATAGCTTGTAGGATTCAATTGAATTAATAGCTAATGATGAATCTAATAATTCCTAATCTTATTTATTGATAATTTGTAGCTAGATTGATGATGATGAACGAAGATTAGGGATCAATTGAAGAAACTAGGGTTTCTCCTTCACTATCCCTTGTCTTTTCAATCATAATCATTCGGATCAAGCCTTTAGCGAAGAAAATCATCAATTGTTTGATCCCTAATTTGCAACGAAATAATCAAGAAGTGATCTCGCTCCAAATTAGGTCATCAACGATTCTTTTTTCTAAGATTCACAAATCTCATAAGATTTAAAATTAGTATTAAGATTTGTTCATCATTAGATCTATTAATTCTCTCGAATTCTCCACAAGCGAAGAATTTACTCACGCATCATAATGAAACAATCAAGAATGAAGAATTTCATAATGCGAGAATGTATAGAAAGCAAGAATTGCAATTATCACCTTTATTAAATCTCCTTCAAATTACACCTCTCAATTGAGTTTACAAGACTAGCTTTCGAATCTCTCCTTGAAAGGGAATTTGTCGTCGAAACTCGCTTCGCTCGATTGCCGTGAGTCGTGGATCGGATGTGGATCTCTTGCTTTTGATGACGACCGGCGTTGCAATAAAAGATCATTGATTGCTTGCTTGATTTGTTCTCGATGGATCTTGATTTGGCTTTGGATTTGGATTTGGGTTAGGATTTTGGATCACAAGTTGTGTCACTCAACTTGTATAGTGAATTGGTTCAATGTTCAACAACCTTTTGAATGAAGCCCTAGGTATCCTTTTATAGTTTTCCTTTATCTTCTCTTAGAAGCTAGGTTGTTATGAGGCTTGCATAGGAAGCTAGGTAGGTACCAAGCTTACACTAGAAGCTTCGCTGTTGTAGAGAACCTTCTAGAGATTTCTAGGGACTTTGAAACGTCTTGAAGAAGTTTAGCAGTTGAAGAGAAGCCTCGGGAAAAAGTTTCAACCGCCAACGAATCAGAACGGCCGCGGATCCGCGGCGGATCGGCCTGGATCGGCCGCGGTTCCGCGGCCATATGATGAGTTTGATGGCTGGTTTTCTCTGTGTCTCTTGATGTTGGCTTTAGGGTTCTTCTCTGATACCTGGAATCTTATTATTGTTTCTTGGTTGCTGCCAGATTTCAAGTCTTTGACTTGATGCATTTTATCGGCACTTTTGTGATTCCGGTACTTTGACATGAAGAATTTTCTGCACACAATCTCGATAAAGTATGTTGAGATATACAAAATCATGCATGCAGTAATAAACACTCAATTTCCCTCGTAATGCTGGTTATAATGTATAACACATGTTATTTGATATTTTGCAGACGAATTGCTAATATGTGCTATATTTATACCAAACACCTTTAGATGATTAAAAAGAGTAGGGAAATTGATGTGTTAAGAATGCAATATTTTCGAATGATCAAATTCCCCCAAACTTAATTTTGGTCGTCTCGAGCAAATATCTTTTATTTAAGAGAAGGAGAAAATAGAAGAAAAAGAAAAACTATCTAGCACATTTTCATAGGCGAACACGATTGCACTGAGCACGTGCAACAAGCCTTTAAACCTTTAGGTGTCCCTAGCAGGAGGAGTGTTGTCTCCTGAGGGTTTTCAGCGGATTGCACCCACAAAATCCTATAATAAAAGGAAGACCGTGAAAGTTATATATAAAGATAAGAATTGTAAAAGAAAGACTTTGAAAATTAGAGTTTCCAACTATACTAGTTTTTCGGTTGTCATGAGCCCTATCTTAATAGTCGTGAAAAGATCTTAGAAATCACATCATACCTCAATAAAATATCGTCTTTATTCTTCATCCCTACCTTTCTTCCAAACACCGATCATATACCCCTACGTGTGTGTAAAAGACATCCCTACACTCGGAGAATTCAATTCAAGCTATCATACTCTTGTCCATCTACCTTAGTACTTTTTAATCGGTGAATATTTAGATGAATTTGCTCACACATTTTTCATGCGACCGTTAATACTTCTTGAGATACTAACCGACCGATTACTACATGTGCTTGCTGATTAGGCGTAAATAGCAATTTTCTCGTCTTGCAACACCTAAGGCTTGGCAGTGACTCCCAAACCAGTTGGTCTAAGGCTTTAGGTGATGAAGCACCCTCGCTATATTTTTTTTATGCTGCCTTGGTGATTACAAAACCAGTGTTCATTTTTCTTCACCATTTTATATTTTATTCTTTATTTTTTTATTTTCTTCGTACTTTGGCTTTCAGACAAGAGCATTTCAAGGTATCCTCTACTATCCCGAATTTCAAGACGTGTGTAAGTGCGTATAGTAGGGTATCAACATTCAAATGTTTGGCTTTCAGAATAGGAACTATTTTTTAGACTTATTTTTATCCGTAGATTAGTGACTTCTTTCATGTTACTAACCCTTGGGACAACGGCTCATAATTACTTATTACTAGTTCGTTTAAGAAAACTTCTAACTTTCTAGATTTTCTTAAAATTTTCTAATCTTTTGGATGTAATTTTTCACTATCTAATCTTTTATTATCTTATTTATTTACAAATTTTTTTTATTATATGTTTTGTGCTTATACAAAGTATGATGCAAAGTGATGCGTAAATAAACACAAACCTCCCCCAAACTTGTTTATAACAGTGTCCTCACTGTTGCCATATGTTAAATCTTAAAACCCTGTAGGCTTGGGAGGAAATTTATTAACGGGGGCAATAATATATGAACATGAAAATCTCCCCAAACTTATTCTTTTTCACTCACCTCCATTCTAAAGATGATACAATATTTTTCAAGACATGGAGGTGAGACGGATTTTAGTCAAGATAAAGCGACTGCTGTAAAAACATGAGCTCCTCCGTGGGGTCAGTGGAAAAATACAGTTTTAATCTATGTCCATTTACTTTGAAAATTGTACCGTTTTCAACATTTTCAACCCCAACTGCCCCGTGCGGGTATACATACCGCACAACAAAAGGTCATTTCCACCGAGATTTTAGCTTACCAGCATGAAGATGGAGACGTGAATCATAAAGAAGGACTTGTTGACCAGGTGTAAAAGTTTTTCTCAAAATGTTTTTATCGTGAAATACCTTAGTCCGGTTCTTTACAATTACAGCATTATCATAAGCTTCATCGTGGAGTTCGCTTAGCTCGTTTAATTGCAGCTTCCGAAAGCTGCAGGCTTGATTTAAGTCAAAGTTAAGTTCTTTAATGACCCACATTGCTTTGTGTTCAATCTCGACCGGAAGGTGGCAAGCCTTACCAAACACTAGACGATATGGAGACATACCTAGATCGGTTTTATATGTGGTACGAAATGCCCAAAGAGCATCCGTCAATTTGGTTAACCAATCTTTTCGATTTTTAGAAACTGTTTTCTCCAAAATTTGTTTGATTTGTCTGTTTGAAACCTCAGCTTGCCCGCTTGTTTGGGGATGATACGGTGTGGAAAGTTTATGGTTGATTGCATATTTCCGCATCAAAGTCTCGAAAGACCGATTACAGAAATGCGTCCCGTTATCGCTAATGATAGCGCGTGGGTGTCCAAATCGCGAAAAGATATTTTCTTTTAAGAACTTAATGACAACCTTTTTGTCATTAGTGCGACAAGGAACAGCTTCAACCCATTTCGAGACGTAATCGACCGCAAGTAATATGTACAAATTCCCAAAGGAGTTGGGAAAAGTACCCATAAAATCAATACCCCAAACGTCGAAAATTTCAACCATTAGGATCGGCTGAAGTGGCATCTCATTTCTTCGAGAAATCCTACCTGTGTGTTGACACTGTGGACAGGTTTTGCAATGATCAAATGCATATTTGAATAATGTCGGCCAGTAAAAATCGCATTGCAAAACCTTCTCCGCCGTCTTTCGAGGACCAAAGTGACCTCCACATGCCTGATCATGACAAAAAGATAGAACACTCTTGAATTCATCATTGGGGACACATCTTCGAATGATCAGGTCAGGACAATACTTAAACAAATAGGGTTCATCCCAGTAAAAGTGTTTTACCTGGGATAGAAATCGATATTTGTCCTGTTTCGACCATTCGTGGGGAATAAGTCTCGTAGCAAGATAATTCACAGTATCCCCGAACCAAGGTTCGTCGGATACGTTCAAGAGTTGTTCGTCCGGAAAAGAGTCATTAATCGGCAGGGTCACGGGTGAAGAAGAGATGCGCGAAAGATGATCGGCTACTACGTTTTCACATCCTTTCTTATCTCGAATAAGAAGATCAAATTCTTGTAATAGAAAGATCCAACGTATTAACCTACCTTTAGCATCCTTTTTCGCCAAAAGATATTTTAAGGCGCAGTGGTCAGTGTACACAATAATTGGTGAGCCAATCAAGTAAGGCCTGAATTTTTCTAATGCAAATACAACTTCCAAAAGTTCCTTTTCAGTAGTTGTATAATTAATTTGAGCATCATTCAGGGTTTTGCTTGCATAATAAATCACGTGTGGTATCTTTTCAATGTGCTGTCCTAAGACTGCACCTACTGCAAAATCTGATGTATCACACATAAGCTCAAACGAGCGGTTCCAATCTGGAGATGATAGAATAGGGGCTGTGGTGAGAGAATTTTTAAGTGAGTCAAATGCAACCTCACAATCCGAGTCAAAGTGAAAGGTTGTGTCTTTGGCCAAGAGAAGAGTTAAGGGTCTAGCAATTTTGCTAAAATCCTGAATGAATTTTCGATAAAAGCCTGCATGGCCAAGAAAAGATCGTATATCTTTGACGCATTTGTAATGAGGAAGGTTTTGAATGACATCTATTTTAGCTTTGTCAACCTCAATACCTTTTCGTGAAATAATATGTCCAAGCACAATTCCCTTTTGGACCATGAAATGGCATTTTCCCAATTCAAGATTAAGTTCTTCTCTTTACAACGAGTAAGAACTGCGTCAAGATGAGATAGGCAGTCAACAAAAGAATCTCCGAATATCGAGAAATCATCCATGAAAATTTCCAGAAAATTCTCGACCATGTCCGAGAATATCCCCTTCATACACCGCTGAAATGTAGCGGGAGCATTGCATAACCCAAAGGGCATGTGTCTATAAGCAAAAATACCAAAAAGACAAGTAAATGTGGTTTTATCTTGATCCTTTTTGGCAATAGGGACCTGGTTATAGCTAGAGTATCCGTCCATGAAGCAATATTCCCGTCCAGCTAAGCGTTCTAACATCTGGTCAATAAAAGGTAGAGGAAAGTGGTCTTTCCTCGTTGCGGTATTGAGTTTTCTATAATCAATACATACACGCCACCCAGTTTGAGCACGTGTCTGGATTAACTCATTAGCCTCATTTGTTATGACCGTGATGCCAGATTTCTTAAGAACTACATGAATTGGACTTACCCATTGGCTATCAGAGATTGGGTAAATGATACCACTGTCAAGACATTTGATGATTTTTTTCTTTACCGCCTCCTTCATGACGGGGTTTAACCGTCTCTGTGGTTCTCGGGTTGGCTTGGCTTCATCCATCAGATATATATGATGTTCAACAATCAAGGGACTAATCCCTTTGATGTCAGCCATTGTCCAACCAAAAGCTTGCCTATTAGATCTCAATACCGTCAAAAGAGCATTCTCTTGCTCTAAGGCTAGAGAAGCTGATATGATCACAGGTAAAGACTCATTCTCACCTAAATATGCATAGTTAAGATGAGAAGGTAATAATTTGAGATCTAATGTCGGTGGAGAAACAATAGAAGGTGGGGTAAGAGAATGACATTCAGATTCACGAAGAAGCTCGTAGCCTGCAAAGGATACAGACTCGGAAAGTGATGAGTCAAAAGTTTCAGACTCAGGAATGGGCTCGTCGAAAGTGTCCTCACTAAGATGTGCAAGATCAAATATTGATGTGCTAATGTCGTTGAGATTATCAAAGCAAAGTTCATCAACCTCGCAGCTTTCGGGAGCTATCTCGTGGACGGAACAGACATCAAGTATGTGAGCAGAGGGTTCAGACGGCTGACTTCCAATTTTGTAAATGTTCAATTCAATTGTCATTTTTCTAAAAGATAGGTTCATAGAATCATTTCGACAGTTAATGACAGCATTGGAAGTGGTAAGGAATGGTCGACCCAGAATCACCAGAATTTGGTTCCGTGGGTTCGCTACAGGTTGTGTATCAAGAACAATAAAGTCCACAGGGAATATAAATTCCCTGACTTTAATCAACACATCCTCTAGTTCACTCCTAGGTTTGGTGATTGATCGGTCTGCTATTTGGAGAGTGCAATGAGATGGTTTCAACTCTCCAATCCCTAACTGCTCGTAGACCGAATATGGAAGTAGGTTAACACTTGCGCCAAGGTCAAGTAAAGCACGGTTGATGTCTTTACCCCCAATAGAAATCGAGATTGTAGGACATCCAGGGTCCTTACGTATCTTTGGTAACTGTGGGGTAAAAGCAGTGCTAACATTATTTGTCATGAATACCTTTTTGGGCACTTGAGTCTTCCTCTTCCTAGTGCACAAGTTCTTTAAAATTTTTGCATAAGACGAAACTTGTTGGATAGTATCTAGGAGAGGGATGTTGATATTAACATGTTTGAACATTTGCATAATCTTCTCCATACGTGGACTCGATTTGTTTCCCCTTAATCGATTTGGATAAAGAGTTTTAGCAATAATAGCTGGGTCCAATATTGGAGAAGGTGGTGTGTGTGGAACTGATCCCAGAATAGGAGTGGGGATCGTCTTTGGTGGACTAGAAGGAATATGCTGAGGGTTCGAGCCTTGAGGAAAACGAAGAATAGGCTCGGGAGAAAATGGTGGGGCGGACAAAGTAGGATTAGAAGTAGAAGTGGATGTGGAAGGAAAAGTGCAAGTGAAAGTCGGAGTGTTATTGATTAATTCATCATGATTATCGATCTCTTCACTGACTTGATTATTCAGCACTCTTCCGGATCTCAACGTTGTAATTGCATTCACATTGTAGTGTTGTGAATGTCCAGGATTCGGTAGGGGTTGAGACGGAAGTTTCCCTTTCTCTCTAGCACTCATTTCGGCATTCAATCGTGCAATTTGTGCTTCCATCGATTTTATACTCTCAGCTTGGGAGACAGAGTTTTTCTTTATATCATCGACTGAAGACTTAACCTCAGCCGAAACTTGCATGAAATTTTTCAGAATTAAATTCATGGTTTGTGCGAGTGAAGAGGAGTCATCAATACCGGTCAATTGCAAAGAATTATATGGTGCAGAAGTGTTGACCGGATTTTGAAAGTTTTGTGATTGATAGGGGTGCTGAGTCAGTTGTAGTGGTTGCTGTTGTTGTGGAGGGACTCTTTGAAAGTTGTTTTGGTTTGGAACCGTGTTTTGAGTTTGTTGTTGGTTCCAAGCAAAATTAGGGTGATTCCTCCAACCCTGATTATAAGTGGAAGAATACGGAACATTTATAGGTCTTTGCTGGAAAGCAGCATTAGTATGCTCTTGACCTTGACAGAGAATTCAATGGACATTCTTCCGTAAGATGTGATGGATCAGAACAGCATCCACAAACAGTTTTGGGGAGTGTCATCTGATTTAGGGAGTCTGATAAAAAATTTTGTTCCATAGTTTCGAGTTTCTTTTGCATTGCTGCCATTTCAGCTCTAACTCCTATGGAAACATCCAGTTGATGGATACCATCCCTAGACGATGGTTGACTTACACTTTCCCACTGTAAAGATTTTTTAGCGAAATCTTCTAAAAATCTCCAAGCTTCACCATCGTCTTTAGACATGAAGTTGCCTTGACACATAGATTCAAGATTCTGTTTTGTTGTAGGATTAATGCCCTCATATATGATTCTGCACAGATCCCATCGGTGGATTTCGTGATGAGGATATTGAACTAATAGATCCTTGAAGCGTTCAAAATACTTCGAAAATGGTTCATTGGGAAGCTGGGTAAATTGATTTATTTCGCTACGGACTCAGGCTGTCTTATGATTGGGATAGAATTTCTTAAGGAAAGCTATGACGAAATCATCCCAGTTTGAAATAGAATGTGCAGCTGTGTTATAAAACCACTTCTCGGCTAAATCGCACAAAGTGAACGGGAGAAGACGTAATCTCATAGCATCCACAGAAAGCTGTGAAGTACCCATCATAGCGCATACATTTTCAAATTTGGTAATAAAAACGTATGCGTCTTCAGACTTGAGACCGTGAAATTTGGGTAAAAGATTGATGTATTGAGGTTTGATTTCGAAATTGTCCCCATTGGCTGGTGGAATGGAAAGACAAGTAGAAAGAGGACCTCGAATAGGGTAGCATCTCTCTTGGAGAGAGATGCGGGGCAGATTCTGCGCACCTGCGGACGGTGGCAGAGTGGTGTTAAAGAAGTTCGATGGAGATCCGTCCATCGAAGTGGGTGTGGTAGTGGGTGAGGAAAAAGAAGATGTAGAAATACCGACTTTGGAGTCGATAGAAGGAACGCGGACAAGACGGGCACTAGAATCCCATGTCCAGCCGAGCATGCACTAAATGGTTTAGCACAAGTGGCAGCGTTGTGATAATTAGAGAAAAAATTTGGATTGGTGTTTGTTTTGAAAAATACGGATTTTTGAAAATTCAAATCACAAAATATGCACAAGCAACCCTAGATCTAATGGTCACCTAGGTCAAGTCTCTAGACCGCTCCTAAATTTCTAGAAGACAAATTGCAGGATAAATTATCTACTGCCTCTTTACCCCTTTTGTGGCCAGGTAAGTGGGAGGTTCTCCACTACGTAAGTAGTGGGCCCAATTAAGTAACCACTTGCCTTAGACACACTTGCCTTAGACACCACAAAAGAAATGCGGATAAACAGTAGATTACCCACAACCTCCTTCTGTCCTAAGTGAGCGTGACGGTCTTTAGAGTCATGTCTAGATATTTTTTTAGTTAATGAGGGTGATGCGGATGCAAGTTTTGTGATTTCCGGGGATTAGGAAGGGTAATGAACTCCCCACCTAATCTGAATTTGGTCTTTGCCTCTTAATTTCCATGTTAAAATATGCAAACAACCAAGATCAAACACGCAACAATTTTTCTTTTAGCGGCGCTACGAATTTTTGCAAAGAATTCTGCAGAAATTGGTTATTGGACAGAGCAGGGAAGAGATAAGAAAGTAAGAAATATACCTGAAAAATTTTGAACACTGAAGCCTCAAGAACGCCGCGTTTCCGCCACGAAATGTTACCAAGTGCCGCGGTTCCGCGGTTTGATGATGTGATCTCTGCACAAAATTTTGTGCAAATCCTCCTGTTACCTCACTGGACTTCCTGAGATGATCTGAATATTTTTTCTCTTGCTCCAATGATTCCAGATTCCCTTGTAAAAATCACAATAAATCGTTAAGCACTTGATGCGATTTTGATCTAAGAAATTCTGATGGAATAATAAAATTTTCAACTCAAATAACAAGAACGAACAAAATAGCACGCAATCCCCGACAATGGCGCCATTTGATTGATCAATTGAGTTGTGATAAAATATAAAATGTTCACAATCAAAGAAATTTGTATCGCCGCAATCAATAACGGTATCGCTTGTAGCGATTGTTAGTGAGCACGGATCATCCACAGAGATTCGTGTTTTGATCGATCTTATTTTAGATGAATTGAAATGAAAATAGTAAAGAAAATGATTCAAGATTTGTGAGATTTAATTTCAAGAAACATAAAGAAAATAGATCTAGAATTAAGAATCAAGAAGTTATCCCCAATCACTTTGATTATCAAGATTATGAAGAATAGCTTGTAGGATTCGATTGAATTAATAGCTAATGATGAATCTAATAATTCTTAATCTTATCTATTGATAATTTGTAGCTAGATTGATGATGATGAACGAAGATTATGGATCAATTGAAAAAACTAGGGTTTCTCCTTCACTATCCCTTGTCTTTTCAATCATAATCATTCGGATCTAGCCTTTAGCGAAGAAAATCATCAATTGTTTGATCCCTAATTTGCAATGAAATAATCAAGAAGTGATCTCGCTCCAAATTAGGCCATCAACAATTCTTTTTGCTAATGTTCACAAATCTCATAAGATTTAAAATTAGTATTAAGATTTGTTCGTCATTAGATCTATCAATTCTCTCGAATTCTCTACAAGCGGTGAATTTACTCACGCATCATAAAGAAACAATCAAGAATGAAGAATTTCATAATGCGAGAATGTATAGAAAGCAAAAATTTTAATTATCACCTTTATTAAATCTCCTTCAAATTACACCTCTCAATTGAGTTTACAAGACTAGCTCTCGAATCGCTCCTTGAAAGGGAATTTGTCATCGAAACTCGTTTCGCTTGATTGCCGTGAGTCGCGGATCGGATGCGGATCTCTTGCTCTTGATGACGACCGGCGTTGCGATAAAGGATCATTGATTGCTTGCTTGATTTGTTCTCGATGGATCTTGATTTGGCTTTGGATTTGGGTTAGGGTTTTGGACCACAAGTTGTGTCACTCAACTTGTGTGGTGAATTGGTTCAACGTTCAACAACCTTTTGAATGAAGCCCTATGTATCCTTTTATAGTTTTCCTTTATCTTCTCTTAGAAGCTAGGTTGTTATGAGGCTTGCATAGGAAGCTAGGTAGATACCAAGCTTACACTAGAAGCTTGGCTGTTGTAGAGAAGCTTCTGGAGATTTCTAGAGACTTTGAAGCGTCTTGAAGAAGTTTGGCAGTTGAAGAGAAACCTCGGGAAAAAGTTTCAACCGCCAACGAGTCAGAACGGCCGCGGATCCGCGGCGGATCGGCCTGGATCGGCCGCGGTTCCACGGCCATATGATAAGTTTGATGGCTGGTTTTCTCTGTGTCTCTCGATGTTGGCTTTAGGGTTCTTCTCCGATACCTGAAATCTTATTATTGTTTCTTGGTTGCTGCCAGATTTCAAGTTTTTGACTTAATGCATTTTATCGGCACTTTTGTGATTCCGGTTCTTTGACCTGAAGAATTTTCTGCACACAATCTCGATAAAGTATGTTGAGATATACAAAATCATGCATGTAGTAATAAACACTCAATTTCCCTCATAATACCGGTTATAATGTATAACACATGTTATTTGATATTTTGCAGACGAATTGCTGATATGTGCTATATTTATACCAAACACCTTTAGATGATTAAAAAGAGTAGGGAAATTGATGTGTTAAGAATGCAATATTTTCGACTGATCAGGCGGCGATCCTCTCCCTCGCCTGACACAGCTCTCGGTTCAGGCTCTCCTCCTACGAGGAAGACTCGCCCGCTAGCTGCAGCGCTGGGGCGATTTCCTCCTGCTCCATGTTGGCGACGAGGACGCAGTGCTGGAGGACCTGAGGAAAACAAAAGGAGGGGTTAAAAAGGTATACGATCCTGCAAACAAAAAGGCTTAATGAAAACCCGAACGGGAGGTGGACACTAACCTGCACGGCCTCCTGAGTTATGGCCGCGATTTGGGCCTTGAGTCTCCCCCAGGGGATTCTGCCCCCAGCCGACCGCTCTATCTCAGAGAGCAAGTTGTCGGCGACAGAAAGCCCCGAAGGCACCTCATAGCGAAGATCCCCTCTTGCATGAAGATCGAGGAAGACGGGGCTTGGGACACCGTCCTCTTGCGCCGCTTGAGTGGGGCCACGGTAGGGTCGGCCTCATTTGCCACCTCCACAACCCGGGGTTCTTGCTCCCGAGCATGTTTGCGGCTCTCCCTGTGGCTGGTCTTCAGAGCCCGGGGCGTAGAGGAACGCCTAGCCGAAGCTGCCGCGGGCGCGGCCGGGCTCGAGGCGGGGCGTGACGTGACGAGCCGGCGCCTCCGGCCTTCCTTCCCTTCTTCTCAGCCATCGCAGATAGAAATTTTTGTTTGTCCATCGGCTCTGCAAAGGAGAAAAATACACAAAGGGAGTTAGCGATGCCAGAAAGAATAGAAGAAGAATATATGAGTCTAAACAGGTTGCCTAGGCTCCTAACTTACCTGCAAACTGAGCGGGACTGAGCCCGGCCCAACTGAGGGCCTGCTCGAACAACAATACATTGGCCCGTTGGAAAGGCTCCCATGCCGACACTGCCATCATTTGGGGATTGGGCGACCGCCTCACCCGCGGGCAGTAGTCCTTGTGCCACCGAACAGGCACATGCCAATCCTCACCCTCGGGCAGCCCGACAAATAAGAATTTCTCCTTCCATTCATGGATGGAGGAAGGAATTGCTACGACCCCCGACCTGGCTGCCCCTCCCTTGTGTTTTCTAAAGGAAATGTATACCCAGCTCGGCTCGTCCTTACGGGTGCCGGGGTGATTTTTATAACAGAGGGAGGAAAGAAGAAGGGTCAGGCTGAAGGGGATTTCTTGTAGTCTCAACCGGACCAGGAACCCGAGGAGAATCCTCCACGAGTTCGGTACTAGCTGGCCCAAAGCTAATTGAAAACAGCGCAGCGCCGCACTCACCTCGGGGGAGAAGGGCAGATGCATTCCGGCCCAAAAGGCATCCAGATACAAGGCAATCTTCTTTCTCCGCACCTGGTCTGCCTTGTCTCCTTCCCCGGCCAAGCGAAGCGAGTAGCCGGGGGGTGTGTGGAAACGAGCCCGGATTGTGATGAGCTCGTCCACATTCCTCAGGAAAGAAGGCGCGTCACGAGCACTCTTGATGCGCGCTTGGGGAACCGTCCCCGTCGCGCGGCCTCGGGAAGCAGGTTTAACCCTAACTCCCCGAGAGGAATCCAACTAGGACGAGGCAGAGGAAAAAACGGCAGAAGACTCCCTAGACTCTACCTCAACTATCTTAACAGACTCCCCGGAAGATGACATCTAACCCGAGCAAAGGAAGGAGTCCTCCGAGGAAAAAGAACGAGAAATCCGACCTAAAGAGAAGAGCGCCGAGCTAACACACAGCGATGGGGGAATTATAGCGAAGTGTGGACCCTGGGGGGGTCCCACCTCGATTTATAGCGTTCGGCAAGCGCATCCAACGGCGTCGATCGATTCCCGCCAAAACAGACGCTTCGTGTTCGACGACCATCAACTTTTCACGTGTCACAAGAGCATCGGACGCGTCCCTTCAAGCGCCAAGGACACCGGCGGCCCGTCACGTCAGCCAACCAGCGCCGGACGTGTGGCCTGGCGCTTCAACGAACGTACGATCGAATTGTCGCTTCCTCTTTAATGCACAATCTCTTCTCTGATCCGCTGACGTCATCAAAAATACGACTAATTGCCCCGGAATCCATGCCGACGATGTCTTCAAATAAGAACTTAGCCCGGGTGACCGATCAGATCACTCTTGACCCGACCCATAAATAGGCTGAGACGAGAGTGTGGGGCTAATGATGATGCTCGGTACTGAAAACTCCCTAGATCATGACACGTGGCAGATGACGTGTCCCAAAGCTTACGAGAAAGGAGCATGAACGGTACATTGGAGGCATACCCCGGGCCTCGACCCGAGGGTGTTCTCGACCTTCGATGACCTTCCAGAACACTCCTGTGCTTGTCCAACAAACAACCATTGGCTCACCTCCGATCCTTCCTGCATGCTAGACCTCCTTAGCCCTCTCAGCTAAGCTCTGAGCTATCACAGAACCAAGCTCGCTCGGCCTCCCGCTCGCCTCCGAGCCTCCCGCCGAGCTCAGCTTCCTCGGTTTCATCGACCGACCCAGAGCGCAGATCGCAAGCGTCCCGGACATGGCTCCGCGAATCTTGACATACGCGAGATATCCGCCGCCCCACGATCCCGCGTCCCACGCCATCGCGTTCCCCTGTTAACGGGTGTATCTCGCCATTAATGGAGGATCCCGCCATTCGCGCGGGCGCAACTCTAAAGGCGTAACTGCCGGCGTAAATCTCGCACTCGCCAGCCCATGGCTGCCACTATATAAACCCCCTCTCAGACGACTCAGGTAAGGCAATGATTATCCAATAGGCCGCTACTCTGCCCAAATACCTCGACTAATTTGATCGTCGGAGGGTCCATGGTGGTACAACC
Organism: Agapanthus africanus; assembly: GCA_030015575.1. Taxonomy (NCBI): domain Eukaryota; kingdom Viridiplantae; phylum Streptophyta; class Magnoliopsida; order Asparagales; family Amaryllidaceae; genus Agapanthus; species Agapanthus africanus. Next base: position 604,522,504 of record CM057343.1, read on the forward strand.
ATCCCGGGACTTCCTTACAGGTAGCTCGGCTTCATTCCAAATCAAGCCCACTGAGATCCACAAGCTTCAGGAAGCAGCCCTCCAATTCAATCTCAGCCACTCATCAGTGCTCGCAGCAGATCTACGGAAGACAACGTCTGAAGGAGATCAAGACCTCTATCAGTTCTATCAAATTTATATTTTCTTTTCTAAGAAGAAACATGATTTGTTCCTTCAAGTCTTTGACACTGACAAGTTTCCTTTTCAGAATTTCTTAAAGCTGTTTTTTACACATCGCATTGATAGTCTTCGTACAAATGGTATCGATCTTTGTAGAGAGAGCTTTAAGACTTATTATTTTAGATAGCAATATGTTCTGATCACATGCTAATGAAAATATGATATCCGGTTGTGTATAATGTACATGTTTCAGTTTGAGAGTGAATCTCGTCTCTGTGTAGAAAATTTTCAGTCCTCTGAAAGGAACACATACATTTGTCTTGTAATAAACAAAATTAATGGTATTTACCCGAGAAAACGACGATGGATTTGGTATTTTAGTGTAATTTACCTTAGTTCTCATTTTTCCAATTCTACCTTCTGCAAGGTGCCGATTAATTTTTCCTCCATTGGCGATCCGCGAGACAGCGGACCGCTCCGAAACCCACGCGGTGCTCGCGGTTACCATTAAGCTAGCTCTTCTCCTTCCTCCCCCCTCCTCCTGTTTTCGGATCCCAAACCCCTCTCCAAATCCGACCCGCTTCCCCAAAGGGAAGGAGAGGGGAGAGAAGAAACGAGTCAAAGAGAAGAAAGAATGTGGGTGTTTTATTTGTTGTCGCTTCCGCTGACGCTGGGCATGGTGACGCTGACGCTTCGGTACTTTGCGGGGCCGCACGTGCCGACGTACGTGCCGATCGCCGTCGGCTACGCCTGGTTCTGCTCCATCTCCCTCATCATCCTCGTCCCCGCCGACATCTGGACCGTATGTTTCCCGCTCCTTTTCAATTTTGGGGAAATTGTTGATTTTTGCCTCTTTGTTATTATTATTTTTGAATGGTTTTGTTGTTTTCTTAGATTGTGATTAGCTGGACCCATGAAAGATTCTTTTGTTTTTATTTGAGGCGTAAATTTATGAGGAGTAAATGTAAGAGGCTAATAATTTGATTTTTAAAAAATTTCTTTTTAATCATCGTCATCAGAAATATGAGAAAAGAGAAAGCCTTGACCTAATCTTAAGTGCGCTATGAAAAAGCTACATGAAATTGTTTATTTGTGAATTTTCATCCTATCTTGAAGAGGGGGAGAAAGTAGAAGAAGAAAGCTGTTCTATCAAAAAGATAGTTTGGAAAGAAGCTGAGCTGGTGATTATGTGGTAATGAAAATTGAAATTGGGTTGCTTGATGAAAAATTCTTTTTCTACCAATTCGGTAGATTCCATGTAAGCTAACAGGTTGGTGAATGGATATAAAATTAGAGTAGCTATGAGATTTGAAAATCTACCCCACATTTTTACCAATCACCAATCCAGTAGCTTATGTGGAATTTATCATGTTGGTAGAAAAGGTATTTCTCTTGCTTGATTAGAATGATGGAAAGCAAGGAAGTTATAAAGAAAAAGGAAGTTATAAAGAAAGAAAGAATGTATATTAAAATAGCATAAAATATTCACTTTCATGCACTTTCCTCTCACTTTCTAAGGTTTTGCTAAGAAAATGAAGAGGGCAAAATAGTAGAAAGCAGTGGAGCACTTTTCATTCCTTTTCTTATGCATCCAAGCTTTTCTACTTTCGTCTTTGCTTTCTATCTACCAAAGAAAGTGGGGGAGGTTTTTGAAATGAAATAGTCTTTAGAACCTGTAGATAACTCGAGATTGTTGCTTAGGAGTTTGAGAGTGTTGCTTATGACTGATTTCTTGCTAAATATGAAGCTTTGATCTATTAGCGCCAACTATAAGAACAACTAAATGCTTACTACAACTGCAAGAACACACTTCATATTTCTGCATCAAAAGAAAATAAAAGTCTGCAAATACGCCTCTGAGGATCTGAAGAAATCCTTTTGAGGAAGGATGCACATTATTTGAAAATCTGTCTCAGTGACAAAAAGTTTGTGTCTCTCAAGCAATTTTTAATATATAAATTATTGTTTTGTTACAGCAAGTGTTGTGCTAACACTAAGTAAGAAACGGTCTGCCACATGGATTATATCATTCTTTCTTGCTTTTTCTATTTTGCATAATTGACAACCCAGTTGAAAGAAAGAGAGCAGTGTGTCATTTCAAGCAATTTTTTTTTCCAATTTGTGTAAACTAAGCCCAAATTTATGTTCTAGAAAGAACACTTCTCAACTTTGATAGGCTGTATCTTGAAAGAATTGAGTTCTTTTATTTATTTAAAAAAGGATATAAATATATGCTAAATCTGATCTGAGTCGTTGATAGTAAAATGGTCAAAGTAACTAGATATATGCTATATGGAGGAGGCGAGGATGTGAATATGAATTGTTCTTATCATGTAATTTCCAGCTGTTACATACTAGTTTGGTTTTTGGTTTGCTCATTCATATGATCTTGGAGTACCATAAAACTATGCACGCTGTTGCTTTGTCAATACTAACAATTATATGTATTTCTATTGCCATACAGACAATAGTTGGTCATGAAAAGGGAGGCACAACTTTCTTTTGGAGCTGGTCATATTGGAGTACTTTTGCATTGACCTGGTACGCTTAATCATCCTCATACTTATACATGATTTTCTCTTTAGAAATGATCTGACTATTGTCGAGTATGAATCTATAATGGACCTATGACCCATGAATCAAAGTACTTATTTCCATCTTGCAGAAGATGTAGCTCATGCATGTATTTTCCACGATTAAATCCAGAGGTCTGTATAAAGGACAGTTGTAATGGTAATTAGACACATTCACTTATATAAAGAAAGTATGTTATCTTTCACTTCTACATCCAAATGCAGATCGATGATTTTTCACCAAATTATGTAGATTGGCAAGGCTGACTACATATTGTAAATTTGATAACCCCTAGATGGAGCTTTCTCGGATGGATTTGAGTCTCTTTCAAAAGATAACCCTTTTTTAATACTTACACCTTGAGGAAGGGACCTCCTATGAGGACATCCATCTTAGTCACACTCTCACCCATACATTCTCAACAATGGAGTTTTTAACATACTTGCTCCCCAAAATATGCTATTTCTGTTAAAACTAGATTTTGTTAGATACTTAAATGTATTATGTACCATACCCTTTCTAGCGAACATCCAACAGTGAACTCACTTTAAGTTCATGGCATGTTCTTTAGTGACTTGAGTCCTGACTTAAAGTACGAACTACAACAAATTCATGATTTCGTTGGAAATGTTATATCCCAGACACCTACACATCTGATATCACTTTGGACAGGAAAAGGATTTGACGATGAGGTCGTGAAAGGAAAAGGCTAAAGATATGGCCCTTGACTGGAAAAAGCTCAATGGTATCTTTTATTTGATGCTTTGTTTGTTTCACCAATATGACAGCGTGTTAAGGTCACATATCACAACAACATGGCATTTCTTTTTTGGTTGGAGAGGTGATAATTTATGTTGAACTTGTAAACATCTAGAGGAAATGAGAATGCATCATTACATGTTACACTTGGAGTACCTAACAGAAGAGGGACACGTCTCCATATTTGTTCCATCGATTAAGCATAAGTTATTACTTGCTAGAAACCAGATAGATTTTCTGAAAAATATTTGGAAATTTTATTTGAATCATTTAACTTTCCAAAGAAGTTACAATTGATTTCTCCTTTTCAAAATTCTTGAAGCAAATTGTAGCAACTTGACTTGTTCGTTCGTTCGTTTATTGATTTGTGGATTTTTTTTGAGGTAAACGAAAGCTTAAAAAGCCCCCGCGTTTCATTAATGGATTTTAACGAAACAACAAGAAACAGAAAATTGATTTGTGGATTTGAATCCTCTGTAATTCTGATGCCTAATATTTTCTTTGTTCGTGTCAACTTGTTGTCACTCAAATGCATTTTAAGATCTAGGTCTACATTAATTTCTTTGATTTTCATGTCCTTCAATCCATGCATCATCTCTTATATCATATTTTTGCAATGTCATGATCATATCGTTGTCAATTCGGTGATACTTCAACTATTCCATGTGATTTATATGGCTGACTGTTTATTCTAACTTGGCTGTCTAGGCTGCACAAGTAGGAGAACAAAGCATTGGAATGATCTAAAACCTTTAATATTATGGCTATTTTCTCCCTCATCCAATTATTTTCTCTGTTATCAACGCGGAATCATCTTGATTTATATATACAATTTGCAAATTTAATTGCAATCTGCAATTTACAGTTGCTCGACACATGTCAGCCTATATAAAGTGACATCAGCCATACATTTTATTAATCATGTTGACATCAGCTGAACAGCATCCATACATGATGAATTGCCTAAATAAGACAATACCATTGAAGATAAATTATTATATTTTTCATTTTCATTAAATTCTCTAAGTTGAACGATCTCAATTTAAGTAAACACTTTGGCATGCTGTAGCCTGTGACTTTAATGTTATTACTCTGCGCCCAATTATAATTTCAAAAAAAATTCATCTGCATTCAGTACAGGGATCATACACTGTTAACTTAGTGTTTGATATTATACTGTGCAGTTTCTCTTAAGTTGTAATATATATAGTTTATTTTCATTAAAGGCACATATTCTCATTTCCTTAGTTATGCTTATCATTCTAAGCAGGGCTGTGCTTCCCACTATTCAGGGTTATGAAGATGCTGGAGATTTCACAATGACCGAAAGACTCAAAACTAGCATAAGAGCAAACTTAGTCTTTTATATATGCGTGGGTTCTATTGGCCTTCTTGGACTTATTCTGCTTATCATCATGCGTGGAAACTGGTTTGTCTCTCATTTCTTTATGAACACATTCTCAATCTTGTTTCTCTGGCACTTTGGCTTTGTGCTAAATGCTAATATGCCTCACTAATACAGAATTTCGCCATTTGGCATTGTATGTTGTGCCATATTTTTTCTCCATCGCATGTCAGTAGTCACTACCACAACCTTATAGGCTGTGACTGGGAACTTAGGAAGTGAGGGACAGGTTGGAGAAAGAATGGGAAACAAGATTATGGTTCATCTTTTATAGTGGTTGCACTACTTAAAATGGAATTCTTTTTCAGAGAAATGTACCTGGCCTTTTTATGTACAGCCGTAAAGCAGTTTTCTTTTCATTCTTACTTTCCTTGAAGATAAACACAACTGAGCATCCTGAACTTGTATATTACATTCATTTAAACAGATCGCTGTTTTTTCACAGCACAAATCGGTCTTGACGAGGCATGCACTTCGATTGGAACACAGATACATGCAAGAAAGTTGCCATCTTCTATTAACTAAATTGCTGCTTTTTACACTTGTGAAAAATTGCTAAACAAATTCTAAATCAATGTTGCAATCTTCCATGTTTGCAATTACAAAAAACTCTTAGGTCACATGTGTGCAGCTATTTGATACCCAAGACCATGAAATACCAAACTACAACCCTAGAGAGAGGGGGCGGTTGGGGGGATAGGATGTTAGACAAATTCTTGCTAATTTGCAATTTAATTGAGTACAAACCACAATAACGACAAATTGAGAGAAATTTGAATGCGATAAATAAAGTAGAAAAGTTAAGAAAGCAAATGGAAACACGCTATTTAAATAGGTTTGACTTCCCTTCTCCCTAGACACCCCCATTTTTAAGCTTTCCCAGCCTTTGTGGCTATGTCTATTATGCTCTTTTACTGGGTAGGATAAAACTTTCACAACCGTCTCTTCCTAAGGGCTTCTTCTAACATAATTACTCTTCGTACTAAGCTACAATGAAACCAATAACATTTCTCTTTAATAATATGGAGAGAGAATATAGCTCATGGATTACAAATTAAACTTTGACTACTGAGGACTTGAAGCTAATAGATGTGAGCTTTTAATGAACAAAAAGCTGATGAAGGAATGCTTGAACGATTTAAGCAAATAGCTCTAAAGATATTCTCTTTGAATGAATGAAGATAGTTGTGGCGCACAAAGATGTATTCAAGTTCTCTTAATATTCATAACAAATAAATCATATATTTAGATAAATAGAATAATTTTTACGGTTGAAAATATTGTCCAAATAATTCCTTTTAACATTTCTATATCCGCTCTATTTGAAGGAAAAATTAGAGCAGAAAACAAATTTGAATTTGGAGTAAAAATGAGAAAGCTATGAGCTAAATACTCCGATTCAATATTAAAAATATAACCTTACATTTAAATCCTTTAATCAAAGCCAACGGCTCTTAACTTTTCTTTGCTGAGTGCGGCCCATCAACTTACCGAGGTCACGTTGATATCAACGACCATGAGGACATGGATAGTTTAATTGTGTGTGCGTCTCTCTGTGTGTGAGAGAGAGAGTGCGTGTGTGTGCGTGTGTGTATAGGTTGTACACAAAAATCTACGATAAAAATATCAAATCCAAATTTTTTTTGAGCATGATATTTTCATTGGTTGGATTGAGATGAAATAAAATAATGTTCTATTTTCTTATTTATTTAATTTAAAAAAATGGAAAATAGCTAAGGAAAAATATTAAGTGTCTATAAAAATACAAATGATCTACTGACACTGACATAATTAATTTATTATGAGAAGAAAACAATTACGTGCCATAAATCTTAATGATCTCATAATTAAAAAGTAATTTTGAGCCAACACAAATATTTTAAATTATTCACCACTCAACGAAATAATGAAAAATATTTTTCTAGCTTAGAAAAATGCCATGGACATAATAGAAAGTACAAAATATTTCATGTACCATGAATGAAAATTATATATTTTTCCAACATCCGATTTAAAAAAATTGATGCACGATGCATGGAAATATAAAAAGAAAATGTATATGCTGATGCAGCCTCACAAATAAGCATAGTCCTCTTACAAATGTAATTCTATCGAAGAAAACCCAAAATGCAAGACCTTGTGTTCCAAAATTGCTTGTGTCTATTAATCATGCGTCAAGTTGATCTTCTATTCTTGTCTTGTGAAGTTTCATCTTATTCCTCCAATCTCCAATGGATGTGACAATTTAGATAGACGCCTCCAACCTCCTTCAAATGTTCCATAATATTAAATCTACAAAATTGTTAGCATAAACGTGGAACAAATCGTTTGGCAATAATCAAACCAAACCGGGATGAGTCCAACAAACCAATCATGGTCAAGTTGTTTTAGAAAGCTGAGATTTGGTCACATGTAATTTTATGTTAGGTCCAGGTGACAGAACACTATGAACAATATATATTAAGGATTGCACACCTGAAGTATAAGGAGATCTTTCAATATTGATGTTGCTATCATGATGCACTCTTTCTACTTAAGATTCAAATTTTCACTTCAAAAAGTTGGAGAATGGAGATGACATGATGTCTTAACGAACTATATTGGATGCAAATAATTTTAAATGCGAGCGAGCTCTTATTTTCTTGATTTTGTTCCCATGTTTTCTCACCTTACATCATGCTACTATTTCATTTCAAACAAATTGCAAATAGCATGACAATAGGGATGAGAAAAGAAAACACTATAGCTGGTAATTTAAGATTGTTGAAATGACTTGATAACCTCACCTACCTCACCTTTGGCCTTATGTAGAGACATCCACACATGAAATTATTGCAATTTTATTATAAAGTCCTTGACCACTATTTTGGGTACATGTGCATTAAAGTGGGGGACAAGTGCATTAAAGTGCATGCATTGCAAAATCAAGTTGTGCACTCTTTAATTTGCCTATTAAAAAGGCTGCTCACATGTATTCGTAGGAGAAGAAAACGAGTAGAGGAAAAATGAAGTGTGAAAGCTTCATCTCCAAAGAATATATTGTGAGGAAAAATACAGAGAGTTTGAAGGTTTTTTTTAGAGTTGTTCTGCTCTCTACTCTTCTTTTGTTTGAGTTGCTCTTTGTTTCGAGTGTTTCCTTTTGTTGAGTGTTCTCTTTATAGCAAGGTTGGGTGATGTTGAGAGTATTGTAACTCTTTTGTGTTCTCCTCTTAGATATAAAGGAATCGTGCTGCTGTTGTCTTCATTCTGGATATAGGACGAGTTGGCCGAACCACGTTAAATCGTGTATGCTGTCCATTTCGTCTGCTAGCTATTTCTGTTTGTTCCGCGTTCTCTATTTTGTTAGCCGTCTGTTTATATTGGGACCCGTTCGTCATAACAAACTGGTATCAGAGGCTTGGTGTTGATTTGTTGCGGATTTCTAGATGGCTTCGACAGGTTACAAAATAGAGGTATTTCACGGTAGAAATAGTTTCAGTTTGTGGCGTGTGAAGATGTAGTCACTTTTGGTGCAGCAAGTTGTTCAAAGCCTTGTCTGGAAAGGACTAGTTACCCGCCTCTATTTCAGAAGATGAGAAAGAATTTGAGACAAAAGCACATAGTGCTATCCAGCTTTGTTTGGCTGATGAGGTTTTGTGGGAAGTTGCAGATGAAGATACGGCTGCAGGTTTGTGGCTCAAGTTGGAAAGCTTGTATATGTCGAAATTTCTCACAAGCAAGCTCTATTTGAAACATCGCCTATTTACTTTTCGCATGAGGGAAGGTACGTTTATTAAAGACCACTTAAATGAATTAAATCAAATTCTTATGGATTTAAAAAATATGGACGTTAAAATTGATGAAGAAGATCAAATCCTTATTTTGTTATGTTCACTGTTAAGTTCTTTTGAGAACTTTGCCAATATCATGCTCTATGGTAGAGATACACTTTCTTTGGAAGATATTAAATCGGCCTTACACTCTAAAGAGTTGAGGCAGAAGATGTCGGTTGGTGGAAGTGAAAATTTGATCGAGGGTTTATTTGTTAGTGGTCGTTTGGAGAGGGTAGTTCTGCTAAGGACAAGTATGCTAGATCAAAGCCTAGTTCAAGAAAAAATCTTGATTGTCGGTACTGTCATAACTTTGGGCATATGATGTCGGACTGTCTTAAGCTCAAAACTAAAGAGGATGCTGGGAAGAAATCTCAAAATGAGAATTTTTCGGTTGCTGTTGCAGAAAAATCTTCTACTTGAGAAATTATGTCTGTTACCGTCGGAGATGCTTGCTCAAAAAATGAGTGGGTTCTTGATTCAGGTTACTCTTACCATATGTGTCCTAACAGAGATTGGTTTATGTCTTTCCGATTAGTTGATGGTGGGAATGTCTTTATGGGGAATGACCAACCCTGTAAGATATTTGGAATTGGTTCGATCAATAATATGATGTTTGACGGTAATATTCGGACGTTACATAACGTTCGTTTTGTGTCTGAGTTGAGTCATTTCTCTGGGCACACTTGACTTCGGCAGCTGTAAACTTCCAACTGAAGGTGGAGTTTTGAGAGTTACTAAGGGTTCTCTTGTTCTGATGAAGGCAAAGATGGTAAATACCCTCTATGCCCTTCACGTTAGCACAGTGACAAGTGTTGCAGCTGTTTCATCATCATTCGATTCAGTTTCAGACGTGATTCGTCTGTGACATATGCGGTTAGGGTATATGAGTATTTGTCCCTCTTGGATTTCATCGAAAGGTGGAGCTGGTTATCTTTTGATGTTGATCGATATTTTTTGAGAGGTTTTGGTGTATCCTTTGAAGCACAAGAACACAACATGTTATTTAAAGAATTGGTCGCACGATAAGAAGACTGATTTCAGAACTCCGAAAGAATCATGGTGTGGTAATCTTGCTAATTATTTGCATTTGAAAATATTTGTGTGTCCTGCTTATTTTTATTTTGATGATTTTAAGCTTGAGTTTGGGACGAAAAAGTGTATTTTCTTGATTATGCTTCTGGGGTGAAGGGATACATGTTTTGTTATCCTGTTTGTAAATCACCCAAGTTTGTTATTAGTAGGGATTACTTTTGGTGAAAATTCCATGCTTTACCCGAGAAAGGAGTTTATTGTAACTACATGTTCGAGAGAGGAAGTCAGCGAGCAGGTGGAGTTAGCTAGTACAACTCTAAAGTGAGTGCACGAGCGCACTCATGTTGAACTGCTTGATATCGTACACGGTTCAATTCAAGCTGACTATACACCTTTAGATCAACAGTGCAATATTGCCACCAGGAAAGAGAAAAGGCAGTTCTGCCAACCTTAGTAATATACTTCTGATCGACTTTGTTATTGATGCTTTGATCGTGGTAGAATGAATTGTGATTCCGGAGCCTTCTACGTCCAAGAAAGTTTTTTGCAACGATACAGTTGCTTGGTGGACTGTTGCTATAACCGTAGAGAATGAATCTCTCCTTAAGAACCAAACATTCGAGCTGGTAAAATCATTGATGGGACAGATATTTTGGTCTGCGGTAAATCCGGCAGATGCGATGACGAAGATTTTACATTCGTGCAAATTCGAGTGTGATCTCGAATTTTTTTGGTGGTCGTAGCAGTGGAGATTGAGCCCATCAGGGGGTCTTGTGGCGAAGACAACAAGGATCCCGAGGAGATTTAGCAGTTTGAGTTAAGGTGGAGATTTGTTGAAATGACTTAATAAATAATCTCACCTACCTCATCTTTGGTTTTATGTGGAGACATCCGCACATGAAATTATTGCAATTTTATTGTAAAGTCCTTGTCCACTTTTTTGGAGGACAAGTGCATTAAAGTGGGAGACAAGTGCTTTAAAGAGCATGCATTGCAAAGTCAAGTTTTGCACTCTATAATTTGCCTAAAAGAGGCTGCTCACATGTATTCGTAGGAGAAGAAAACGAGGAGAGGAAAAAATGAAGTGTGAAAGCTTCATCTCCAGAGAACATATTGTGAGGAAAAATACAGAGAGAATTTGAAGAGTTTTTGTTTTGAGAGTTGTTCTGCTCTCTACTCTTTTGTTTGAGTTGCTCTTTGTTTTGAGTGTTTCCCCTTGTTGAGTGTTCTCTTTGTTGTGAGGCGGGTGAGGTTGAGAGTATTATAACTCTTTTGTGTTCTCCTCTTCGATAGAAAGGAATCTTGCTGCTGTTGTCTTCGCCCGTGGACGTAGATCGAGTTGGCCGAACCACATTAAATCGTGTGTGATGTCCATTTCGTCTGCTAGCTATTTCTGTTGTTTGTTCCGCGTGCTCTATTTTGTTAGCCGTCTGTTTGTGTTGGGACCTGTTCGTCGTAACAAAGATAGCCTAGCCAATCTATAGCTCCATATCTTCTTCTTAATTTAAGATAGCCTAGCCAATCTATAGCTCCATATCTTCTATTCAGGATTGAGAATGTGAAGTTTGAACTATGTATAGTGACTCAGATTTAGCAAGTATTTTACTCATTCATTTATCCTTGCCCCTTGGAAGTTCATTATTTTAGAATCTTCATCACATGATGGACCCACTTCCACAGATTTGTTATTTCTGTATTACCTTTCTCAGTGTGTGACCTATGAGAACCCTTCTAGGGCTATAAAACAGGGATACAACTTTCTGTATTCATTATTCATCCGCATCAATTTTATTCCTTTAATGTGTCCGGCTGCTTTTAACGATAATATACCTACTTTTACTTCTATGAACCTTTTCAGTTTTGTAAGGAAAATGCACAATTGTTGATTCTTATGGTAACTCACAACACCCAACTCCTCTCACGTACCTTCTAAGAAAGGATCATGGGTTGATTTCTTAATGAGAGGGAGGCTGCTTGCTCTCTTATAGATCTTTCTATAATTTGAACCATGCTGCATTTTTTTTGGAGATAAATAGGTGGATAATTAACCATCCAAGATCATTAAAGAGAAATTACTGAGTGCAATACCCAAGTTCACAGCACCACAAGTATCTGCTACAAGAGTAGTTAAAGTATCACATGCCATCCAAAATACATAAAACACCACCGAATACAAGCACACAAGGTGCAAACCGAATACAACCATGCTGCATTTTGTTAGTCTTGTATATTATAAAAGTATATTGACAATTTATTCTGTTATATCCATTTATATAGTAATGCCTTACCTATATGAAATCTCTAGTTTATGCTCCCTGAATGATAAACTTGATTGACATCACCGAAGACTATTATTTTTGTTAGTACTTAGTACTCATATTTTGTGATCACTTCCTGCAATACTATGTACTCTTATTTTGTGATCGCTTCCTGCAATCCCATAGGACTAATGAACTCCCATTTAGAGGAGCAAATTATACAATGGATCACTTAAAAGCAGGTAGTTGATAACTTGTATTAATTTTCAGGCCTAATGCAACATGAATAAGAGAGTATCTAACTTGGCAAATTTATGAATCTCAATACACTTGTTTGTTTAATCACAACTTTATGGGAAAATCATATTCTAGCTTAATTAGAAATTCTTTGTTAAATGGAGAATTAACATAGTTAATCGTTTAGTATCATTTATACACCCTTTGCTATTTATCGAATATTAATTCATTAACTAGTCCTACTGGTAGGAATGGCGGTATTGTTGGCTTTGCCATGGGTTGCTCAAATACCTTCGGGCTTGTAACAGGAGCTTTTCTTCTTGGTTTTGGTCTAAGTGAAATACCAAAGAGTATCTGGAGAAATGCAGATTGGTGTTACCGCCAAAAAGTTCTCTCTCATAGAGTTGCGAAAATGGCTGTCAACCTAGATCATGCTCATCAGGAATTTTCAAATGCTATTGTGGTAAATATATGACCTTATTCTAATTATTACAATAGTTTCTTGCTACTTCTTTACCAAGTTTATCGATTATAACTTATTCTTTCTTAACTATTATGCTTTCTATCCCTTGATGAGCACTGCATGTGTACCATTAGCTAATGCTTGTGTATGATAAAAATGGCTCTCATTAATTTATGGGCTATATATGAATTATATGAGCACTCAAAAAGATATCATTGATGACTAGTATGAATTATATTTGTGCTATTAGGTCAAATAAATTTGAAAATCCTTGAATTGTATAAAATAACATTGGAAGATACTGTGATTAGAGATATTGTGACCTTATGCACTGTTACATATGCTTTTAGCCTTGATTCTTGTTGAAGCTTATGAACTATATTTATAGAAACTTTATTGATGGGTTTGAGGGGAGGATAGTTGTTCTAAAACCATATTTTAACTTAAGAGAACAAGGCTTCGGCACGATTGCAAGCCTGTGTGCAAAAGTCAGTAAGGAATGAAAACTTAAAAAACTATCCTAGATAACATTAAATTCATAATTAGATGCATTTCATCATTAATTACCAAATTTAACATGCTGTATCACCTTTCTTAGAAATTTTCAAATTTTGAAGATTTTTTGTAATTTACAAGAAGAATTATATTCATCTTTATTAAGGACTCCGTCACCATCATCTCAATCATCATTTTAAACCTTTTCTTATTAAAAAAATTATGCCTGCTGTGAAGCAAAGCTTCAAAGATTTGACAAAGTTTAATGGCTGGTTGTCAACTTGACGCCTACGCTCTCTTAATTTGTACCAAATTCCTTTTTGAGATAACTATTACAAGAGAGATGCTTTCCATAATCTTAATTGACCGGTTGATAGCTTGACACCCTCGAAATTTTCCTATAGTGAGGGAGATGTGTAGAAGGAAAAGACAAATGATTTAATAGCTATAGGGGATTATGTTCAACTCGAAGGCACAGGACTATATCCGTGACTGTCCATTCCGTCTATGTTCATTTAGGCTCACTTCTATTCCTTGTTTCTCCACTAGCCGCCATTTTTGTTTCATCCAACTTACTACAAACATATTCTTTCTTATTCCATCTCTTAAGCATATTGCCACTTATCCATCTCATCATACTTATTTCAACTATAGTCATTTTGGCTATATCTCTTAATTTCCTAATAATTCGTCCATAATGTGTATTTCTTTTTATACCCATCTTATAGATTTTTCTCTTCAATTTCATGGTATTCTACCATAGTATGATTATATTTACTATCCAGAAATAACCATTTTGCTTTAATTCTACAAACCACGTCCACCTTGTACTCGCAGCAGGATGAATGGTTGATCCTAACAATGGGCACTCTAGATATTTTTTGGCATCAATTTGCTTTGAACAGATATTTCTTGCACAATATTGTTTAACTTTGAGAAAACACGAGTATATTAGGCAAATTGATGGCCAAAGAAACCTAAGAAGCGGCATTTTTGTTACTTACGAAGTTACGAAGAAAATTCATCATGATGGTGGCATCAAGAAGGGTGAAGTTTATAGAATAAAGCGGGGACAATTAGTGGCTTGGATTTTCTTGGGATATATGCTGACCAAAATGTCTGGAAGGATGCATTATGTTTCTAACTTACTCCCTTATTATAGTGCCTCATAGAACAAGGCCATCGGTGTGGTTTCAGACTCGGGATGTATAAACTATAACTATTTTATTTTTGTTTTCTTATTTTCGTATGATACAATTCATATTGTCAGATTGCACAAGCAACATCGAAGAAAATGTCTAAGCACGACTTCTTGAGACCATACATGGACATAATTGACAGCATGCTGCTTGAAATGGTACTGTCGTTGTCAAATTAAATAGTTTTTAGATGGAAATATTATAGAGTAACCGTTTGTGTTAGACTTCAATTTTTGAACTCTCTCCAGTTACGGGAAAATCCATCTTTCAAGCCATCTGGCGGCAGGTTTGGAGAACATGATATGGGTTATGACACCGATGAGAAGACGATGGCTGCACTTAGACGCCGGCTTAGGAGAGCTCAAGAGGAGTACTACAGATACAGGAGGTACAAATTTGTGATTCACATTAAACATATATGGCTTGTTATAAGTATATAACCAATATATTTCTGGGAGCACTGCATATCTTGCCAGTAGAGATCCGATTCTTCTCGATATGCTTTGAAACAAAGCATATTCATTTATTAACAGCTTCTCATACTTTTTCAAGCTGATCCTGAATGGTGCCCTCTGACCTTTTGCAGTGAATATATGACCAATGTCATGGAGGCCCTTGAGCTGGAAGATACAATGAAGAATTGTGAGCATTGCAATTCAACTGGATGGTCTGTTCATTCCTGCTCTTCTAATTATCTCATTATGATGGTTGCATTATGCTGTTGTTTGTTATTGAAACAGTTACTTGACATTGATTAGCTTATTTTTCCTCTAAAGGATATACTTTTATGTGTAAAAGAAAATGAAACCTTCTACCTGCAGATAGCCCTTAGCCTTTAATATAATTGTTTGTTATTGAAACAGTTACTTGACATTGATTAGCTTATTTTTCCTCTAAAGGATATACTTTTATGTGTAAAAGAAAATGAAACCTTCTACCTGCAGATAGCCCTTAGCCTTTAATATACTTTGAACACCATTTTTGGTTTTTCTCCTTCTTTGTATCTCATTTTTGCTATGCATATCTCTTATTGACATGATCAGATGCTAAATGAAATTTACACACACAAGAGCGCGCACGGACACAAACTAGTAAGAAACTAGAAAATAAGATTGTTAATCATCAAAGCCATTGAGAGAATTTGAGGAGCAAGCCCCTTCAACCCATAAAAAATGCTCAACGAGGAATTTGATGAGGTAGAAAATATACAAATTATGTTTTAACTAACGGAGGGTGTAACTATTACGGTTGTCTTTTGAAATAGGCAAATGTGCTCTAATAGGATATACAATTTGGAGTGGACCTCTCTGTCTTTTTAAAAAAATAAATGTATAGATATAACAATTGAGTACCACTAATCTCAGCTAACATGAGACACCCACTGAACGGTGCACCGTGTAGGAGGATAAATGAGAAAGCTACATGATTGAAATAGTCTGAACTTAGCAGAAATTAGGAAAGGAGGGTTTACCATGAGTGGAATATCACTTGTATATGATAAAGTGAACAATTTAAACATGTGAAATAAACAGCTATTATGCTTAAATAGCAATTATCAAGCCATCTAGTGAAAATGATGATGTTTCTATCCTACAGGGCCCATGTAGTTGCTTCATGAACTGGAGATCTGATAATTGCCCATCCCCCTTCACTCATAATCTTATTGTACTGACTTTAGAGGAGACCTATGTGATATATATTTATTGGATACCTTTAGTGATATACTAAGTGGATACTTATGGGACACCCCTTTTGACCTTTTCCTAAAAATTATGTCAACTGTAAAACTCGGTTTGGGCCTGTTAGGAAATTAGATCCAGCACAAGCGAGAAATAAACGACAATCCGAGCGATAAAACTAAATACGGGCACAACATATCAAAACACAGAAGATTTGTTTTCGCAATTCACCCATGGCTACTTCTGTGTCGTAGAGGCTCTCTACGATATCCACTATATCTTTTGCATGGTTACAAATCAATTTCTACAAGAAATCCCACGATTACAATATTTGTGAACACTCTCTATAAATCACCCACTGATTTATATTTCACCATACACCTTCGTTTGTGTTTTTTTGGTTTTGATTGATGCTCTCAACGAAAGCCTTTAAGCCCTTTTATAATGCAAATTAAGAGACAATGCATTAAATGAAGCCGACCTCTGCTAAGTTTAGATTCAACAATAGTTGATACTCTGACAAAGAAAATGAGATGCCGACTACTTCTTTAGACTCCCCCCTTAGCTGTCTTTTGACAAAGAAAAGGAGATGACTTTTGACAAAGAAAAGGAGATGCTAACCACTCCTTAGCTGTCTTCTTTTGCAAAAGTAGAACTAAAGGACAAAGTGCATTTAAATGTTTAGAAGAAAAAATTGTAACATAGGCTCCACAGCACAACAATCTCCTACTTGGAGACAATGCTCAAGTCCTTCACCAATTTTTCATCCTTTCATTTTACTGAATAATTTAGTGGACAAGCATATCACGTGCACGAGGCTCTACGAATCTCATCTTGTTCACCTTGAATCAAGGCCGACAAAGCTTGAGCAAAATACAAGATTTGCCGTATCTACCACCTTCATCAACATATCCGCGAGATTTTTGACTCCATCGATCTTTTCCAGTTTCAGTTTCTTCTCCAATACTTCCCGCACAAAATGATACTTTTTGTTGATATGCTGAGTTTTAACATGAAATGTGACATTCTTGGCCAACCGTATCGTACTTTGACTGTCGCTCTGAAGTATCCCCAACTCTTGTTTTTCATAAAGTCCTACCATGAGATCTTACAACCACATCTTCTTGGACGCTTCCGTTATTACTGCATATTCTGACTCTGTAGTAGATAATGCGACAATTGATTGGAGTTTTGATAACCAACTTACCGATATTCTTCCAACGGTGAATACATATCCGGTTGTACTTCTGCATTTGTCTCGATCTCCCGCTAGATCAGCATCCACATAACCATAACCATTCACCTCAAGTGAATCTCTTCCATAACATAAAGAATAATAAGAAGTACCAACTAAATATTGAAAAATCATTTTACTGCTTCCTAATGTGTCTTGTCTGGATTTTCTATATAGCGACTCACCGCTCCCACTGATTGAGCAATGTCTGGTCTTATGCAAACCATAACATACATTAAATTATCCACAGCCGACGCATAAGGAATTTTCTGCATCATATCAATTTCATCTAGTGTCACGTCCCGTTTTCCAAGATACCAAAAATTCGGGATGTTACTCGGCTTGCCATGCTACCTACGGTAAGGAAATCTTTCTATAGTCACATTAAGGCTGTCAATCAGTAATCAAGAACAAATAATATAAATATCTATTTCTAAACGTGTCCAACAACCACGATAAACAATAACCGGAATGATAGCGGAGGTAATAAAGATCCAAGGAAAAACGGAATACCTACACCATAATAAGAACAATATCAGTGGAATGCTCCTCACTGATCCGCAATCCTGTCAACTTACTCACGATCCTCCTGTGCTAAAATCAAAGAATCTGGGCCATGCAAAACTCAGACGCTAGTGCGTCATAAATATCATAATAATAATATAACCAATATGAAATATAGTATACCCTATGCAATAAACTCGATGTCATGTGTATAAACAGTAATCAATATCAGTAACATGTGAGGTAACAAGCAAGATATCAGTATCAAACATATCATGTGTATCATAAGGATTCATGTCGCTATATTATCTATTCTAAAAGTATTTGAAACCAATTAATGTACTTCTCCATGTAACTCAAAAGTATATATCTCGTTACCCCCGGGACCACGGGCGCAAGATATATCCCGTTACCCATCAGGACCACGGATGCAAGATGTATAAATCAAGAATGATTTGTTCTGTTAACCTCCGGAACCATGGAAACATGTAATATCCTTTTGAGTTACACTTTAGCTACACTTTTGATTTTCCCAGGTTTTATGTTCATGTTAGGTATAGAAATAATATCTATCTAATACCAATACAGGAACACGCGGGTACAAGATACGTCTATTAGGACAACATGAATACGTCCATCAGAACAACATGTCAAGTTAATCAAGTCAAGTCAATATAGGGATTATCGGCATTGGTAAACATTACGGGCAAGTATGTACTGACAAGATTACAGTAACAGTAACATGATAACATAAAGTCGTGAATCAGTATACCAACATGTCAGGGATGATATTATCAATCAAGTAAAATGTGTGCATCATAGTTGCATAACACAAAAAAGTCATGATATATAATAGGCAATATAGTCATAACAGTATAATGGTAATCGTTAACTGATTTAGATTAACACGCGTTTAATCAAGTGGGTAAATATTGACAACTAGATATCATATGTTTTCTTGTAATGAGATTTACACGTTAAATATTTTGTTATGATACGAATATAGACGCAATAACAGCCATGATCATATCAACGACTATAAGTCATTATATCAATTTAACCATATTAAATATAATCTTTTGTTTAACGTATAATGTTACTTGATCGTATCTAACTAAATTATTATAAACCAACTTATTATTAAATAACCGTACATAAAAATGATACGATAAATATAATATCACTTACTAACGTGAAATGATAGAATATAGTATTACGGTAGTATATGTGTATATATATCCCATACTATAGCATGTAGCAAGTTAAATTTTTTCTCGACAACGATGATCACGGCAAACGACGACACGAGGACGTGAACACGACACACGCGAGATCTCAACTGGGTTGCGGCCACGGTCACGACTTGGGCAGCAGTTGTGCTCGGCTCTAGTGTTAGAGGAAGAAGGCGACGGCGATATGGCAGCTTGGGCCGACGGCGACGATGGGTGCTGGGTTCTCGGTTGAAGATGAGGATGCTCGGTGATGGGGTACTCTCGGCGTAAGGAGGTGATCGGGCTTCGAGATGTAGAGAAGAAGATGAGTCGGTGAGAGATGGGTTCATGGGAGAACGCGAGCGCGAGGAAGAAGAGAAGGAGACGGCGACGAGATGGGTGGAGGGCTAGGGTTCGATCGATGGAGGCATGGGTTTGGGTTTGTTGCGAGGTTGAAGCATCGACGATGAAGAGAAGGTGGCGATGTAGGCGATGAAGTTCTGGGTCGAGGTCACAAGAAGATGAGAACGAGGGTCTAGGCAAGGGGTTCAAGCGACGGTGATGAGGGCGATGCCGTTCTAAAGTGAAGGCTTCTCGATGAAGGTGGAGACGATGACAATGACAATGAAAGAGGTCGACGATGAGGTTTGTTGGGGATGATGGTAACGAGGTGGTGGTGATGGCGATATGGGTTGATGGCGACTGGAGTTGGGCTCTCGGCTAGGTGATGATAGGAAGCTTGAAGAAGTTGATGAAGATGAAGGTGACTACGGTGGGGTGAAGGCGAGATGATGACTATGGTGTTGGTGTTCGAAGGGGATATTGGAGATGATGATTGCGGTGATATTGGCGGCTGCTAGGGTTCGGCGGTGATGGGTTGAAGTCATGGCGTGCTAGAGATGAAGGAGGAGGTGATGATGGTGGTGCTACGCGGCCACGAGCGAGGAGGAAAAAGAACGATACCACGGCGACGAGGACGATCAAAGCGTCGGGTAGGGTGTCGAAATGAAGAAGAAGATGAGGGCTGGAGTTCTGGGTCGACAATGACGAGAACGACGAGATGGGTTCTCGATCGTTGACTAGGCAAAGGCGATGGGCGATGGAGTTGAGAGGAGAGAGGAAGTGTGGGTTCGATGGCAAAGGCGACGATCTCCACGAGCACTAGGAAGAAAGATGGGGTACGAGAACACGAGGAGGCGGCGGGAGGAAGAAGGAAATAAGTTTTTTTCTTTTTCTTTTATTTGTTAAAGTAAAGGTATTATATTATATGTATAATATATACATATGTAGTTATATATAGTTATCTAAATATTTATTAGATAAATTAAAACTCCCATCAACCGGCTAATAGGATCTAAAAAAACTGTGGATTATAGAGCAAACCAGTATGCAAATATTATCCTAATAGCCTATTAAACCATAATGTAACGGCTACAAAATATTCTAGTTTAAATATTGTATACATATTATTTAAGATGTATATAGATTTACAAACAGTATAAATATCAATAAAATGCATCCTATCTAATTATTACCCCATAGCGGATTTCATGCAAGCGGGTCGGGTACAAACATGATCAATTCACATCACCAAGTATAACCCAATAAAACTAATAATTATTATCTTGCCCAATATAATTATTTAATATAATTAAATAACGTATGATTGTGTTAGGTTGTTACACCTTGCATTTTAGGACAGTGCTCCTTTGATAGTTTAAATTGACTTGCAAGAGGGGTCATCACTGGGTTTGCTTGCTCCGTGTTGAATCGCTTCAACACCTTCTTGAGAAAACCACTACTTTCTTTCCTATCTCTGGTGATCTTCATACCGAGAATTTGCTTTGCCGCACCCAAATCTTTTATAGAAAATTATGATGCCAAAACACGTTCCTGCACATTGATTTTCTCCATACTCCTGCATGCCAAAAGCATATCATCCACATATAGTGATAGATACAAAACATCGCCATCATTGAACTTATTCACGTAGACACAATGATCAGACCCGCAATGTGTAAAGCCTTCCTCCCTCGTGAATCCATCAAATTTGAGAAAACATTGACGAGGAGCTTGCTTCAAACCATACAAGCTCTTTCTCAATCTACATACCATATCCTCAATGCCTTTAGCTTCAAAACCTTTAGATTGCACCATGTATAGTTTTTCTTCGAGATCACTATGTGAAAACGCCATTTTCACATCTAATTGCTCAAAATGAAGATTTTGTACCGCTACTAAGCTCAGCAAAACTCTTACATAAGTCATTTTCACAACCGGGGAAATATTTCATTGTACTCAATTCTCTCCTTTTGAGAATACCCTTTGACAACAAGTCTCGTCTTGTGTCGCTTTGTTTCATCTACATCATCCTTGACTCGGTATACCCACTTATTCAATAAGGCTTTCTTTCCCGCGGGTAACTTGGTTAACTCCCAAGTCTTGTTAAGCATCAGCGAATTCATTTCTTCCTTCATGGCATGCTCCCACTCACTGCGAGCACCGTTTACAATGCTTCTTTAAGAATTTCCGGCTCAACCGAATTTGTATACAAAACTTGATGATAAACACTATTCGCCGATGGATCATAAATGACTTTAGGTCTTCTCACGCAAGTACTTCTCAACTCTGGAATCTCTGCGGGTGTGGGCTCTGGAATCACCGGTTCACCGACCGTTTCAGGATCACCGATCTCTGTGGGAACTTCCACATCATCACCAGTAGCAAGTTCTTCATAAACCTCCTCATTCTCTTGCGGCAATTATGTATATTATATCGGCTCAGTGTTTAACTCCATCATGTCAGACTTTATTGTTGTCTCTTTAACTTGCTTTCGGTCCTTGTACATCTCATTCTCGTTGAACACCACATTTTGAACTTGAATGACTTTGTTGAACTGATAATCCCAAACGCGGTACTCGTACTCGTCACCGCCATAACCAAGGAACACACTTGCGTGACTTTGCATCAAGTTTCTTTCTCGAGTCACTGTCAACGCAAGTAATATGCCAAACAATCGAATACTCTTAAATATGAGTAATTAATCGATTTACTTGACCATATTTCTTCTGTAATCTTTCCATCCAACGTATTAGATGGACTGCGATTGATCAAGTAAGCAGCTATGTTGACTATTTCGGTTCAAAGATAAATAGGGAGCCCTGAATGTAGTCTCATGCTTTTTGCAACACCGTTCTCTTGTGGAGTTCTTGGAGCGGTTCTTACTTCATGAATGCCTTCTTCTCTTAAGAACTTAGCGAATGCCAAACTTGTATATTCACCACCGTTGTCAGATTTTAATGTTCTGACTTTGCAATCCGTATCATACTCCACCATGGTCTTCCAATATTTGAATATTTCAAAAATATCATGCTTCTCTTTAATAGGAAACACCCAAGTCTTCCTCGTAGAATCGTCAATAAAAATCACAAATTATTTATTTCCTCCCATTGAAACCTGTTGAGTCGGGATCAGACATCTGTGTGCACCAACTCCAAACGCTCTACTTTGTGATTCACGCCATCAATTCGAAAACTAACCGTCTTTTGTTTTCCGAGAACACAATCTTCATAAAAATCCATCTCGAAGCTTTTTAAACCAGGCAACAATTCTTGACGATGTAACTCCTTCATACATTTCTTGCCAAGATGTCCCAGTCGGTAATGTCAGATAGTAGTATTGCTGTGGATGGAAGAAGTAGAAGCCGCCAAGTACTCTGAGCTCGCGCCTTTGAGCATATAAAGCGTGTCAGCATGCTTTCCTTTAGCAACAACTCGTAATCCAGAGGTAATCTTCCATTCTTCATTATCAAAAGAGATAACATACCCCTTTCGGTCCAACACACCAGCCGAGATAAGATTTTTCTTCAGTTTCGAAACATACGTGTCTCACACAACACTTGACAAGCATCGCCATTAGTTTTCACTTTCATAACTTCTTTTCCTTCTACCGGACATTGCTCACCATTACCCATTGTCACACGACCAAAATCACCGCTCTCGTACTCAAGGAATTCACATCGTCTAAATGTGCAATGAAAAGAAGTGCCAGAATCCAAGAACCAATCTATAGTCTCCACGGCTTCGCAAGCAGACAAGCACAAATTGTTGAACTGCTCGTTGCTTACATGTGTACCATCATAATTGTCACCTTGCTTCTCATTTTTGTATTGTTCACAATCCGCTCTTTTATGACCATGTTTGTAACAATACCAACATTCATTATTTCTGCCATCTCTACTTTTACCTCTTGATTTTGATCTCCCGTGCCATCTCCCTCTATTTTTACTCCTGTCTCCACCCTTCACGGCTAGAGCAGTAGTAGATGAAGAACTTGAGAAACTTTCTCCTGAAACCTTCCTCTTCATCTCCTCATCCATGATACAACTCACAGTATCATCCAAAGTGAGATTCTTTCAATGTACCCGAGATTGTCAGTACAACGGTATTGTAAGAATCTGGTAATGAACATAGAAATAAAAGAGCTTGTAACTTCATTTCCAATTGCATTCCCGCGTTTTCCAATTGATTTACAACTTGCGCGAAGTTATTCATGTGATCAGCAACGGTACCCTTCTCGGATAACTTCATGTTCACCAACTTCCGCAATAAGTAGATTTGATTGGACGTCGACGGCTTCTCATATATATTTGAAAGTAACTTCATACTTTTTTTTGCAGTTTTAGCTTTTGCAATGTGAAAGCCGGTCTTCTTCGTCAAGCAGAGACGAATGGCATCAAGAGCTTTCCTATCCAAAAGATCGAACTTGGCCTTTACGGCCGCATCAAGCTCCTCATCTTTTTTGGTGACTGGCATCAAACCCAACATCGGTTCGTGTAGATCTTTTTGATATAGATGATCGTCCATTTGAAGTTTCCACCATACAAAATCGGGGCCATCAAATTTCTTTATTTTAATTTTATTTTCCGACATTCTCGTTTGCCTTCGCAGCTAATTTAAGTTCTTTTTAGATCTGAACCAACGCTTTCAAAACTACGATTTAAGAAAGTGGGATAGAGGACAATGGCGTCGTTACCCACCGTTAACTTAGATCGTAGAATAAAAGACTCTTTGGTTCTTTAAGCTCGGATGCCACTTGTTAGGAAATTAGGCCCGGCACAAGCGAGAAATAAACGACAATTAGAGCAATAAAACTAAATACGGGCACAACAGATCAAGACACAGAAGATTTATTTTCGCAGTTCACCCAACACTGGTTACTTCTGCGTCGTGGAGGCTCTCTACGATATCCACTGTATCTTTTGCACGGTTACAAATAATTCTCTACAAGAACTCTCACGATCTCTTTATAATCTCATGATTACAATATTGTGAATACTCTCTATAAATCACTTATTGATTTATATTCCACCACACACCTTCGTTTGTTTGTTTTTTGTTTTTGATTGATGCTCTCAACAAAAGCTTTCAGCTCTTTTATAATGCAAATTAGGAGACGGTGCATTAAATGAAGCCGGCATCTGCTAAGTTTAGATTCAGAAATAGCTGATATACTTTGACAAAGAAAAGGAGATGCCGACCACTCCTTTAGACTTCCTCCTTAGCTGTCTTATTATAAAGAAAAGGAGATGCCTTTTGACAAAGAAAAGCAGATGCTAACCACTCCTTAGCTGTCTTCTTTTGCAAAAGTGGAAGCAAAGAACAAAGATCCTTTAAATGCTTAGAAGAAAAAATTGTAACATAAGTTCCACGGCACAACAAGGCCCACACCACATGAGCCCACACATTGGTTTTTAATATAGTCACGGTTTTTAATATAGTGGGACTATCCAAACACTCAAAGCCTTATGGAGGTTTATCCGATCTTATATTTTTATACCCATATGCATCACATGGTTTTTTCAATGTGGGACCATGTTAACCACATTCTCAACACTCTCCATTACCTGCAAGGTGAACGAACTCTCACATGCAAACTGGGACTTCACGTGCAACGAGGACTCAAACCCCTTGTCCATCATGGACAAACAAACACCCGAGCTCTGATACCATGTAAAATTCGGTTTAGGGCCCTAACCCAAGGGTCCACATGGGCTTTTAATATGGTGAGACTTCCTCCAAAAGACTCAAGCCCTTGTGAAGGTTTATTCCATTTTATATTTATATCCATATGCATCCCATGGTTTTTTCAATGTGGGACTATGTTAATCACATTTTCAACATCAACAACCAAAAACACAAAGAATATGTATATTAACGATGAGCTTCACAGTTCAATTTAATTCAATTTCGGTCATTTACCCTTGTTTTAAGAAAGAATATAAAAGACAATGATAGTACAAGTACAATTGATATTTACATGCACAAAATAATCAGTTGTTGTGACTTGGGGGAAGTTCAGAAGAGGGAAAATCTTGGGTTTTCATTCTTAGACAGCGGAAAGTATTTGTAAACTGGTTTAGCTTTTTTTATTTTTAATGTATAATAGACATATATTTAGCTAAAAAGTAAAAAGAATATCATATGCCTGCTACCATATCCAAGACTCTTGCAAATCATGAATCAGCGAACCCAATCCATGTATCCCTTATATATATTTGAGTCCATGCTGCTTTAGCTATCCTCAAAGAGGAAAAAGAGACCCTCATATTGACAATGCCGATCAAAGAATGAAAGTAAACCATATTAGTATTTTTCCTGTTTTCACTAGTGAAGATAACCATCCATAAATAAGGAGAAAAGACCCTCATTTATGTGTTTGTACACTTCTTATTTTTTTTACACATTATCATAATCTTTTACCAATGAGGGAAAGGACATCAAAATGTTTTATCTGAAACATTTTATAAACCTTTTTTTTGTCCAGCGTAGGTAGATACCAATTTGTAACATATATAGATTATTTGTCTTGCATTTACACCTTTAAATGGTTCATTCTTTATGGTCGCAGGAGATATGTTTCAAGTTTAAGAAGAAAGCGTACAAACACCTTAGGGTCCTCTCTTGATACAATAGGTACACAAACTTCTTATTTATGGACTTAATAGAAGTAAAAGATTGACTTGCCTCTTGAAGACTTGAAGTGTGCTACAATGCTTTTTCATGATTTAATACTCACATAAAAGTAGCTTTTTAATCTTGAATTTGTTTAAAATATCATCTCCATGTCTCATATATGGTTATATATGTATTCATTGAAAAAAAAATATGGTTACATATATAAATAGTTTGACTTGGCTCCAATCTGTAGGTTTTAGAAATAAACCCGTCAAGTGACATCAAATTTTAAAAAATGAATCTTTGGATGTTATTTATGATCTCAAAATAAGTTAAATACAAAGAATTATATGATTTGAAGACTTTTTGTGAATTGATCGATGCCTTACAAAATCACCATAAAAACACACTATTTTGCACCAACATATCTTATATAAGGTATTGATAACTGGACAAAGTCTTCAAATTATATAATTACATGTATAAGGATACCTAGACATGATAGATCACATCCAAATCAATGAAATTTTAGTTCTGATACTCTTACACACGCAAGCACATTCTGCGTGCAATATAATTCTCTGTACTGCTTTGAAACTGGAACTATTGGAACTTTCAGAGTTGCTATGGCGTTGTATACTAAGGAAGCAACTGGAGGAACTCTTAGCTGTGGTCCTTGGTTGCATATCAGTCCCAATTCTCTTGGCCGAGGCTGCAATTTTCCCAAGTGGAGTCGATCTCTCTCTTTTCTCCATCCTTATAAATGCAGTGGGTAAACATGAGATGCTTGCACAGGTAACTTTTCGGAAGTAAAATTTTCTGTTTGTTTTTTAGCATTAAGTTTGTTTGATAAACATTGTTAGGCGATAACCAATTACCCATCAGCTCAAACCTTTGGATTTTAAGAGAGTCAGACGTCACCATTCACAATACAGGATATGTATCTCTCTCTTTTTTATATCTGATTAATGGTTATCAAAGATGACTCTTCCATTCTTCGAGTTCCAAACCAGATTGCTAGGCTGCGCTGGTACAGATATAGGATACAGATATGACACGATACTGTAAGCAGATATGGCAAATCCTGAAAACTCGGGATATTGATATATCCATAGATACGGCAATTACAATATATATCATAGATACGGCAATTACTCTCTCTGTGTGTGCGCGCGCGCGCGCGCGTTTATGTGTGCATGCGTGATTTAGAGATAGATTTGAAAGACCATGGTTAAATGAACACAATAACCCAGATAATATAATATATATTAGTGAGTTATATAATTCAGTAAGTAGTGGAATAATCATAAATCTTTGTTAGGAAAGTGGACGAATTATATAATTTCAACCATGTTGAGAGCTCCATATAATACAATGAGCTCTACAATTGGTTTCCTGTTTCAAATTTCGATTTGAAAGAAATGTATCTGTTGATTAATAGACAGTTCAAATTTCTTGATATATAATGATGAGTCTTTAGTCTAACTCATAGTCCGAAATTGTTTTTTCAGTTTAGCTGTACACCCAATATCATTCTGATGGTAAGTTCTAAATATTATATGAGACAAATTTCTTTTCCCCTGTAGGTTTCAGGTTTTTACTTTCATTCTTCCTTTTACCACATATAGGTCGAAAAATGTTATGTCGGTTTAGCTGTACACTTAATATCTTTCTGATGATAAGTTTTAAATATTAGGCTTAATTCTCAACAAGCAACAACTACAGAAAGTTTCCTCCTTTGGCAAGAAACTACCAAACACTCTAAATTACCAAAAAACACCGTGGCTAACGGTGCCACGTCAGCACCGTTAATGCCACGTCATTAAAAAATAAATTACAAAAAAACCCCTAAACTAACCCTTTTCTTCGTCCTCCAGCCCTAACCTTAATCCTAACCCTAACTTAGCCACCATCTCCGCCGCTGCCCTCAGGAGGCCGCTGCCCTCAGGAGGCCACTGCCCACCTCCTCACCATCGTCCTTCCCTCTCGCATCTTGCATCTTCTTCTCATTCATCTTCTATGATTACATACATCGACCGTCCCCTGCTCCCTCGCGTCACCATCATCCTGGCCATCACAGTCCTCTTTCGCCGTCGCAGTCCACCCAATGCATCCTTTCGCTCCTTTCCCTAAGACAAACCCTAGCCATAGCTTCACCGTCCTCTCTTGCAGCCATTGTCACTGCCTCCCTCCTCGATGTTGCAGCCTCCGGCCACCTCCTAGTTGCCGCTGCCACAATCCCTTCAACTTCTTCATTCTTCTTCCACAACTTATCCTACCCTCACCCTAGCCATCCAATTCCTGGCTTCCTCCTCGCCGCCACTGCCTCCGGCCGATGCCTCCACCTCCTTCCATCACCACTGACCACCTCCACCTCGCCGTCCAAGAATTGTTTAGTTAAATAACTATTGTAATAAAATAATAAATAATGAATTAATTTAATTAATTTACTCAATTAAAAGGACAAAAATGTCATTTAACAAGCATAATTAACCCCGTTTATAGTTGACCCACATTGACTGTTAGATATGGCAGTTTTTTCGTAATTTTGAGACTATTTGGTATGTTCCTGTCAAAGAGGAAAAGCTTTTGGTGGTTTTCGAAATTAAGCCTAAATATTATATTAGTATGTTCTTATTCCCTGTAGGTTTCGGGACTTTTATTTTTATTCTTCCTTTTACCGCTCATAAGTCTAGAATGTCATTTCAGTAAGCCATATGGCCTATATAGACAATATACGATTTTGTATAATTAAGCTATGTACGTACAGTATATTCTTGTTCTTCATAGTTATGGAAGCCTATTCTTCCCTATATTGCTCCTTTTTTTAAATTATGGACATCTGTGCAGCTCTGCAGATTTTTACAATTTAAAATTTTATTTGACTTTTATAAGACTATGAAAGGCTTGTGGGAATATGTAATCCCATGCTTAGATTATATGGAATAAATGGGATCCCATGTCACTCTTCTCATAACAAATCTTGTTCTTTGCACTTTTCTCCCAGATTCACTGCTTAACTCAAGATAGGGTTCATGTGTTCGCCATAGCACATATTACTAAGTTAGCATCACTGACATCTATTTAAAGAAATCAGTAACTAAATTGCATTCATGCTTCCACAACTTTGTGTTCTCTACAGACTCTAAAAGGAAAACCTAGGAGTACTGCTTCTCAAAATATAATCATAAATGAAACAGGTATTAGTAGTCAAATACATTATTATTCTACTCAAACTCCTAGAATATCATATTTATCCATACAGGTTTGAGGCGTGGGTGTTTGAGCAATTTAATGTTCAATGATTGAGGCCTTTGTTTTGCAGATAGTGGCGTTTGTTCCTCTTATGTATATGTGCATTTGCACATATTATTCCTTATTCAAGATTGGAATGCTGATGCTATATTCATTAACACCAAGACAAACAAACTCAGTCAGCTTGCTTATGATTTGTTCGTAAGTTTCTTTGCCTAAAAGTTATTTCATACTACTAATTTGTATGAAATGTATGTAGAATTCAACTAATTAGTGCCAATCTGATAATCTTTTTCAGAATGGTCGCTAGATATGCACCTCTCATTGCTTACAACTTTCTTAATCTCATCAGTCTTCGAGGCAACACCAAAACTATTTTTGAACAAGTAAGTTCTAAATCAAAATGTTAATACCTGTTTTAGAGAGAGACTTGTGAAGATGCTGATTGATGACCCTGATGGTAAGCTGAATTGCTTTTAATGAAAGAAAATAATCTCAAACGAATTGAAGGATTAAAAGAATGTCATGCATGATAGGTTATATCACTAAGCAGTACAATCACAGTTCTCAGCATATTATGAATTGATCTTCTACTTCAAAAAATCATTTACCAAGAAGAATTAGCCAACTGACATTAGAATCACTTTTACAATATCGATAAATTTCATTAGCATGATAGAGGCTCTCACCATTTTGAGGTTGATCCAGTGGTTGAGTATTCTGCAAGATTTACATAATTGAAGTGATAACTGATGTTTTAACTATATAAGTGAGTGCATTTACTTATATCAGTAATGATGGTGATATCGAGGACGATTCGGCTCATATAATCAGAGTGGAATGGTTAAAGAAAAATATTTTTTCTCTATTATGTGATCCTAGATGATATCATCAATGTGAAAGAATATATCTCTTAGATGGTTACAAGGCCAATAATGTTGGGCAATTAAGAAACAATACGTTGAGGAAAATAGCATAGCGAAAACGAGAATGTTTTGATGGTTGAGGGGCAATTTAATACGTATTGATGGTTAATATATGATATG
This sequence comes from Agapanthus africanus, assembly GCA_030015575.1. NCBI lineage: Eukaryota > Viridiplantae > Streptophyta > Magnoliopsida > Asparagales > Amaryllidaceae > Agapanthus > Agapanthus africanus. Next base: position 604,552,782 of record CM057343.1, read on the forward strand.
AAATGCTTTTAAAAGAGGCTAAAAGATTGGAATACAAGATAATTTCCATAAGAGGCTAACATACAGAGCTAGTTATGATGGTTAGACATGGGCGGCCTAGTAGTTTATGTGCTCCAGTTGGCAGCAATGAGAAGTGTGCTGAGGATAGAAACAAGTGCTAGAGGTTGATGTAAATGAAAATGGACAGAGTCTGTTAGAAAAGATAGTTCTAGTTTAATCTAATAGATGGACCTAATAGAGCTGAATGAAAGAGATGGATTCATGTAGTTGACCCCAAAAGTTTGGGACAAAGTTTTGTAGTTGTGGTATCGTAAACATTTAGTAACATGCCTTGTTCAAAATAAAAAGGCAGCTTGGATCTATCACCACCGTCATCGACCGCATGGTCCCTTTTGTTAGTTTTCAGCAACTACAAACAAGTTTTCATCCAAAATATCTGGGGTCAGCTACACAAATACTCATTACGATCTGAAGAAGTTTTCTTTTAGGACTTACATAATAACTATGATCTCTTGTTTTACAACATCAACGCATGTTTGTTTAGGCCAACATTCTACACAGTCCAAGTATCTCCATCAACCCACCATTCCATCCCTCTTATCTGCATTGCTCTCATTGCACATGTTAGAACCTTATCGAAGCATTCTCCCTCGTCTTGTCGTCAATTGATGTTAACTCTAGCTTTCCATTCCTGCACTCATTTCCTTAGCGTACTTTCATTATCCATCCATTTCAGTTACCTCGATTTTTGAAGATTTGTTTCAACTTGGACCTCTTATAGTTGCTTTATAGAATTTCCCCATCAACTTCATAGGTACCTTAGGCATATAGTAATTGGAAGCACTCCTCCTAAGCCATCATGATCTGATTCCATCAATAATCTACTTCTCGATCTCACCAAACACTTGGATCCTGTGAGGCGGATTGAGATCCTAGATAGTTTTTCGCCATCACTGTGCATCAATAACCCCGTTCTTTTGCTACATCGCACTGGATGAAATGTTCTTTTGATCTTGCTTCCTGACAAATCTTTTGACCTCTATTAATTTTATGAGTATGAATACGAAGGAAAGGCCCCCTCCATTTTGGATTTACAATTTTCTCATGTGGTTTACATGCACTTGCTTGTGTGCAAGTGAGTGTGTGTGCATGCAAGGGGGCGTTCGGTCCCCTTTTCTTCCTGTGCACGTGATAAGACTGTAATTTTTCTTTTTTCCATTAGTTTCTTTGGGGTTTCTCATATTGTTTGGTTGTCAAGCACCATCAGCTACAAATCATATAACTTTTAACCTGTAAGAGTAGTCTGAAGCTTTTGTATCCCCTTTTCATCAATATGCCAGAGCTAACAATTAAATCATGTCAGCTTTTCATATTGTTATGCAGAGAATGGGAAATATTGATGATGCTGTCCCTTTTTTCGGAAAAGGATTCAACAAAATTTATCCGCTTATAATGGTTATCTATACCATAATGGTCGCAAGCAATTTCTTCGACCGAGTGATTGAATTTTTCGGTAGCTGGATAAAGTTCAAGTTTCAAAATGAGGAGCAGGATTGGGATGGATATGACCCATCAGGTGTAATTATCTTGCAAAAAGGTAAGTAATGAGTCAGGAAGTTTACATGATACTTACGAGTGCAGTGAGCTGACAGGGTTAATTTTCTTACTCTCTTTTCAGAGAGGTCTTGGCTTTGAACAAGGGCATAAAGTCGGGGAGCTAGTTATACCATTGGCAAGGAATTTCTACGATACAAGTGGAGATATCGAAGCTGCTAGCGAATTCCTGGTATGTTGAGCTTGTCGTGAAAGCTATGGTATATTAAAATTTGAGTGGATTAAAGATGTTGATTTGTGCTCACTACACTGATTGGTTTTAGCCGGTACATTCATTAGAGAAATTTCAACCATTCCATTCATCTCTATCATGGTTAAGATTTATCTATCGTTAAGTTGTGACTTGTGTCGTTCCGCAGACGGAGGTTTGACTTATTATTATATGTTTTTGTGCTCCTCACAACTAAAAGGAAAATTAAACTCGGACATGGAGGAAATAAATCTCTCCATGTACGGGCACAACTTCATGGGAAATAAATCTTAAGCTGGATAGGTGAAAAGGGATGGTTGCAGTTGTTTCAGAAGATATACCTGCTCAAACCAAAAAATGGAGACACCATAAAACCTTGTACTCTTAACTTCCCCATAATGTGGCATGAGTTCTGCATCACAAATCTAAACCTAGAATTGTTTGTGGAAGTAACCATAAACTTCACTATTTGCTAGTATTAACTTTCCATAAGCTGGTGTCAAGTTCCTCTTCACTTCTAACATAAGCAAGCTAAGGCCTTGTCATCTTGTTGGCAGAACATATGTCATACTTCATATGAGTTAAGCTCATGAAACTGAGTGTTCCTCGAAACATCTAAATGTTTACAAGTTTTTCTAGAAAGGACTATTCATCAACATTTCTCAAAATAAACCCAGGATTTGATTCGCTAATCTCTGTGAAGCTTCATTTTACAATTTTAGGAATTTTATTTTAATGTTCATTCCATCTTTCGGAAACTTCAAAGTTGGTGATGAGGGTCAAGAAAAATATTTTTATATTCTGACTTCCACATGTTGAGTGTCATTTTTTGTCTTCTGAAACTTAAACCTAGGACTTTTTGCACAACCTCCTATTTTTAATGAGCAGCTCATCGGATTAGAAATTAAGTGCCACTCTGCTACCTTCTTCATATGAACTCCAATTTTTTTGGTGAGGATTGAGGGAAATGTCTACCCTTATAATCGAAGCATGTAGCTCATGCATCAATTGTGGTCTCTTCTATTTAATAAAAGGATTTTATGAAACGCGAAAATTATTCGCATCTGTTTCTCATATGCCACATCATCAACCTGTTTAACTATTATAATTGACTCATTTAAATTCAGATTTCAAATCTCCCTCCCTCCCTCTCTCCCCCCATACATCTAGGCACCAGCATCCAAGCCATCTCTTTCGATTTCTAGCGGTATCACTTGAACTTTATTCTTAAACATCAATATTTAAATTGCTTAATATTTATTAATACCTACTCTACATCTACACGCGATTCAGGATAAAGATATGGTGCGAAAGGAAGCAATTGCCATTCCACATGAGGAAGAAGGTAAAAGGAGTCAATTAGAGGCCCTTAAAGACGACAATCATAGATATGGAAGGAGCCGAGAACCCATAACAAACAAACCAACATCAATGAGAGATTTAGAAGGCATCCAATCAACAGAGTTAGATCCAAAAGAGAATACGCCACCTCGATCTTTGAATTCGTTACTAAATGAAGAAAGCCCTCAGGATTTTACAACAGCAAAAGGGATCGGGTCCAATTGGGCTTCAATGAAAGATGGCTGCCGAAACTTTAAGGCGAAGAGGTTCCTTCCTCTGCGTAACGCTCAAGAAACCTCACTCCACCCAATCTCCTCTTCTGAGTCGCTCGAAGATATATTTGAGAGACTCAAACAAAAGCCAAGTATAAACCATATAAACGAGTTTGATTTTGATGATGATGGTAATGATATTCTTCCGATGGCGATGAGATGATATTGTTCCGCAACAGGCATGTGTACATCCACAAACTCTTATAACCAAATTCATTATTCAGGAGATTTCGATCTATACTTGAAGAGATATTCGTGTATAGCTGCGTCTTGAATAGATTAGTTGGGAAGTTAAGGATGCAATGGCATGATGTGTACAACACTGATCCGGGTTTGATTGTAATGAACATGGAGAGGGAACTAGATCATATATTTTTTTGGGTACATATACATGTACAAATACTCATTGTAATCAAATTCAGTTTTTTGAGGGATCTCTTATATGTACATGAATATTTACATACAGCTGTTCTTTGAGTAGATTAGTGGAGCGATCCAAGGACAAAATTGCATCATGTCTGTGATTTATAACATCTTATCATTGGAGAAAATTCACTTATGTTCGAAAAGGTTAGGTTGTTAGTGAAGAAATCCCTCTCATGAATTTGACCGTAGTTCAATTAGGTGGGGCCCAATGGATCAGACCCTCCCACCGACATTTAAAAAAAAGGCTAAAATGCAGGAAAACCCTTAACTTTTAGATAAAAAATAGTTTGGCCGAAAAATGAAGGCAATTGGTGGGTAGCTTTGCCTTTGCATGGACCGAAAAATGAAGGCAATTGGTGGGTAGCTTTGCTTTTGCATGGACCTGTTCCTTGTTTGTGTTTCAATATACTGATTGATTGCTTTTGGTTGGCATAGTGGGGAGACATCTTGCTCGTCTTCTTGTGAATCACTTTTGATTTGGAAAATACAGTTTATTTTTATTTTTATTTTTTTTTTTTTTGTGTTGGCGGGGGAGGAGGACAGTGTGTGTGTTGGGAGGAGGACAGTGTGTGTGTTGGGAGGAGGGTTGTTTACAGTTTTAGTTGGGATTTTTCTTGGCGCTCTTGCAGAGAGCAGAGCATTATTTGTGGAGTGAATCCATTGCCATGGATCAATTTTTACTTTTGATTACACATGTAATTGTCATGGGTACGATGGATTGAGATATATGTAACTCTCCTAAAAATGATGTGCAACACATGTAATTTCTATATAGCGTGGACTCATATATTGCGATTACTATAATTTCTATACATGATAGAATTAGACTTTATATAACTTTTACGGATCCGGAAAACAAGAAAATAGTGACAGATAGTGACAGATAACTTGTAAAAATTCTAACTCAAATGTTCTATTCAGAAGGTATGAAGGCTATGAGTACAGATAAGATTAATCCTCAATACATGATATAGCCTTTATACAATTATTTCATTATATTTCGCCCAATTTGTATCATATATGTTTTATTAGGCTTATGATATTATGAAGTATGATCCACATTATCATTTGATTGTGTGACTATTTGAAAAAATACTTGTGAGGTTACACAATAACATTGGTAGATGATGACAGTCACATTTAAACATTACTCTGATGCATCCACTTTCTGTCACAAAAACATGTAGGTAAAGTTGAAGTTACATTTTCTGGTGCTGGCAATCAGACCGTGCCATGTATCCATGCCTATTTTCTCTTTTCATGATTACACGTGTCACAAGATCCCCTCTCTCGCTATATGTGGAATTTAATTGAATGCATCCACTTTCTGTTTCAAAAACAACTCTAACCCATGTTAACAATTTCTGTACAACCAATCAAAACGCATCATGCGTACATGTCTATTTTCTCTATTCTTGATTTGACCTGTCACATGATCCCCTTTCTCTACCATATCTGGAATTTAGTTTGATGCATCAACTTTCTATCTCGAAAACATGTAGAATTGATAGACGTTTTTCGTGCAACCAATCAAAACGCATCATGTGTCAATGTTTATTTTCTCTCTTCTTGATATGACTTGTACATGTTACAGTATAAACGGCTACTATTTAATCCAACAAGCTTCGACAAAAATCATAAATGAACATTGAAATTGGATTCAAATTAAAGAAAAATATGTTTATTTTGAAAGAAAGAAAATGTTTTCTTAGACTAGGAGAGTAGGTTGAGACCACCATAAAAAATGACTTTAGACACTAGGGATTAGGTAAGGAACCAAAGACAATGGCATAATTTGTGATCAGTAGACCTTAGACTGCAGTACAAGGGCACAACTGCCCTATGCCCTTCATAATTTTTCTAGGTGTGAGTGAGTCACTCACTTACCGTCATATCTCAAGCTAGAGATTATGGGACCACAGAAGTCGATGAGCAAAACAAAGCCAAAGTTGTCATCAGCTTGAAAAGAACAATCTAAGAAGAAATTTTATAAAGTGATGCTCTCTTTTCAAAAAGAGCAAGTTTTGAAAATCGAGGCTATACTGTTGCTTTGCTAAGAAAGACTGGGAAAGCAACAAAAGCACAAAACTTATGAAAGTGAAAGAAAGTCCTTACTGTTTTTCTAAGAGGGTAAGGAAATTATAAAGAGTGCTATTTCATTTTCAAGTTTGCTTTGGTTCTTTCTTTCATTTTCATTGCACAATTTGCTCTAATCCATGGTCGTCAGATTTCGTTGACTGCTGTTATCTTCTTAAATAAGTAGGTTGAAAGAAAGGTCGTGATTTTTATTTCTGATGTGGAAAATATAAGTCCGACTATCTAAGTCAAATTGAAGATGCTGCAGAACACAAAACAAGATTTGAGCTTCCATTTTTTAACACAAATTTGTTTATGATTTTTGGCGTTTCTAAGATAAATATCAAAGACTTGATAAAGTACATGCAGGTATCATGAAGTTGGTCATTTGCAAAACTAATATAAAGGATGTTTGGAAGGGAGGGATGGGGGGCAGTCATTTCAAGACGAGACTTCAATAGTCTAGTAGAACTTTGAAATTAGAAACTCAGGAAGATAATATATGTACTGTTGATTTTTATTTTTATTTTTGAAGGAAAATTCAACCCCATCAACAATATTCAAGCCCCTGGTTTGGTGAAGGTCCCTACATACCAATTATTCTTCAACATGTGAAGTTGGTTGCCTCCATACTATATTAAGACAAAAAAACAATTGAGAAAACTATATTGAGAGAGAAAACAATTTTTAAGGTCCTTCACTATTGAAGAAACTATTTGTCACGTCCCGCTTCCCAAAATACGGAATACGAGGGGTGATAAGGCCAGTCATGCTCCTACGATCAAGAAAATATTCTGCCGTAGTCACAATTCGGCTTCTAGTTTTACGTGGTAATCGGTAATCAATGCACAGGTAATGAGAAACGCAGTCACGAAATCTATCAAAACAGATAAAAATATACCAGGATCAAGAGAAAGATAACGCTAGCGTCGCTGATCTGGATGTGCATAAAATCCTCGAGGTACGTCAGATCCTGATCCAAGTTCAGTCCACTTCTCACTCTGAGCATGCATACCCAGGTTGTCAGAGCGACACAATAGCAATATACATGAATACATATGTAGACATGTGCAATAATGATGAACATGAAACAGTAAATATGGAGTGATGACATGAGCATGAAACAATCGGTACAGGTACAGTAAAGCAGGTATATCGAGTCAGTAATCAATGCATGACCATGACAATAAACCTATCAGTCTCTAAGTCTCACTGTCCAGGTCGCTAAGTCTATCGTCAGTCCAAGTGTGAGCGTCAACCTCTGCAGGAGTATCCCCAACCCAAGGGTAGGCCCCAGAGGCAAGAGAATACGGGCCCAAAACACGCTCGCTAATAATCAGTAATATCACCCATATAACTCCCAGAATCGCTGTATATGTCGACAATAGGACTCCCGAGATTCCGTTGAACTCACTCAAACTACCCCACACCTACGGTCTACATCAAATACCAACCATGAATCCAAATACTAGTCGCTCCATGACAAGTCTACGCGAGAACTGGAGATAGGGTCTCCATCAAGCATGTCTCGACTGGTACCCAAGATAAATTGACAGTGTTTGATGCCATACCTATGACACTAATATAAGTGCTTCTATAACCGTCCCATTCCAGTTATAATTACACTTATATATGTCCCATAGACGTCGACAATGCAATAAATTAACTGGGTTCGCTGATTGTATACAAGTATGTGTCACTTTCACTATTCAATCACGCTTATACACTAATGTACTTTCCACGATCTAATCACTAATATTTATCACTGGGTAATACAACACAATCACTGGGTTATCAATATATGTGACCACTATTCAAATGAGGATACAACCGCTACATGATATGATGAGAATGCAATTAATTATAATATGAAAGAACATAGTAGCCAGTGTCATACCACTTACAAAAATGTGCTATAAATCACACGTGTATAATTAAGCAAAATAATAAAAAGGGGTAAGCAGTAGGATTAATTATCTATCAATAAAAATTGGCTTCGCGTCAATCGGATTCCAGGTTTACTAGTTATAGTCATTTCATTTTAAGTGTTCACTGCTGGAAATCCAGTTTCCGAACTGAAAGTCCGTTTCGTAACACGTTTTAATCCCAGTTTGGATCATAATTAGACAATGCTACAGTTGGATAATATTTAGGTTTAACAGTTAGGTTTCCAACGTATCAGACGGATTGATAATATCCACTGTATACGGGGAGATATGTTCAGTTTAATATCAATGTGTACAAACTGTCACTGCAGAAAACTGCTGGATATGTCGGCGATATAAAATACTTTTAAAATATGAAAAATTATTTAAATTAAATGAAACCAACACCATTATTTAGATAACTTAATTATCTACGCTATGATATAGGACTCCACGTTTTTTTCAGATTTTTACAGGGATATATATACATCTAAAATCAGGTGTCGTCGGAAAGTACTGCTCTGGACTGCAGTCCAGAGCCGTATTTCTCTCAAGTTTTCAATATTGTATCAAGGTCATGTTAAATAACAATTTGCAGAGAGTTATAGGTTGTCTAGTCAAATTCGATACGAACCCAAGGATATTGCATTTCGATTCATATTTAATTTACTATTAATTTTACAACGTGATATGTACGGTGATTTCCAGATTTAGCGTCGGTTCTCGGGGATATCATATCAATATAGAAACATTACTTTTAGATCCCAACATGTAGTTAATTATCAGTGCACGATCTATATATCACGAAACGAGAGTTTTAATTGACCGGAACAGATATATATATCACAAGATGATTTTCGAGTTTTAATAATCATAACTGTGGGGTTTTGTAACAATTTATCACATATACATACATAAGTATATTTAAGTATATGTAGCATGATATCAAGTTCAGAAACTTTCCTGGCGACGGCGCAACGACGGCGACACGGTAGAGGTGGCAACAACACGAGCACCAGCATGGCCAGCAGCAACGGCAGCAAGCTCGGTTGGGCTCGGCTAACGGCGACTCCGTGAGGTCGGCGGTGCTGGTGGTCGTCGAAGGTGGAGGGCGGTGATGCTCAGGTGACTCTGGGGATGGGGTTCTCAGGTGCTCTGCTGGTGATGGGGTGAGGGAGAAGGAGCTGAAGGTTGCGGCGAGGTCAGGGAGCTCATGGCGGAGGTCGAAGGTGCGCTGGGGTCGCCGGTGGTTGAAGTGGAGCTCGGGGGCGGGTTGGATGCTTGGTGGTGGTGCCGGGTTAGATTGAGAGGAAGTCGCTGGAGGTGGAGTTACGGTGGTGGGGTGCAGGGTTCTTGGGGTCGGGGCTTTCTCGGGTGTGCAGGGGAGAAGAGGAGAGAGGAGAGGGCGTTGGGTTGGTTGACGATGACGACGACGACGACGATGACGACGAGGTCAGGGCTGTGGGTTCTGGGTCGTTGGGTTCGGGGACGATGGAGTATCGCTGTCGGGATGAGGGGAGTGGAGGAGGAAGAGGAGATGGAGGAGATTGAGGCAAAGTCGAGACGACGACGATGAGGTGGTCACGGCGGTCTAGGGGTGAGCCGGCGGGCCTTGGGTGGGGGTGATGGTGGGTGCTCGTGGAGGTAGAGGATGAGACAAGGGGGTAAAGGAAGAAGGAGAAGAAAATTGTTGAAGAGATCGAGGATAGGTCTCGAGGGGCAGTGGTGTGGGGGCGAGCGGTTCATAGGGAGAAGTTGCGAGGAGGCGGCGGGTCGTACGGAGGCTGAGTTGTGGGAGCGGTTCTTGCAGCGATGGGCACGAGAAAGTTGGCAGTAGCCGTTGCGAGGGAGACGCGGTCGTGGGGGAACGTGGGGGCGCGAGGAAGGCGGGAAAAATAGGAGAGGAAGAAGAAGAGGGAGATGGGGAAGTCGACGGCGGTGGAGGCGGCAAGGGGTGCTCGAGATGTGGCTGCGAGTTTTTTTGGTCGAAGAAGAAGAAGACCGGTGATGAAGGAGATGCGGGCGAAGGCTGGGGGAAGCGCGAGGGAGGGGAGGACGTCGGTTGTTGAGGGGAGCGAGTCTCGCGGGAGTGGGGAAGTGGGCGCGGCCGTTGGAGCGTGGGTGCGGGTCGTGGGAGAGTGGGGAAAGGAGCAGGAAATAAGCGAAGGGGAGAAGAAGAAAGGAGAGGAGAAGAAGAGGGGTTCGGGTCGGGTCTGGGTTGGGTCAGGTGCGGGTAAGGGAAAAGAAGAAAGAGGGGGAAAGAGAGAGGGCTCGGGCATGGGTCGGGTGAGGAAGAGGGAAGAGGTTGGGGGGTATTGGGCTGGGCTCGGGAAGAAGGAGAAAGAGAAAAGGAGAGTTGGGGTTTGGGCTTTGGCCAAGAGAAAAAGAATTGGTGGGTTGGTTTTAATAGAAATAGGATTAGGATTTGAGATAGGAGATTAGGGTTAGTAGAAAAATAATTGGATTAAATATATTTGCAAAAAATTAAATAGAAAAATACAGGGAAAATTATTATTAGGAAAATATGGATAATTGGATACAAAAGAAACTGGATATTACACTATTGCTCTAATCAACAACACATATATCAATCAACTTTTGCAGGGATCATGCATCATTAAATATAAAGAGAAGGAAAGAAAGAAAATGGAAGAAATGAAAAATTATGATGCAATGCACCAAAAAAAAAAACAAGGCTCTCGATTCAATGAACCATGCAAAGAAGAGCCATGTACATCTAATTGTTGCTGCTAAAAGCCTCTTGAAATGAACATTCTAGTCTATTTCATGAGTCGAGAAGTGTATGCTGAGTATCTACGAATTGTATTGCAGATTCTACAAGAGGAGAAGCTCTATGCAAAATTAAGCAAGTGCGAATTTTGGCTCGACAAGGTACAATTTCTGGGGCATGTCATTTCGAGTGACGGCATTTCAGTGGATCCGGCGAAAATTAAATCTATCAAAGACTGGCCGACACCAAAATCAGTAACTGAGATAAGAAGCTTCTTGAGATTGGTTGGGTATTATCGACGGTTTGTTCAAGATTTCGCCAGAATAGCAGAACCCTTGACGATGTTTACGCGGAAAGAGATACCTTATATTTGGTCGGAGAAGTGCACCCAGGCATTCGAGCTGTTAAAACAGAAGTTGATCACGGCCCCAGTTCTGACTAGTGCCAGATGACTCCGGTGGCTTGGTCGTTCATAGTGACGCGTCGAAAAAAGTTTTAGGCTGTGTTTTGATGCAGCACGCTCGAGTAGTAGATTACGCCTTTCGTCAGTTGAAGACCCACGAAAAGAACTATACCACGCATAACTTGGAGTTAGCGGCCGTTGTGTTCGCCTTAAAGATTGGAGGCATTACTTACTGGACGAAAAGATGGAGGTGTACACGGATCACAAGAGCTTGAAATACGTGTTCACTCAGAGAGAGCTGAATATGAGATAGCGCAGGTGGCTGGAGCTGATGGCAGACTACGATATTGATCTGCAGTTGTTCCCGCCAAAAATTTCTGCGCAAAAGAGTCCAAGGTATCAAATGGCAGCGATACGCTTAAGGAAATACGAACCAGTATCTTCCGGGCTGTTTTTTGACAAACTCCCGAAGGAGAAACGGATAAATTCTGATTGTATTGAAAGCGTCTCGAAAAACCCTTCGATTTGATATATTATGAGATTCATAATTCATCCGGGATCAAAAGTTATGAGGCATTATGTGTTCACACGTGATGGGCTTTTAAGAATCCGCTGGAGGAGTTAGAAGATATAATAAAAACTTAGAAAAGACCCCAATGGGGCATCACGTGCTCACACGTGACCATGGGCCACGTGCAGACACGTGATGGGCTATTAAGGCCTCTAAAATAATGAATAGAATTAAATTCTAAAATCTGTTCCCTGATTAAAAATCAGAAGTTATCTCAATGAAATATCACGTGCTCACACGTGACCAATGGTCACGTGTTGACACGTGATGGTTAAAACAACAATATGAACAAGCGACTGTTAAAGGAACCAATTTCGGGGTTACGTGCTCACACGTGACCAAGGGTCACGTGCCAGCACGTGACAGGCTTTGAAAGCCTTACAGATTACTAGAATTAAAATTCTAAATTTCTCTAAAAATCTTTCGAAATAGAATTAAAATTCTAAAAGCTTCTAAATCTTTCCAAATGGAAAAGGATTATGGGAACCGTTGGATTAAAGATCCAAAGATGATTAAAAATCATCAATTTATGGAAAAATCTTGGACAAGGAAAGATTTCCTTGAAAATCTCACCAGAATAACAAATAGAATATCTTTTGGATTTAAAATCCACGGTGAATAAAATTCACTGAATGATCTAAAGGCCCAGATTAATGATAAATATAAATCAAATCTCTCAACGATCAAATCAAATCTTTCAATGAGAGATTTGCTAAACAAATTGATTCTTTTCCTTCTCCTATAAATAGGAGCCAAGAAGAGAAGAGAAGGCATGAACATTTCTTGAAAAAAAATAAATCAAGAGCTTCAAACAGAGAGAACTCTGAGAAAAATTTCAAGAAGAAGGTAAAAACCTTCACGAGAGAAAAGAAATCTCTTTTGATAAATCATTGATCAATGATCTTCACATAATAAATAGTGCTTTGCACTCGTATGAACCACTGGTTCTTTAAAACAAAAAAGAAAATAAAAATAAATAAAAATAGTGCTTTGCACTTCTGTTCTGGAATCTAAAAAGATTCTTAGTGCTTTGCACATCCAAACTGCGCTGTTGCGCTCCTGAGAGAACGCCACGTGTTAGCTGCAGAACAACTTGCGCTACGCGCTTTGAAATAGAGCTTTGCTCTCTGGAACTGGCGCAACTCACCAGTGCGCGCCACGTGTCAGCTGCAGAACAACTTGCGCTACGCGCCTTGAAATAGAGCTTTGCTCTCTGGAACTGGCGCAACTCACCAAAGCGCGCCACGTGTCAGCTGCAGAACAACTTGCGCTACGCGCCTTGAAATAGAGCTTCGCTCTCTGGAACGGGCGCAACTCACCAGAGCGCGCCACGTGTCAGCAGCGCAACAGCACAACGCACTAGCGCAGCGCACTGCGCTGTTGCGCTTGCGCTCACCAGAGCATGACACGTGTCCTCACCACAAGCGCTTGCTCTCAGTGATTGGCGCAAAGCGCCTGACAAATGCAATGCATTTTACTGAAGGGCCAGGCCCAAATCAGAGGGGGCTAGTAGGCCAAATTAAATTGCAATACAATAAAAAGGGGCAGAGCCCAAAACAAATTGATGCTTTGCATCCTTTCTGGGCAAAGCCCAAATAAAAATAAAAAGAAATGCAATGCAAAAGCAAATAAAATGTTGGACATTTTCAACTAGATTTAGCCCGATCGTGGCCATAAGTCCTTAAATTAAATTGACTGAGCAAAATGGCTCTCCTAAATCAATCTACATCCGGTTCGAGGGTACATCTCCGAACTCCTTTGACATCCATCGTTGTAATTCCTCAACGACGTCAAAGAGGTGACGGGTCCCAACGACCACACATCGCTATGGACTGCGGGGTCCTTAAACTCGTGGACCGAGACGTCCTTAAACTAATATCGGACCGAGACGTCCTTAAACTAATATCGGACCGAGACGTCCTTAAACTAATGATGGACCACTACGTCCCTAAACTGGCATCGGACCGAAATGTCCCTAAACTAATGATGGACCACCACGTCCCTAAACTGGCGATGGACCGAAATGTCCTTAAACTAATAATGGACCACTACGTCCCTAAACTGGCATCGGACCGAAACGTCCCTAAACTAATAATGGATCACTACGTCCCTAAACTGGCATCGGACCGAAACGTCCCTAAACTAATAATGGACCACTACGTCCTTAAACTGGTATCGGACCGAGACGTCCCTAAACTAATAATGGACCACTACGTCCCTAAACTGGAACAATAGAGCCAATTGCTCTTTTGCCGGATCTAAACGATCCCGTTTAAGTTGATCTTAGCCCCAAACACGGCTAACGTATCCTTAAACACTTAAATGGACTATAAAACCCTCAATCAGCTTTGGTTCAAGGGTACATCTCTGAGCTCCTCTGACACCTATCGTTGTAATCCTTCAACGATGTTAGAGAGGTGATGAGTCCCGATGGCCATAAATTAAATGAATCACCACGTCAGGTTGATCTGAGTCCAAAACAGGACTAACGTATCCTTGATGAATGTTTAAGTTGATCTTAGTCGCAACGCTACTAATGTATCCTTAAACTAAAAACACCAAACCCAAATCTAAGTAAATACGGATTTGGACTAATCCACGTCCTACGGGCGACGGCATTACTCAGTCTCCGTATACAATCCACGGGCAACCACAAACAAAACAAACACACACGACACGAAGTGAAATTCTGGAGAAGGAGAAAGTTGTTACCGCGATGCGGTAGCGTAATTAACTGCAGGGGCTTGCGCCTGCAGGGAAGAGCGTCCTCACAATCAAAAACCCCTCAAGCGAGGGGGAATCTGACAAAGTCTGCTACATCGGCCGCATCCGTCTAAACCTCCGATACACGGTGCCATAAATCAACTTGGCATCTTCGGAGAGGTAGACGGATAAAACCAAATAGCATCTGCCCCGAACCTCAGCGCCAGGCCATCGCAGTCTTGTGCGCCGCCTTTCGGAGGGGAACAGATTCTGGCACGCCCGGTGGGATCTCTTCCTCTTTCCACTCCACACTTCGTGTGTCGTGTTCGCGAACAAATCGCGGTTTGCTGTGATTGCCTGTGGATTCAAGGTACTAAGATTTGGTGTCTTGCTTTATGCAGAAAACAGAAAATCGATGGCTTCGAACTGCACCGCCCGCAGCGATAACTCTCGCTCCGTCATTGCTGGAGGAGTGACTTATGGGCCCCAAGCGGCCTCCCTTTTCAAAATGCCGGTGGAGCAGATGGCTCAAGCCACCACTGGACTATTTTTTGGGACCATGCTCCCACCAATGAGCTTCAACGCCCCAATGACATTGCAAGAAGCTCCAAAGAAGTCGGTCTTCGATCGACTTACCACTGCCGCGACCCCTCTCAACGGGTCGTCCAACTCCACTGCTTCAGTTTTTAATGGACTAGGCCAGAGCTCTAACAGGCTCATGAAGAAGCCTGCCATACCAGAAGGCGTTATCCCGAAACGGATAGCCATTCCAACTCCCGTTCCTGGCAAAATCACCAAGGTTGCTCCCCATATTCAGAAGTCCGCTTCTGACAAGTTGGCCGTCCCCGTTCAACGGACGTCGATCTTTAAAAAGCTGGTACCAGTATATTCTGACCAACACAGGGGGCATGAGGAGGTCGCCCCTATAGCTGAAACAACTCCATCAGCACGACATGCTCGACGTCGCCACTGGCGTCGAGTAAGGAAGGCTGGGGGCAACTCCCCCTCCGGGATAACTCCGTCAGCTCCGATGGTGAGGATCGATGCTGCTGTTCCAACCAAGAATAGTTTTGAACTGCTCAACAAGGTGCGCAGAAACTCTCCTACTGCGATGTTGAAACGAACTCCTTCACCTGTGGAGAATACTCCATAGAAGAAGTTAGAGCAGCCCCCTCAGCGGCTGTCCTCTAAAATTTACAAAGTCTGGCGACAGGTCCAAGAGTCGGTGATCGATCAAGACTGCCTCCGACGACAGAAAAAGATGAAGGTTCGGCAGGGGAAGGATTACTCTGTCAAACCACAAAAAGCAAAAGCTACTTGGGTGCCCACTACAACGGCTCCCTTAACTCCAATCACTCAAAAAAGGAGGCCACAAAAAGCCCCTGTGAACATGGCGAAGTATAAAAGCGCCGAACACAAACGTCCCAAGTCTGGGGGCATGTTGGTGCACACTGTTTATATGGCTTCTGGAAAGGATGAAAGCCGCACTTCTACGGGCCACCGACCGCTCACCCGATCCGTGACGAAAGCCCAGGAGCAACAACAAAAGCTTCAGGAAATGATGACTACAATGGCTGCACTCACTGAGCCAAAAGAAAGCTCTGAAACGTCTTCGGATGAGCGTCAAGAACAAGAAACCGACGCTGACTTTTTACGCAGAGTTCTCGAAAAGAGGGACAAAGAAGCTGCAGAGCAAGCGGCTAACATAAAACAGATGACGCTCCTCTTCCAAGATATGGTAGGGATGATGTTACAGCCGGACCCTCCTGCTGAAGATCCTCCGATCGTCCTTGAAGACGACAGGGGAGAAACGTCAAATCCTCCGCCGACTCTATCAACAGCCAAGGAGGAGGCAATCTCCAAAGTTGACCTAGATGAATACATCGCCCAGCAAATACGGGTGCATCAGGCGACTGAAGCAGCCGGTCAGGTCGTAAAGACGGGGCGGCCATATCCGGGTTGGTACGATCAGATTAAGTACCCGACAGGCTATACAATTCCTAAGTTCCATGTCTACAAGGGAACGGGCAATCCTCATCAGCATGTCGCTCAATTCAGGGCCTTATGCGGCAATACTGGAGGAGATGACAAATTGTTGCTACGTCAATTCGTCGGCAGCTTAGCAGAAACAGCCTTTGAATGGTATTCGGAGCTACCTAACGACTCTGTCAAAACATTTGCAGAGATGGAACTGCTGTTTACACAAAGATTCGCGAGTGCTAGTGAACGCACCCCGATAACAGCACTGATAAATGCCAGGATAAGGCCAAGCGAAACGTGGGTTCAATACGCAACACGATGGCGGAACCTATGGTCGAAATGCGAACAACGCATAGAAGAGGCACCTGCGGTAGGCATGTTTGTGGGCACTCTCGATCCGCAGGCGACCATCTCACAATTCATGATGTTCTTTAGGCCGACCACCTTCCAGGCCTTGATCGACAAATTAGCCCAAATGGACCAGATGGGCCATAAGCCGTCTCCTCCAAGACCCGAACCCCGAAATGAGAAAGGAAAAGCGATCATCGTCGCCAATGCTCAACAACAGTCGAGCAACTCAAAGCCGGTCGTTCGCCAAAACAACGTGCGTCCACGCCCATCTCTCGAAGAGAGGCTAGGACGTCCTTACTCGTTTCCTCAGAATAAAACGAGAAGACTGTTTGAGCTGGCAGTGCGCAACAGACTCATTAATCTGTCGAATCCAAAACGTCCGTTGCAGCCAGGCGATCTTAATAATCCCAATTATTGCCCTTACCACCAAACGGTAAGTCACCCGATTGAGGATTGTTTCGTCTTTAAGGGATGGATCGAGGATCAATACCTGCAAGGCAAGTTCGCGCTGTCTGAAAGCTGGAAGGTAAACCCACCACAGCCGCACTCTCCAAAGAAAACGGACACGCCGGGGGCAGCTTGTTCTTTAGTCAAGGATGAAAACAATGGAGAAAACTCATCGGATGAATCCGAAGACTACGCAGCGACATGTCATATGATTTCTCATTCACTGACGGATGATAAAGAGGCTCCTTGCGCTGAGAAACCAATGGCGAATCCTGAGCCGGATATTCTACAGCCACCAGACGAGTTGATCGATGTCTTCCTAAGTGAAATTCGTCTGAAAGCAAAAGCCAATCAAGAGCATGAAATGGCCATACTGGAAAGAACCAAGGTATTCCCGTCAAATCAAAAGCCACACACTGCGGATAAAAACAAATTCAAGACGAGGAAACGGTTCGCCAAAGCTCTACCAATAGGAATGAAGCTACCGCCCTCTGGAGAAAATTCTTTCTCTGAGGTAGAGATGCACCCTAACTTCTGTTTATATCATCAGAAGATCATACATCCTACCGAAGACTGCGAGTCCTTTAACTGTTGGTGGCAAGGGTATGTCGCTCAAAAGCAACACTTCGACAGGACAAAGTGTGAAGCTTGTGGACATCGGAAAAATGCGATATATGAGCGCAAAGGAGCCGCCGCAAACTGTCATATAGCCGACTTCAAGGGATCACAAATTATCACCTTTGGAAGCGACTCTGACGAAGAAGCTATCCCCAACTCTTCCCTCAGGGAATCTATTTCAAAAATAAAGGAATTGAGAAGCTGCGAGAACGTTCAGCCATGCAATCGCATGCTACTCGGAAAAAATCCCGACCCCGTAAGCAAGGGACCGAACAAGAAGGATAAAAGAAAAGGAAAAAAGGCCCTCGTCGCCAGCACTCACCAGCAATCAGGTGACCCTAGACCGGTTGCTTGCCAAAGCAACAAGCGGCAATCCCTCCAGGAAAAGTTGAAACGTCCTTACTCGTTTCCGCAAGATAAAACAAGGGGACTGTTCGAGCTGGCAGTGCGCAACAGACTCATTAATCTGCCGAATCCAAAACGTCCGTTGCAGCCAGGCGACGTTAATAATCCTAATTATTGCCCTTACCACCAAACAGTAGGTCACCTGATCGAGGACTGCTACGTCTTCAAAAACTGGGTTGAAGACCAATACCAACAGGGCAAGTTCGCGTTGTCCGAAATTTGGAAGGTGAACCCGCCACAACCGCATGCTCCGAAAAATATGGACACGCCGGGGGCATCATGCTCATTCATAGAGAAAGCATAACGGACCACTACGTCCTAAAACTGGATAACGGACCGAAACGTCCTTAAACTAACAATGGACCGAAACGTCCTTAAACTAACGGCGGACCGCAATGTCCTAAAACTTGCAAATGACCGAAACGTCGTTAAACTACTCCCAACCCGCAGCATCTTCAGGCTGACGTGGTGTAAAAAAAAAAAAGAAAAAGAAAAAAAAACGGTACGTCCATAAGCAAAACGGGCACGGATGAAAACCCGAGAGGGCTCCGTGAGTAAAAACAGCAGGACTACCGGCGAGTGCTTGTGAAAACCCGAAAGGACGCAATCTCGTTAAGAAACACTTATAGGGTCTTCTCGACCCTGTAAGGAGAAACCACCTGCGTGAGATCCTTACGACTCACAAAGGAACAACATACTTAGGGATCCCCACGATTCCTAAGGAGAAAATACACTTGCGAGATCCTCACGACTCGTAAGGAGAACTCTCTTGTGGGACCCTTACGGCTCATAAGATTTGAAAGTCTTGAGCTACAGAGACCTAAACCTGTGCTTAAGCAACCCCCACAACTTTCGACATTGCCCTACAAGTGGTCCGATATTGGCTCTTGTATACAATCCACGGGCGCGAATAAACATTTCCCTAACAAAGTCCCATCCGTAACTAGGGATATGCTTGTACAGCAAACGACACTTGTAAGTCCTCTCGACTTATAAGGAGAAAACCCTTTTGTAAGATCCTTACGACTTACAAGAGAACATGCACTTAGGAATCCTCTCGATTCCCAAGGAGAAAACACAACTACAAGATCCTCACGACTTGTAGGAAGAAGTACCTTTGTGAGACCCTTACGGCTCATGAAGTCAAAAGCCTTAGCCGACAGGACCCTTAACCCTGTTCACTAAGCCACCTTTGTTTAACATCGAAAAAGGCAAGTGATGATTCGCTCCTGGAAATATTCCGGTCGCAGCGATGCTGATGCCAAGATCTGTATCAGATCCCAAATCCCCTACTCGCAAAAAAAAAAAAAAATGCATACGAAATAGCCGAAATGATGGGGCAACTTGCAAACAAAATCAGCAAGTAAAAATGTATGCATGCAAACTAGCCGAAATGATTGGGCAATCGCAATAAAAAACAGCGAGTAAAAATAAAATAAATAGCCAAAATGATTAGGCAACTCGCAATAAAAAGCAGCGAGTAAAAAGAAAAAATAGCCGAAATGATTGAGCACCGCGAAAAATAGCCGAAATGATTGGGTAATCGCGACCTTCGCGATATAAAAGCTGAAATGATAGAGCATCGCGCAAAGAATAAAAAAAATGAAAGAATGAAACTTTTTGCCCTACAGGTGAAATCGCATCGATCCCTGTATACAGTTCAGGGGCACAGATAAAAAGGGAACCATACCTTCCCGATAGGCTCCATCAGAAAGCGAAGTCAAATCTCGACGGTTCATAGACAACCTAGAGACCATCTCGACATTTGTCGCAATATTACAGGCACGATGTCAACAAATGAGGCAAACAAAGATCTCGAGCTTCAGGGTCTCGACGTCAACATCGACAACTTAGAGATCACCAACAGCGTTCCTCCGCAGTCCAGCCGGAGGCAGATGCAATGTCAACAAAAGACCTCACGGTCGGAAACAAAGAGGAGTAACGGCAAAATCCCAACTCCACCTTAGCATTCGTCTCGTTACAGCAGACACAATGTCAACAACGGCGTTCCTTCGCAGTCCAGCAGGGTGTACATACGAAGTTAACAAAAGACCCCATGGTCGAAACAAAGCGGAGTGACGGCAAAATCCCAGCTCCACCTCAGCATTCGTCTCAATACACCAGACGCAGTGTGAATAAATGAAGCGAAGGCCAAATTCCTAGCTTCAAGGTCTTAACGGCAAGTCATATAAGGCCTGAGAGACCACCGGAGATCATCTCACATGAAGTGGTCACCTCCTCGACGTTCGTTTCGATACAGCAGACGAGTTGTCACCCCAGCGTTCTTCCTCCAGCAGGGATTCGGACGTAACAAAGCAAACGAAGCGAAGGCCACGTTCCTAGCTTCAACGTCTTTACGGTAACTCACATAAAACCGGAAAGACAATCGGAGATCATCTCACATGAAGTGGTCACCTCCTCGACGTTCGTTTCGATACAGCAGACGGGTTGTCACCCCAGCGTTCTTCCTCCAGCAGGGATTCGGACGTGATAAAGCAAACGAAGCGAAGGCCACATTCCTAGCTTCAACGTCTTTACGGTAACTCACATAAAACCGGAAAGACAATCGGAGATCATCTCACATGAAGTGGTCACCTCCTCGACGTTCGTTTCGATACAGCAGACGAAATGTCAACCCCAGCATTCTTCCTCCAACAGGATTTCGACACACCAAAACAAACGAAGCGAAGGCCACATTCCTAGCTTCGACGTCTTGACGGTAACTCATATAAAACCAGAAAGACAATCGGAGATCATCTCGCACCAGCACAAAATGGTCACCACCTTGACGTCCGTCTCGATACAGCATACGAGATGTCACCCCAACGTTCGTCTCGACACAGCAGACGTAACGTCATCAAACAAACGGAGCCACGGCAAAATCCCTAGTTCCTACCGCGACATTCGTCTCGATACAGAGGACGCAATGCCAGCAAACGAAGCGAAGGCTAAATTCTTAGCTTCAGGGTCTTAACGGCAAGTCATATAAAACCGGAAAGACAGTCGGAGATCATCTCGCACCAGTGTGGAGTGGTCACCACTTCGACGTCCGTCTCGATACAGCAGACGAGATGTCACCCCAACGTTCGTCTCGACACAGCAGACGTAACGTTATCAAACAAACGGAGCCACGGCAAAATCCCTAGTTCCAAACCTCGGCGGTTCACCAGTAACCTAGAGACAACCACGACATTCGTCTCGATACAGAGGACGCAATGCCAGCAAACGAAGCGAAGGCTAAATTCCTAGCTTCAGGGTCTTAACGGCAAGTCATATAAAACCGGAAAGACAATCGAAGATCATCTCGCACCAGTGTGGAGTGGTCACCACTTCGACGTCCGTCTCGATACAGCAGACGAGATGTCACCCCAACGTTCGTCTCGACACAGCAGACGTAACGTCATCAAACAAACGGAGCCACGGCAAAATCCCTAGTTCCCACCGCAACATTCGTCTCGATACAGCAGACGCAATGCCAGCAAACGAAGCAAAGGCCAAATTCCTAGCTTCAGGGTCTTAACGGCAACTCATATAAAGCCCGAAAGACTATCGGAGATCATCCCCACACCAGCGCGGAGTGGTTATGACTCATCGGGGCTCTCCAAAATGAGCCTAACCTCAAGTAAAAAGCGGCATGGCAAATTCCTAGCGCTTGCTCTTCTGACGGTCAAACTGCCAAGGAGGATTGCTTGAAGACGTCTTGTCCAGCCCCCGAAGGGATCAGAGACACGGCAGTCGCAGGGCTACTCGAACAGCACGATTGCCTATCGAGGACTATATCAGCTTATGCGACGGTACGATGGCCAAAACCCTAAGTACCACCAACCTTAACGGGCTTCTGTCGTAAAGAGCAGAGGTTAAATGCGACGTTAAGATGTTCTTGCGAGATCTGCTCGATCCGTTTCGACTCGTGAGGAAATTGATGTCTTTGCGAGATTTTCTCGATTCGTCTCGACTCGTGAGATAAAGCCTTAGGCAGTAGGGATTAAAAAACCTGTTTCCTAAGCACTGGGACCCTGCAAGTCGGCCCAAAACGGTCTCTTGCATACTATCCACGGGTCACACTCTCCAAAGTCGAATCTCGATAAGGAGGGAAACAACCGCTTACGGGTCCTCTCGACTCGTAAGAGGGAAAACTCTCTTATAGGATCCTTACGACTTATAAGAGAAAACACACTTAGGAATCCTCACGATTCCCAAGGAGAAAATACACCTACGAGATCCTCACGACTCGTAGGGAGAAAAGTCTTTATGAGACCCTCACGGCTCGTAAAGTTGAAAAGCCTTAGGTGGCAGATCCTACCCCTGTCTCCTAAGCCATCGCTGCCCTACAAAGAAGTCAAGATGGGCCGACCATCTATGGGCCACACTTGCCAAAGCTACATACCACTGAAATGGAGAACTTACTCATAAGCGTATGAACTACTCCACGCCAGAGTAAGACAAAAAAAGAAATAGAAGGATGCGGCTCATGGAGTTAAGGGTTGGAACTATATCCCTTAAGAGTTGAGATTTGAGTCAATGATAAATGACGACGCTTGTGTCCGCTCGTTATCTTCTCAGATCAAGATTCTGAAAGTGATACATCAACCCAAAACTGGTCATACGCCATGCATAACTCTGCATAACTCTGCACTACTTCACCCACGTACATACTTACGTGGGCAAAGTAGTGGGGGGCATTTGTTCCCGCCAAAAATTTCTGCGCAAAAGAGTCCAAGGTATCAAATGGCAGCGATACGCTTAAGGAAATACGAACCAGTATCTTCCGGGCTATTTTTTGACAAACTCCCGAAGGAGAAACGGATAAATTCTGATTGTATTGAAAGCGTCTCGAAAAACCCTTCGATTTGATATATTATGGGCTTCATAATTCATCCGGGATCAAAAGTTATGAGGCATTATGTGTTCACACGTGATGGGCTTTTAAGAATCCGCTGGAGGAGTTAGAAGATATAATAAAAACTTAGAAAAGACCCCAATGGGGCATCACGTGCTCACACGTGACCATGGGCCACGTGCAGACACGTGATGGGCTATTAAGGCCTCTAAAATAATGAATAGAATTAAATTCTAAAATCCGTTCCCTGATTAAAAATCAGAAGTTATCTCAATGAAATATCACGTGCTCACACGTGACCAATGGTCACGTGTTGACACGTGATGGTTAAAACAACAATATGAACAAGCGACTGTTAAAGGAACCAATTTCGGGGTTACGTGCTCACACGTGACCAAGGGTCACGTGCCAGCACGTGACAGGCTTTGAAAGCCTTACAGATTAGTAGAATTAAAATTCTAAATTTCTCTAAAAATCTTTCGAAATAGAATTAAAATTCTAAAAGCTTCTAAATCTTTCCAAATGGAAAAGGATTATGGAAACCGTTGGATTAAAGATCCAAAGATGATTAAAAATCATCAATTTATGGAAAAATCTTGGACAAGGAAAGATTTCCTTGAAAATCTCACCAAATAACAAATAGAATATCTTTTGGATTTAAAATCCACGGTGAATAAAATTCACTGAATGATCTAAAGGCCCAGATTAATGATAAATATAAATCAAATCTCTCAACGATTAAATCAAATCTTTCAATGAGAGATTTACTAAACAAATTGATTCTTTTCCTTCTCCTATAAATAGGAGCCAAGAAGAGAAGAGAAGGCATGAACATTTCTTGAAAAAAAATAAATCAAGAGCTTCAAACAGAGAGAACTCTGAGAAAAATTTCAAGAAGAAGGTAAAAACCTTCACGAGAGAAAAGAAATCTCTTTTGATAAATCATTGATCAATGATCTTCACATAATAAATAGTGCTTTGCACTCGTATGAACCACTGGTTCTTTAAAACAAAAAAGAAAATAAAAATAAATAAAAATAGTGCTTTGCACTTCTGTTCTGGAATCTAAAAAGATTCTTAGTGCTTTGCACTTCCAAACTGCGCTGTTGCGCTCCTGAGAGAACGCCACGTGTTAGCTGCAGAACAACTTGCGCTACGCGCTTTGAAATAGAGCTTTGCTCTCTGGAACTGGCGCAACTCACCAGTGCGCGCCACGTGTCAGCTGCAGAACAACTTGCGCTACGCGCCTTGAAATAGAGCTTTGCTCTCTGGAACTGGCGCAACTCACCAAAGCGCGCCACGTGTCAGCTGCAGAACAACTTGCGCTACGCGCCTTGAAATAGAGCTTCGCTCTCTGGAACGGGCGCAACTCACCAGAGCGCGCCACGTGTCAGCAGCGCAACAGCACAGCGCACTAGCGCAGCGCACTGCGCTGTTGCGCTTGCGCTCACCAGAGCATGACACGTGTCCTCACCACAAGCGCTTGCTCTCAGTGATTGGCGCAAAGCGCCTGACAAATGCAATGCATTTTACTGAAGGGCCAGGCCCAAATCAGAGGGGCCTAGTAGGCCAAATTAAATTGCAATACAATAAAAAGGGGCAGAGCCCAAAACAAATTGATGCTTTGCATCCTTTCTGGGCAAAGCCCAAATAAAAATAAAAAGAAATGCAATGCAAAAGCAAATAAAATGTTGGACATTTTCAACTAGACTTAGCCCGATCGTGGCCATAAGTCCTTAAATTAAATTGACTGAGCAAAATGGCTCTCCTAAATCAATCTACATCCGGTTCGAGGGTACATCTCCGAACTCCTTTGACATCCATCGTTGTAATTCCTCAACGACGTCAAAGAGGTGACGGGTCCCAACGACCACACATCGCTATGGACTGCGGGGTCCTTAAACTCGTGGACCGAGACGTCCTTAAACTAATATCGGACCGAGACGTCCTTAAACTAATATCGGACCGAGACGTCCTTAAACTAATATCGGACCGAGACGTCCTTAAACTAATGATGGACCACTACGTCCCTAAACTGGCATCGGACCGAAATATCCCTAAACTAATGATGGACCACCACGTCCCTAAACTGGCGATGGACCGAAATGTCCTTAAACTAATAATGGACCACTACGTCCCTAAACTGGCATCGGACCGAAACGTCCCTAAACTAATAATGGACCACTACGTCCCTAAACTGGCATCGGACCGAAACGTCCCTAAACTAATAATGGACCACTACGTCCTTAAACTGGTATCGGACCGAGACGTCCCTAAACTAATAATGGACCACTACGTCCCTAAACTGGAACAATAGAGCCAATTGCTCTTTTGCCGGATCTAAACGATCCCGTTTAAGTTGATCTTAGCCCCAAACACGGCTAACGTATCCTTAAACACTTAAATGGACTATAAAACCCTCAATCAGCTTTGGTTCAAGGGTACATCTCTGAGCTCCTCTGACACCTATCGTTGTAATCCTTCAACGATGTTAGAGAGGTGATGAGTCCCGATGGCCATAAATTAAATGAATCACCACGTCAGGTTAATCTGAGTCCAAAACAGGACTAACGTATCCTTGATGAATGTTTAAGTTGATCTTAGTCGCAACGCTACTAATGTATCCTTAAACTAAAAACACCAAACCCAAATCTAAGTAAATACGGATTTGGACTAATCCACGTCCTACGGGCGACGGCATTACTCAGTCTCCGTATACAATCCACGGGCAACCACAAACAAAACAAACACACACGACACGAAGTGAAATTCTGGAGAAGGAGAAAGTTGTTACCGCGATGCGGTAGCGTAATTAACTGCAGGGGCTTACGCCTGCAGGGAAGAGCGTCCCCACAATCAAAACCCCCTCAAGCGAGGGGGAATCTGACAAAGTCTGCTACATCGGCCGCATCCGTCTAAACCTCCGATACACGGTGCCATAAATCAACTTGGCATCTTCGGAGAGGTAGACGGATAAAACCAAATAGCATCTGCCCCGAACCTCAGCGCCAGGCCATCGCAGTCTTGTGCGCCGCCTTTCGGAGGGGAACAGCAGTATCACCCGAAGAAGGTGAACGTCGTTCCTGATGCTCTCAGTCCCAGTCAGCTGTTTTGCTGACTTGTCAGAAGGGGATTCTCGAAGATCTTCAGAGGCTCGAGTTGGAGGTAGTTACATCGGGCATGCTTGGACAGCTCTGGCAGTTGCAGGTTCAGTCATCTCTTAGAGATCGCAATAAAGCTGCGCAGGCGGGAGACTCTCAGTTGCAGAAGTTTAGAGGATTAGTTGAAGCTGGTTTGAGGATGGACTTGCTGATTCACGAAGATGGCTCCCTGAGATTTGGCAGTCGGCTGTGTATTTCAAAGGGGGTATTTGAGATGAAGTTCTAACTGAGGCACACAGTTCCGCTTACTCGGTGCACCCAGGAGGCACCAAGATGTACAGAGATCCGAGTCAGCAATATTGGTGGAACGGAATGAAGAGGGAGATTGCTGGCTTTGTCTCCAAGTGTCTGGTATGCCAACAGGTGAAAGCCGAGCATTAGAAAGTAGCTGGGTTGTTGCAACCGCTTCCAGTACCAGAGTAGAAATGGGAGCACATCACCATGGATTTTGTGACGGCATTACCTCGAAGCCCAAAGGGCTAGGTTATTTTTTATCGTCTCACGAAGGCAGCACATTTCATACCCTTTCGAGTGGGACAATTGATAGAGTCGCTTGCAGAGAGATATATGCAGGAGATTGTGAAGTTGCATGGAGTGCCCGTTAGCATCATGTCTGATCGAGAGATCAGGTTCATTTCCCACTTCTGGAGGAGCTTGCAGGAGAGTTTGGACACTCGTCTCAAGTTCAGCACGGCCTATCATCCGCAGACGTACGGGCAATCCGAGAATACTACCCAGACGCTCGAGAATATGTTGAGAGCGTGCATGTTAGATTTTCAGGGCTCTTGAGAGGATCGCCTTCATCTGGTAGAGTTTTCATATATAAACAGCTATCAGGCTAGCATCCAGATGGCACCATTCGAGGCTCTTTATGGACGGAAGTGTCGATCCCCTCTTTGTTGGGATGACATGGGTGAACGAAGGTTGTTGGGCCCTGAGCTTATAGTTCAGACAGTGAGCAAGGTTTAGATAATCATGCAACGTATCAAGGCTGCTCAGGATCGACAAAAGAGTTGGGCAGATACCGGCAGAAGGTTGTTGGAATTTGGTATGGGTGATCACGTATTTCTAAAGATATCACATACTCAGGGAGTGATCAGGTTTGGTAGTCGTGGGAAGCTCAGTCCCCGATTCATCGGACCTTTTGAGATACTAGAGCGAGTAGGAGAGGTTGCTTATCGACTTGCCCTGATTCTATCGTTAGCTGGTGTGCACAATACTTTTCATGTATCTCAGTTGAGGCGCTACGTTCTGGATGGCGGCCATATCTTGGACCATTCAGAGTTGACGTTGGGCACCAATCTGTCTTACGGGGAGCAGTCTACCACTATTCTCGATCGTAGGGAGAAAGTACTGAAGAATAAAGTCATTCCCTTGGTTCGAGTCTCTTAGGGTGGTCGTTCTCCAGGGGTGTCTACCTGGGAGCGTGAGGAGGATATCCGTTCACGATTTCCGCATTTGTTTGAGTAGTTGGTTATTTGTTTGTCCCGTTGTTCTCGTTCTTTAATTTCGAGGACGAAATTTTTGTAAGGGGGTATGATGTAAATCCCCAGTTCCTTTGTACTTCCTGTATTTAAAATTTTGGTCATGATAAATTTTTGTTTAAATCCCAAATTATTTTCGATTATTTTTATTTTCTTATTTTTCTTCTTTCTTTTAAACCCTAACTAAATTCTTACCCTAAGCCTTCCCCAGCCCGAGCCCGGCCCAAACTCACCAACCCATTCCCTCACCCGACCCATTTCCCCATCTCCTACTCTTCTTCGTCTTCTTTTCTTTTTGAACGAGCCCCAACGGCAGGCCTCCACCTTCCTTGCAACTACCTCCTTGCGACCTGCTCCAAGTCGTCGCTGCTCATCCCAACGAACCCCGAGATCCCCTCCTCCTGATCCTCACCGCCCACACGACCAAGCTCCTCTCTTTATCTCGCTCTCTCGTTCTCAAACTCTTACTCTCTCTACTCCTCACACAACACCACACCCATTGCCGGTGAACTTTTCCCACCACCGAGCACCTGCAATGCTTCCGACGACACCCCCACGACATCACTTCTCCACCACAGCCTGAGCTCCTCGTCCAAGTGAGTTTCTTCTTCCCTAAGCCAATAGCCGAGCTCAAACTTCCATCCATGGCAGCTCTTCATCTCGCAACCCAGCTCACCTCGTCGCCGTCGACCTCACCTCAGCAACCTTCGCCATCACCTCCTTCAACATCCGAGCCTCTCCACTGATTCACCCCTCCCCAAAAACCCGAACTCCGAAACTCCTAGTCTCGACCACCTTACTGCCACCGCCGGAGTCTCGACGTCGCCGGACATAACCTCTCTCCTCTGGACCACCGACTGACCCCCTCTGCAGAAGACGCCAACTGTGCCCACCAACGCTGCTAAGCCAAGCCCCAAGTTCCTTTGCAAAACTCTAGCTGAGGCCACTGCAACCCGTAGCTGCGCGTTGTCGTGACCGTGCCGTGCCATCCGCCGCCGCCGCCGCCATGTCTCCGAGTGTCTTCAGACAAGTGAAACCTCACTTACTTTAACATGCTACTTATATATATCTATAGATTCGTGTTAACCTTATACGAGATAGATTATTACGATTCCGTATTAGTTAGTTTACTATCACATATAATTTGTAAGTCATCATCGTACCTCCATGAAAACCATAGTAATTCTAGGAAGATTAGTTTGAGCGTAATTGGATCTGAACATCACGTCAATACCATGTGTAATTACAAGCATTTGATACCATTTTTTTTACGTGTTAGGCAAAACCAACCTTAATTCGATAGTTCTCAATATTGTTTGCTAATAGTTCGACGTGGTGAACTGAACCAAAACCCCATCGATCATGCTCAAAGCTTTTACCAATATTCTCTTTTGCTACTTACGAATATCGTGTAGAAAATTGAATACAAAATAACGAAGTATCGCACGTGTAACGGCATCCGAAAGACGCAACGTCAAATCTGTTTTGCTGTACGCGTCGTGATGTTAAATCGATATTAATTTTGATACATACTGGAATGTAATTTTCTATGGCTCATATCGAGACTGACTCAATAATATAGGACCCCTTGTTATTTACTTTTCGATACTGATACCTATCAACGACAAAAACTGACTTGGAATGCGGCTCCGGACTGCAGTCCAGAGCAGCATCCTATATTGACACTTGCCTTTAAATAAATGTGTAGCGCTGAATGAAAGTGAAATTATGCGGAAGACTATACCGTTGCGAAGATAATCTTGTTAGCTAACTATAGGTGGTATTTTTGTTCAATTTTATTGTTGTTTGATATTTTATTTGTATTTTAAACAGTCGAGGTGTACTGCAGTTTAGTACATGGACAGATTGTATACCCTAGCCTTAAACTGGACATATATCCCAGCACACAGTGGAGATTGTCAATCTGTCTAGTGTGTTGGAAACGTAATTGACAGATATAAATTTTACTTAACTGTAGCGTCGTCTAATTATGATCCCAACAGGGATGAAAATGTGTTACGAAATGGACTTTCAGTTCAGGAACTGAATTTCCAGCGATGAACACTTAAAATGAAACGACCGTAACTCGCAAACCTGAAATCGGATTGACCTGGAACCAATTTTGTTGGATCTATGTTTGAGTTTACTTATAGCCTCTTTGTAGCATTTTGTCTAATTACCATTGTATGAATTAATATGTTTTTATGAGCTCGTAATGTACTACATTGTGTTTCATATTGTACATGACTTGCTATGTTGCATCATTCTCTTATCTTACCCGACCGTGATACCTATAGTGATAGCGAACGTTCATAATGATTTATAGTGAACTTTGCATTTTCGAACGCGAGTGGTATTGGATTAGTTGTGTCAAGTACGCTAGTGATAAGCGATTGATTCGTCAAAGAGAACAGTGCAGTAGAAAGTGAATAAGACTGTGATTGTTGCGCGTGCTTATATACAACTAGTCCCATACATATAGTTATTGTAATCTGGAGAAAATAAGGAAATCAAGGTGGAATCGAACTCGTATTTAGCGAGGTACAGTGACTTAGAGGATGATCATTCGATATCAGCGATATATAAGTGATTGATTCGTGAAAGAGAACAGTGCAGTAGAAAGTGAATAAGACTGTGATTGTTGCGCGTGCTTGTATACAACTAGTCCTATACATATAGTTATTGTAATCTGGGGAAAATAGGGAAATCAAGGTGGAATTGAACTCGTATTTAGCGAGGTACAGTGACTTAGAGGATGATCATTCGTCCCCACAAATATATATATATATATATGTATATATATATATATATATATATATATATATATATATATATATTAGGTCATGGGCCTAGCGGTATGTCTGCGGGGTTATGTCCCGGGCAACCGTGGATCGTAGTCTCGGGCATGCACGAGACCATTATTAAACACGAGCATCCTTTTCCACCGATTGATTTCATTTGACTTAGCAACTGATAGGTAATGACATACATATTGCATGGATTACTGACATGATACATATACCGTACTGTTCATATTCACTTGATATTGTTTATTCTCATGTTACTATATCCTGCCATCTATTTCATGTTTAATATCATAATACACACTATATATATGTTGCTATATGTGTCGTCCTGACGACCTGAGTGTGCATGCTCAGAGGACGAAGTGGACCCAGCTCAGGAGCAGGATCTGTCATTCGAGATCACGGAGATTTAGATCGCGACATCAGCGTTATCGCCTTCTGCTTGCTATAAAAACATTGTTATTTCTTTGGTTAGTTATTTCTTTCATGCAAATAAATATATCATGAACTCTGTTATTTTAATGTAATAAAGTTGTGAGCTGTGATTTTGTTTACTCTAGTGCTGTGTTTACTGATTACAATGTAATGCTAGAAGCCGAAGTGTGACTACGACGGGATTATTCTTTGACCATAGGAATATGGCTGGCCTAGTCACCCCTCATATTCCGTATTTTGGGAAGTGGGGTGTGACATGGTTTTGTTGGTATCAGAGCCGTGTTTGGAATGAAATTACAGTTTCGTCGAGGAATCCATACACTGAGTTACACCCTTGATTTATACTTTATTATATTGCATTTTCACTTTTATAATACTCGTTGAATCTTCCTATAATCCTTGCTTGAATCTGATTCCTTTCCTTGATCATCTTTCAGAGATATGGATTCCTCAGGCAACTCCTTAGATGTCGGTCCCCACGATCGTACAGAGAAGATCTTCGGAACACTGACAACCCTAGACCAGGCTCAAGAAAGAAAGACCGATCTCTTGGCTGAGGGATTAAAGGCGGTGCAAGAGACCTCGATTACCGCTTTGGAGAGATCTACAGCTGTCCCTGCCGCCCCCGAGGGTGCTTTCGTACCGGCTACACATGTTAGGGCTGGTACCGTTTCTTATTTCAGGAGACTTCACCCGGCGGTATTCACGGGAGCAGTAGATCCACTTGAGGCAGAGCAATGGCTAATCAATGTGGAGAATCTTTTGACGGCTGCTCGGGTCCGTGACGATGACAGAGTAAGCATAGTGAAGATCTAGCTAGAGGATGGAGCTCGCACATACTGGTCTGTAGAGGAAAGCAGGCTAGAGAAACTTATCGGATTGGACACATTCTTCACATGTTTCATAGATCATTATTTTTCGGCCACTGCCATGGCCGAGATGGAGGAGCAAAATGGCCGCCCAATGGATGTCTACGCCGCAGAGTTTAACCGACTGAGTCGCTTTGCACCGTACATGGTAGCCACTGAAGCCGCCAGGGCCAGACGGTTTCAGTAGGGGCTCGATATCGAGTTGCAGCAGCTTATCGCATCTCTCGACCTACAGACCTTCGCACAGGTGTTGAACGCTGCCCGGGTACAGGAAAGGCTGGCAGAGAAAGCAAAGGGCCAGCGATCGGTGGATAGGAGACCCCATATAGTTCCGTCACGAGCTTCCACTTCTCCTCGTGGAGCAATCCCAGTTCACAGGGCATGGGTAACACAGATGAAGCGTACTTTCTTACCTCAGTAGCCGCAGCGGAGGGCTCTGATTTGCGACTATTGCCAGAGGCCAGGGCACATGCAGAGAGATTGTCTCAGAGCTAAGGGGCAATGTCTGATTTGCGGATCCGGCGAGCACAGGGTCAGCGGGTGTCCTCATAGATCCAAGCTATAGGGAGGGTCCGAGCAACAATATCCGTCGTTCGGCACTTCAGCTCAGAGGGGTCCAGCTCTGGTATCCCAGCGACGATTATTCGATCAAAGGCAGAATGGTACGAGTTTGAATTAGGGGCAGGCTTTCATCCTGACTACCGAGCAGGCGGAAGCGTATGGATAAGTGGTTGCAGATACTCTCCTTGTTTATTCTGTACCAACTATAGTTTTATTTGATTCGGGTGCTTCACATTGCTTTATTTCTGCACAGTTTGTTGACACACACTCTATATCTCACGAGCCGCAGACTAAAGGTTGGGAGATACATATAGGTAACGAAATTATTGTGTCCAGCCAAGAGTGTAGGTTGTTCCCTGTGGTAGTTTATGGAAAAGAATTTTATGCAAACTTCCTTTTGATTGGGATTGGTAGCCACGCCGCCATTCTGGGGATGGACTGGTTGAGCACGTTCCATGCTGTTATCAACTGCCAGGCTAGGAGTTTGACATTTCGCATTCCTAATCACCCGGAGTTCGTATTCGTGGGCCGTAGCGAGTCATTGGAGCCAGCTAAGTTCCGAGCGAAGCCGAAGACCTTAACCGCTATGGAGATAGATGAGAAGCCAGTACCAGAGGTAGTTCGAGAATTTCTTGACGTGTTCCCTGAAAATCTACCGGGTTTACCCCCGCCTCGTATATTGGGCTTCTCGATTGACCTGATTCTAGGGACGGCGCCAGTTTCTAAGGCTCTATACAGGATGGCGCCAGTTGAGATGGCAGAATTGAAGAAACAGATAGAAGATCTTCTGGACAAGCGATTTATCCGTCTAAGTGCTTCCCCGTAGGGTGAACTTGTGTTACTGGTGAAGAAGAAAGACGGTTCTTTGCGCATGTGCATCCACTACCGTGAGTTGAACAGGGTGATCGTGAAGAACAAGTATCCCATTCCCTACATCGACGACTTGTTTGATCGGCTAGGTAGTGCTCGGGTATTTTCTAAGCTGGACCTTCGGTCAGGGTATCACCAAATCAGGGTTAAGGAAGAGGATGTATGCAATATGGCTTTTCGGACCCGATATGGCCGCTATGAGTTTCTCATGATGCCGTTCGGTATTACCAATGCACCCGCCATATTTATGGACTTGATGAACAAGGTATTCTCTAAATACTTGGACCGGTTTGTCGTTGTATTCATCTACGACATTCTAGTCTATTCCAGGAGTCGAGAGGAGCATGCTGAACATCTACGAATTATATTGCAGATTGTACGAGAAGAGAAGATCTATGCTAAATTAAGCAAGTGCAAGTTTTGGCTCGACAAGGTACAATTTCTGGGGCATGTCGTTTCGAGTGACGGCATTTCAGTGGATCCGGCGAAAATTAAATCTATCAAAGACTGGTCGACACCAAAATCAATAACTGAGATAAGGAGTTTCCTGGGATTGGCTGGGTATTATCGGCGGTTTTGTTCATGATTTCGCCAGAGTAGCAGAACCTTTGACAAAGCTTACGCGGAAAGAGGTACCTTATATTTAGTCAGAGGAGTGCACCTAGGCATTTGAGCTGTTAAAGCTGAAGTTGACCACAACCCCATTTCTGACTGTGCCTGTTCATACCATAATATTGCATTATTATATTCCCCATTCTTATTCTTTTTATAAATAAACAGGTGCTTTTGACGCATGTCTGCTACATGTTACAGGTTACAGGTTCTTGGACAGAAAACAGTGAAAACGATGTAAAGACGATGAAAAAGTGGACTTTAACCAATAAACAGAAGATCTTGATCAAGCCTACATAAGAAACAGTTCACAAAGCAAGGTTCAAGACGTCGACACAAAGCCACGGTTAAAGTCCACAACAATGTTCACTGGAAAATCTGGAAGAGAGTCAGAAGCTAAATTGAGAAAAGAAATAAAGAAGTAGGAAGACCAGAGAGCCAGGAACCAACACAAGAAGTTTCAGCAGCCAACTCTTCATTTGGGCCGTGGAACCGTGGCCAAACCAGGCCTCGGGCCGCGGTTCCGCGGCGGCCTTAAGAGATTGAAAAATAAAAATTTTACCATAGTTTTTGTGCGGTGCTGACTAGTCAACCTAAGGGCTATTTTTGTAATTTCAGACATGCGAATCAAAATGTAACCTAGGGTTTCTATCTCCTATAAATAGAACCCAAATCATTGTAATTTCTTATGCCTCCTTTTAATAATAATTCAGAATTCTTTATGGAGAGCGTCGGTGTTTCTTTTCAATTCATGAATTCAGATCTGACAACCCTGCGTTGATGATTGGAGAGAGCATCTGTAAGTAGATTTAATTCCTTGCTCTAGTTTAGATTTCAATTCTTTGCCCTAGGTAGATTTAATTCCTTGCCGTAGATAAATTGTTTAGAGTTAGCTTTGGGAAAGGATTTTGAGAGATGAGATCTCTCATCCCTTTCTTACCCATAATTTATTTTCAATAGGACTCCATGCATACGCACACACACCGCGTCCTACGGCACCCTATCCCTCGAGGTAGCGGTGATACCGTAGTGTAAAAGCCCGGTTGCGCGCATTTTCCATGGAGGTTAGGGTAAGGATCTCTAAAGGAAGGACAAGAACCTAGAGTAAGGAACACCTTCCCGAATGGATCTAATCCCCTTTATTGATAATTACCATAACTCCTCATAGATCTTCATTCGGGTACAGAAAGCGTTGAGATTTACGTGCATTTCCAAACCATCCCTAAACTTAACCCTAGCAAGACTAGATCTAGATAATCGTAGTATAGAATAATTAGGTTTTTAGATTTAATAATTAATCCGAACACCCTTCGGAATTAACTCGTTAGCGCGACCAGGAGATTCACAACATCCCTGTGGACCGACCCGTACTCACCGGCTAGCTACATGCGACGCCGTTCTTGATTGCGGTAAAATATTATTTTGGTGATCGTAAAATCCTACACCAATCAAATGGCGATGGCGTAGAACTTTCCTTTTTGCAATTTCGGGTTAATCAAAATTAAAAAAATCATAAAAATCTAAAAAATCCAAAACTTATAAAAATATATCAATTGTTATTATTTTTGGAAAGGGTACTTTGTTGTGTGAGTCTTGCAGGAACAATCGAGACAGATCTGGAGATTTCTAGAAAGCGAAACAGAAAACGGGATATCGGAACAGAAGAGATTTTAAACAACAGAACATTGAAATTTTTTTGGAGCAGTGAACCCCCCAAAGCGCCGCCTTTCCACGGTCATAACCTGCTTTAGGCCGCGGAACCGCGGCCTCCTTGACGATTCGTCGTGTGAAAAAAAATTTGGGATCCGCGCAGACTTTACCGCCGCGGAACCGCGGTGGGAACTCCCATTTGGCCGCGGAATAGCTGCATTCTGGCGACAACATCTTCTGGAAAATTTTCTGTAAGCCTCTTTTTTCCTCCTCTGCAAAAATTTCCATATATTTTTGAAAAATTCCTGCAAGATTTTGTGCGCTTTAAAAATCTTTCTCTTTCCAAATATCAATCTTGTGCAGGATTTTTTACGCCTCGTTTAAACTAGAAATTGATAGCAAGTAATCTTTTCTGTTGCATATTTTTTCTCAAAAATCTTTTTGCAACAAATCAAATAAAGAGAAAAAGAAAAATAAAAAGGGGGAAAATTTTTATTAAAAAAAAAAACTTGCCAACTTTTGCCGCAAATAAATCCTTGCACCACAACAAACATTTTTTCTTTTCCCCTTTCTTCTTACAACATGGGTACCCTACATAATAAATCACTTGCCGAACTTTGGTATCCCGAACCTAATTTTGCGTCGTACGTCAATTTGTTCGGTCAATTTAAAGATGATCCTTCCTTGCCTAAAATATCTTTGAAAGATCAAATAAAGGCGTCTAAGAGAAACAGTTTGACCGTTGCAACCCACTTTGTGTCAACCAAGTCAACCTTTACCACCTCCATATGTTGATACCACTTTTTCAAGTCCTTCTGTCACTCCTACACCGATGTCCATTGCTGAGCATATTGCTCAATCTCGCAGCCGATCTTTCACCCCTCTATCTTTCACCCCTCTCCACTCATCTAGTTCTAGGGATCCGCACGATTATTCACCTTTTTATCCACATGTTGACCCTACCCCCTGTCCAACCACCCACTTCCTACCAGTCCGACCCGACTTTCCCACCTTCACTAGACCTTGATTCTACACAAACCTGTTGGGAGTTTTTGCATGTCCACACGATTTCGAATCTTTTACCGAAACCCCCTTACCACCTAAGTCTAGTTTGGAAGAGTCGTTGGAAGCTTATATTGCAGCCACAAACAAAATGACTAGGAATGTGGAAGCGTCCGTGGCCGCCCTTATGCAAACCTAGTGAACCGGTAGCTAGTTTCCCACTAGCTTCAAAATCTTTCTATGTATGAGGAGGCGGTTGGACAGAGAGAGAATGTGAAAGGAATTTCCAAATCAAACCTACACATACCCAATTGAATCCAACAACTCCAAATTTTCAAACATGTGTCCAAAATAATGAGTTGTGCGACTTTGTAGTGTTTGATTTGCCAAATCGTGAAGAACCCCTTTCGAGTGAAAACTACACTTAATCCTTTCGATCTTTACACCTCCACTCTAGAAACCTAAATCGATAAATATCCATGCTTTTGATGAGGTGTCAGAAAAAATTGATTTTCACTTGATTGAGGATATAGACGCCGGGGAATATTTCGGATGATGAACCTGTCGATTTGATTGAAATTTATGTTCAACTCATCATCCTGAGTCATTAGATATTTCTTCCGAACTTCATATGCGTCTTGAATTTGATGATAATGGCATGGATGGAGTTGAATTTTGAGGAGAATTATAAGGATAGTATTGAGGAGAGTTTTTGAGGATCATATTGAGGTTGAACCATTTTTGTTTTGATATGTCTGATTTTCCAATTCATCCTCTTGAACCTTTAACTAAATCACCCTCCCTCCTTTCTTCCGACCACGCCTAATATCACGCTTGAAGACTGTGAGCTTGGAAAAATTTTCTTTTGAATCTGACACAGTTCTCACAGACGATAACACTTATGAGTGTTTCACTTTTTCGGACGATGTTGATGACTCACCGCCCGAGTTTGAGGTCCTTTACATTTCCAGATGAGTTAGTTGAACCATCAGACTCGGTTGCTTACAGTAGTTTCGAACCATTGATGGAATCTTTCAAGTTTGAGACAGTTTTATTACGGTGAGATTGAAACTATTCCTAATTCACTCCCTTTCGTCCTTCCTATCGTTCCGACCGTACAAGGAGACCTTTACGCTTTCATCTCCTATACCAAGTTCGGTGTACCCATGCTTTCTTGCGAATCTTGAGGGATTTGACCCCATTTCTCGGCGAGGTTGATAGGTTAGCGTAATCGCTTTTAACACATCGGTCATCACAAATTGCGCTAATTTATTCACTCGATTTACACCCTCAAGATCGCGCGACCCTTCTTTCTCCTTTCCGCCATTTTGCTCCTCCACCGAGACCATATTCTACCATTCTTCTTTCCACACGGTTTTCGCGGTGTTTCTCATTTCTTTCTTCTACACCCCATTATTTGACCAACTTAGCCATTACCATGATAAGATCTTTGAAATGGTTGGTGCTAACCTATCACGCCCCGCTTCCCAGAGTACGCAAGATTGGGCACGTGACATAGCCAACCATGCTACCTGTGGGTAGGAAGTATCCATCCAACAGGTCACATTACGGCTGTAGAGATATCAAGAACAAGATAAATAAACTAATCTAACACATGTCCAAATCCATAATAATAAGAGTCAATGAAAAATAAGTGCGGAAGCAAATGATCCAATACAATAAATAGAAAGTACGTCCGATAATGCGGGCTCACATCTGGAAATGAAATGAAATAAATAAACTAATCACTATAGAACTCACAGATCAGCCTACTGGCTGAAGTACTCCTGCTCAGTCGTCGACAGTGGTAAAGAATCTGGGCCATGCAAAAACCCAGACGTCAGCCGCGTCATGTCAACCAATAATATAATATGAACAGGGTAATAAGCAATGCAGAAAAATAAACATGAATAAAGTACTAATATGAAACAAACAGTGCAGGGTAGCGTGTAGTGGGTAACTAAACTGTTCTATCAGGTTTGCTATTCTAAAGTCTTTGAAATCAATTGATGACTCGTCGATATAACTCAATAGTATCCCGTGCATGCCCGGGACCCACGGTCAAGGACCCTCGGGGCTGAATCCGAGGACGTGCCGCTAGGCAGTAATAGGTAGCAGGGATGGACGAGTGATGTCAGCATCATCACTCCCGGACTGGCCAAGCCCGTAAGACTGATCAGAACAGGTATCGAACTGTTGAGTTACAAGTCGGTTTCACCTTTGATTTCCCCATACCCCCAAGTTATGTATGTCAGGTCAGGTATTCAGTAATCAAGAACTAATTGCCAACACAGGATCAGGTAAAAAGCAGGTTTTTTCTGGATAGACAACAGGAATGGTCCATGAGGACCCCAAGTCAGGTTTGTTGGCATTAGGCATGAGATCAGGTAACAGGTCAGGTCATGGTACAACATGTTAGTTGGTAGTAAAGGGTACCATGTCCGGTGCATCGGCATGTAATATATGTCATGTGTATCAAGGTCAGGTCGATATGT